>CM037873.1:49125436-49527936 GCA_021292105.1 Anadara kagoshimensis | reverse complement strand
GAAAGAACAGTCACTACCCACTTTAAAGTCTTGGGTAAGACCTGGTCGGGGTTCGAACCCACGATCTCCCCTTTACGGAGCGAGCACTCTACCAACTGAGTTACCACAGTGGGCGAGCACGAGCTACCAACTGAGCTACGACAGTGGTATAGTACCTGCTGGACGACAACGTAGGTAAACCATGCCGGTGTTTGTTGTTTCCGCGAATCACACCACCTGGATTCTAATATTAGGACCCTGTTTATTTAATTATTTGTCAAAACAGCACAACAATTCCATGCTTTGTGATTTATGTTTGTGTATTTTCCCTTTTCGTTCAATAAATAGTTATATTTTTGTCAGTTTTTCTAGCTCTCGTTGTTCAAATTTTGTGCTCCCGAAGAAAACTTTTTTTAAAGAAAATACAGCCAAACCTGTCTATAAAGGCCACCCAAGGGAACCAGTAAAAGTGGCCTTTATGGACAGGTTGTCTTTATATACAGGTTCAAATAATATGAATAAAGAAAAATTGGGATAGAATTCTACTGGCCTTTATAAGCAGATGGTTCTTACATACAGGTGGCTTTTAAGGCAGGTTGGACTGTACTTTTAATTTTTATTCACTCTCTCGTTTCATCTTTTTTTAAAAAAAATCCGTAGAACTAATAATTAAGTTGGTGTGGCCTGAGACCAGACACATTAGTAAAATAAAAACAGATATCATACAACATTTTTAATAATTCTTTATTTTATAAGTAATTTCCTACTTGCATAGTCCATTACAAATAATGGCATTAAACATAAGCTTTATTGACAACATGGACAGTTGTGTTACAAAAACTAATGAGCAGGTGATTACTGATGACATTTATACGTGTTCTTAATACCCTAGAGTCACCTTATATTGACGCTCGTATTACTTCTCAATTACCTAAAACAGTCAATCCTCTCTATAAAGGCCACCAAAGGGAACCAGAAAAAGTGGTCTTTATGGGCAGGTGGTCTTTATATACAGGCTCAAATAACATGAATAAAGAGCAATTAGGATACAATTTTACTGGTCTTCTAAAGCAGGAGGTCTTTCAGGCAGGTTGGACTGTATGCCTCTTAAGTATGTCTTAATAATAATAATAACAATAATAATTACTATTATTATTATTATTATTATTATTATCATCATTATAAATAAATTGATAGATGGTCTTTATATAGAGGTACATGCATAACAAAAAGGTATAAATAGGCCCCAGTTTCACAATTATTTTTTAGTTTAGATTTTTCCTTTACTGGAATCTGGTATTTACAAAATACTCGTGAATATAAGGGTGTCATTTTGAAGTTGAATCTAAGTTTATTAGTAATTACATCAGTATTTTAATGTTATTTTGTAATACCATAAAATATTGTCAAAATTTGTCATATTATATCAAATTATATATCCGGAGCACCCGGCCTCACTTACCTGGTGGAAGTTCACGTGTCTAACCTAACTTGTCAGTTCCAAAGTTTTTACTTTGCTTCTGGATTGTGATTCGGACATGGATTAGTATGTTTGTTTTTTTATTATTTAATTTATATATAAAAAAAAGAAAATCTTACTATCATGAATTTAGGTGTGATGGCTCACTAGCGGATTTTAATTTGAAAACTGGTTACAGAACAAGTTTATATTGAAGAATGGCGTCGCGCAGTTCTGTGATTTTCTCATTTGCGAGAAGAAGTGATTTAGACGATAATTTTTACCCACACGAACCGGGAAATAATCGGAACAATTAAAGAATGGAAGTCAACAGGATTTTTATTTTCAGTATTCAACGTTTATTTTTCGAATCCCATGCAGATTTTTTTAATACATGGTTTCTTATTCTCTTCCGTATTAACATTAATTTTTCACCGATCCGACGCCAAAAAATGGCCGCCACCGGCAAACCTAATCTTAGTTAAGGAATGATTGTGAAACTTGAGACGGCGATTACCGAAGGAATTTATGCGTGTTCTCAATACTCTAGAGCCACCTTATTTTGACTCTCGTATCATAAGCAAACAACATTGACCTGTTCGCTTGACCTTTCATCAGTCATATCCTTATAGGATGATCCCAATCATACATTGGTAGTGCTAGTGTCGATGAAATTTACACGTGTTCTCAATATCCTAGAGTCACTCTCGTATTATAGGCAAACAACATTGACCTGTTCGCTTGACCTTTCATCAGTCATATCCTTGTAGGATGATTCCACTCATACAATGGTAGTGATAGGTTTTAAGTTAATATACAAACTGTGCATGTTTCTCATGATCCGCTTCCCTATATATAAATTGTACTGAACTACTGGTCCAAAATAAATATTTAACTTAAAGGTCAAGCGGACAGGTAAAAATTCTCAATAACTTATTGGACTCGCATGAGACACGTTATTATTATTGGATAGGTGGTCTTTACATAGAGGTTCCTTTTTGTTTGTAATGCGGAGTAAATGGACTTTAAACACGGGTTTTAATGGACAGGTAGTCTGCTTTATACAGAGATTTTTTTAGTTGAAATATAACTCAGCTTAAAACACAGGTCTTAATGGACAGGTAGTCTTTTTATACAGCGTTTTTGTAGTTAAAAGAAACTAATTGACCTTAAAACAAAGGTCTTAATGGACAGGTAGTCTTTTTATACAGCGTTTTTGTAGTTAAAAGAAACTAATTGACCTTAAAACACAGGTCTTAATGGACAGGTAGTCTTTTTATACAGTGTTTATGTAGTTAAAAGAAACTAATTGACCTTAAAACACAGGTCTTAATGGACAGGTAGTCTTTTTTATACAGTGTTTTTGTAGTTAGAAGAAACTAATTGACCTTAAAACACAGGTCTTAATGGACAGGTAGTCTTTTTATACAGTGTTTATGTAGTTAAAAGAAACTAATTGACCTTAAAACACAGGTCTTAATGGACAGTAGTCTTTTTTATACAGTGTTTTTGTAGTTAGAAGAAACTAATTGACCTTAAAACACAGGTCTTAATGGACAGGTAGTCTTTTTTTATACAGTGTTTTTGTAGTTAAAAGAAACTAATTGACCTTAAAACACAGGTCTTAATGGACAGGTAGTCTTTTTTATACAGTGTTTTTGTAGTTAAAAGAAACTAATTGACCTTAAAACACAGGTCTTAATGGACAGGTAGTCTTTTTTATACAGTGTTTTTGTAGTTAAAAGAAACTAATTGACCTTAAAACACAGGTCTTAATGGACAGTTAGTCTTTTTTATACAGTGTTTTTGTAGTTAAAAGAAACTAATTGACCTTAAAACACAGGTCTTAATGGACAGGTAGTCTTTTTATACAGCGTTTTTGTAGTTAAAAGAAACTAATTGACCTTAAAACACGGGTCTTAATGGACAGGTAGTCTTTTTTATACAGTGTTTTTGTAGTTAAAAGAAACTAATTGACCTTAAAACACGGGTTTTAATGGACAGGTAGTCATTTTTATACAGTGTTTTTGTAATTAAAAGAAACTAATTGACCTTAAAACACGGGTCTTAATGGACAGGTAGTCTTTTTATACAGCGTTTTTGTAGTTAAAAGAAACTAATTGACCTTAAAACACAGGTCTTAATGGACAGGTAGTCTTTTTTATACAGTGTTTTTGTAGTTAAAAGAAACTAATTGACCTTAAAACACAGGTCTTAATGGACAGGTAGTCTTTTTATACAGCGTTTTTGTAGTTAAAAGAAACTAATTGACCTTAAAACACGGGTCTTAATGGACAGGTAGTCTTTTTATACAGCGTTTTTGTAGTTAAAAGAAACTAATTGACCTTAAAACACAGGTCTTAATGGACAGGTAGTCTTTTTTATACAGTGTTTTTGTAGTTAAAAGAAACTAATTGACCTTAAAACACGGGTCTTAATGGAC
Organism: Anadara kagoshimensis; assembly: GCA_021292105.1. Lineage (NCBI taxonomy): Eukaryota > Metazoa > Mollusca > Bivalvia > Arcoida > Arcidae > Anadara > Anadara kagoshimensis. The sequence continues at coordinate 49,524,055 of CM037873.1, read as the reverse complement.
AGGTAGTCTTTTTATACAGCGTTTTTGTAGTTAAAAGAAACTAATTGACCTTAAAACACAGGTTTCTTAATGGACAGTTAGTCTTTTTTTATACAGTGTTTTTGTAGTTAAAAGAAACTAATTGACCTTAAAAACAACAGGTCTTAATGGACAGGTAGTCTTTTTATACAGCGTTTTTTGTAGTTAAAGAGACTAATTGACCTTAAAACACGGGTCTTAATGGACAGGTAGTCTTTTTATACAGTGGTTTTTGTAGTTAAAAGAAACTAATTGACCTTAAAACACGGGTTTTAATGGACAGGTAGTCATTTTTATACAGTGTTTTTGTAATTAAAAGAAACTAATGACCTTAAAACACGGGTCTTAATGGACAGGTAGTCTTTTTTATACAGTGTTTTTGTAGTTAAAAGAAACTAATTGACCTTAAAACACAGGTCTTAATGGACAGGTAGTCTTTTTTATACAGTGTTTTTGTAGTTAAAAGAAACTAATTGACCTTAAAACACAGGTCTTAATGGACAGGTAGTCTTTTTATACAGTGTTTTGTAGTTAAAAGAAACTAATTGACCTTTAAAACACAGGTCTTAATGGACAGTTAGTCTTTTTTATACAGTGTTTTTGTAGTTAAAAGAAACTAATTGACCTTAAAACACAGGTCTTAATGGACAGGTAGTCTTTTTATACAGCGTTTTTGTAGTTAAAAGAAACTAATTGACCTTAAAACCGGGTCTTAATGGACAGGTAGTCTTTTTTATACAGTGTTTTTGTAGTTAAAAAGAAACTAATTGACCTTAAAACACGGGTTTTAATGGACAGGTAGTCATTTTTATACAGTGTTTTTGTAATTAAAAGAAACTAATTGACCTTAAAACACGGGTCTTAATGGACAGGTAGTCTTTTTATACAGCGTTTTTGTAGTTAAAAGAAACTAATTGACCTTAAAACACAGGTCTTAATGGACAGGTAGTCTTTTTTATACAGTGTTTTTGTAGTTAAAAGAAACTAATTGACTTTAAAACACAGGTCTAATGGACAGGTAGTCTTTTTATACAGCGTTTTTGTAGTTAAAAGAAACTAATTGACCTTAAAACACGGGTCTTAATGGACAGGTAGTCTTTTTATACAGCGTTTTTGTAGTTAAAAGAAACTAATTGACCTTAAAACACAGGTCTTAATGGACAGGTAGTCTTTTTTATACAGTGTTTTTGTAGTTAAAAGAAACTAATTGACCTTAAAACACGGGTCTTAATGGACAGGTAGCTTTTTATACAGCGTTTTTGTAGTTAAAAAGAAACTAATTGACCTTAAAAACACAGGTCTTAATGGACAGTTAGTCTTTTTTATACAGTGTTTTTGTAGTTAAAAGAAACTAATTGACCTTAAAACACAGGTCTTAATGGACAGGTAGTCTTTTTATACAGCGTTTTGTAGTTAAAAGAAACTAATTGACCTTAAAACACGGGTCTTAATGGACAGGTAGTCCTTTTTTATACAGTGTTTTTGTAGTTAAAAGAAACTAATTGACCTTAAAACACGGGTTTTAATGGACAGGTAGTCATTTTTATACAGTGTTTTTGTAATTAAAAGAAACTAATTGACCTTAAAACACGGGTCTTAATGGACAGGTAGTCTTTTTATACAGTGTTTTTGTAGTTAAAAGAAACTAATTGACTTAAAACACAAGGTCTTAATGGACAGGTAGTCTTTTTTATACAGTGTTTTTGTAGTTAAAAAAAACTAATTGACCTTAAAACACAGGTCTTAATGGACAGGTAGTCTTTTTATACATGTTTTTGTAGTTAAAAAAACTAATTGACCTTAAAACACAGTCTTAATGGAACAGGTAGTCTTTATACAGTGTTTTGTAGTTAAAAGAACTAATTGACCTTAAAACACAGGTCTTAATGGACAGTTAGTCTTTTTTATACAGTGTTTTTGTAGTTAAAAGAAACTAATTGACCTTAAAACACGCGTCTTAATGACAGGTTAGTCTTTATACAGTGTTTTTTGTAGTTAAAAGAAACTAATTGACCTTAAAACACAGGTCTTAATGGACAGTTAGTCTTTTTATACAGTGTTTTTGTATTAAAGAAACTAATTGACCTTAAAACACAGGTCTTAATGGACAGGTAGTCTTTTTTATACGTGTTTTTTGGAGTTAAAAGAAACTAATTGACCTAAAACACAGGTCTTAATGGACAGGTAGTCTTTTTTATACAGTGTTTTTGTAGTTAAAAGAAACTAATTGACCTTAAAACACAGGTCTTAATGGACAGGTAGTCTTTTTATACAGTGTTTTTGTAGTTAAAAGAAACTAATTGACCTTAAAACACAGGTCTTAATGGACAGTTAGTCTTTTTTATACAGTGTTTTTGTAGTTAAAAGAAACTAATTGACCTTAAAACACAGGTCTTAATGGACAGGTAGTCTTTTTTATACAGTGTTTATGTAGTTAAAAGAAACTAATTGACCTTAAAACACAGTTCTTAATGGACAGGTAGTCTTTTTTATACAGTGTTTTTGTAGTTAAAAGAAACTAATTTACCTTAAAACACAGGTCTTAATGGACAGGTAGTCTTTTTATACAGCGTTTTTGTAGTTAAAAGAAACTAATTGACCTTAAAACACGGGTCTTAATGGACAGGTAGTCTTTTTTATACAGTGTTTTTGTAGTTAAAAGAAACTAATTGACCTTAAAACACGGGTCTTAATGGACAGTTAGTCTTTTTTATACAGTGTTTTTGTAGTTAAAAGAAACTAATTGACCTTAAAACACGGGTCTTAATGGACAGGTAGTCTTTTTATACAGTGTTTTTGTAGTTAAAAGAAACTAATTGACCTTAAAACACAGGTCTTAATGGACAGTTAGTCTTTTTTATACAGTGTTTTTGTAGTTAAAAGAAACTAATTGACCTTAAAACACGGGTCTTAATGGACAGGTAGTCTTTTTATACAGTGTTTTTGTAGTTAAAAGAAACTAATTGACCTTAAAACACAGGTCTTAATGGACAGGTAGTCTTTTTTATACAGTGTTTTTGTAGTTAAAAGAAACTAATTGACCTTAAAACACAGGTCTTAATGGACAGTTAGTCTTTTTTATACAGTGTTTTTGTAGTTAAAAGAAACTAATTGACCTTAAAACACGGGTCTTAATGGACAGTTAGTCTTTTTTATACAGTGTTTTTGTAGTTAAAAGAAACTAATTGACCTTAAAACACGGGTCTTAATGGACAGGTAGTCTTTTTATACAGTGTTTTTGTAGTTAAAAGAAACTAATTGACCTTAAAACACAGGTCTTAATGGACAGGTAGTCTTTTTTATACAGTGTTTTTGTAGTTAAAAGAAACTAATTGACCTTAAAACACAGGTCTTAATGGACAGGTAGTCTTTTTTATACAGTGTTTTTGTAGTTAAAAGAAACTAATTGACCTTAAAACACAGGTCTTAATGGACAGGTAGTCTTTTTATACAGTGTTTTTGTAGTTAAAAGAAACTAATTGACCTTAAAACACAGGTCTTAATGGACAGTTAGTCTTTTTATACAGTGTTTTTGTAGTTAAAAGAAACTAATTGACCTTAAAACACAGGTCTTAATGGACAGGTAGTCTTTTTATACAGCGTTTTTGTAGTTAAAAGAAACTAATTGACCTTAAAACACGGGTCTTAATGGACAGGTAGTCTTTTTTATACAGTGTTTTTGTAGTTAAAAGAAACTAATTGACCTTAAAACACGGGTTTTAATGGACAGGTAGTCATTTTTATACAGTGTTTTTGTAATTAAAAGAAACTAATTGACCTTAAAACACGGGTCTTAATGGACAGGTAGTCTTTTTATACAGTGTTTTTGTAGTTAAAAGAAACTAATTGACCTTAAAACACAGGTCTTAATGGACAGGTAGTCTTTTTTATACAGTGTTTTTGTAGTTAAAAGAAACTAATTGACCTTAAAACACGCGTCTTAATGGACAGGTAGTCTTTATACAAAACGAATTGACCTTAAAACACAGGTCTTAATGGACAGGTAGTCTTTTTATGCATGTGTTTTTTGTAGTTAAAAAAATTAATTGACCCCAAAACACAGGTTTTAATGGACGCGTAGTCTTTATACAAAACGAATTGACCTTAAAGCACTGGTTTAAATAAACAGGTTATTATTTTATAGAGGCTCTTTTTGTTTCAAATAAAACAAATGAACCTTAATGAACTGGCCCCGGTTTCACAATCATTCCTTAGCTAAGATTTTCCTTAACTTAAATTAAGCAAATTTTTGTTATCTCTTTTTGAAACTACTGGTGAATATTTTTGTCAAATCTAAATGCAGTTTTCTTAATCTAGAAGTGATTTTAAAAATGACACCTTAAATTCCTCAATATCTTGAAAATTAACAAAATTATAAAGATTTGAAAATTTGTAAGATTTAAGTTAAGGAAAATCTTAGCTAAGGATTGATTGTGTAACCGGGGACTGTTCTTCATTACCAGGCGATCTTTATACAGGTTCTTTTTTCAAGTACAATGTAAAAACAATGGACCTTGAAACACCGGTGTTAATGGACAAGCGGTCTTTATATAGAGGTCCTTTTTAGTTGAAGTAAAAAATATGGCCCTTGGGTAGGTGGTCTTTTCAAAGAAGTGTTGGCTATACCAGGTTTTACTGTATAAAAACTATATAGAGGTCCTTTCTAGTTGAAGTGAAAAAATATGGCCCTTGGGTAGGTGGTCTTTTCAAAGAAGTGTTGGCTATACCAGGTTTTACTGTATAAAACTTTCTAATTGAAGTAAAAAATATGGCCCTTGGGTAGGTGGTCTTATTAAAGAAGTGTTGGCTATACCATGTTTTACTGTATAAAAACATATAGAGGTCCTTTCTAATTGAAGTAAAAAAAATATGGCCCTTGGGTAGGTGGTCTTATTAAAGAAGTGTTGGCTATACCAGGTTTTACTGTAAAAAACGATCGCCTAGTCTTTTGGATTTAAATAATAATTGCATCGGGGGACCCTAATAAATGGGGTATCCTGTTCCATGCGTGGGCCCTGAATTCTAAGTACATGTACGTGATGCCATTGCAATCTGTCATATACAGTTTTTTTTAAATTTAATAATAAAATACATTAAAATTTGTATATGATTTTTTGAATGTATTTTATGATTTTTATGCTTCTGGATTGCGATTCGGACATGAATTAGTATGTTTTTTTTTGATATGACACAATCCATAAATTATTATACATATTATTTCCCCCAAAATGGCTTTAACATAATTACAGATTGGCTATCTTCCAACAATTTAATCATTGAAAACATTACTTTGCTAAAGCTGGGTGTTTTTCAGCTAAAATGGTGTTTTTATCTTGAAAAAAATATTTTTTTCCAAAATATTTTATATTTTCCCCCAAAATTTCAGAAAATACCAAGAAAAACAACTTTCTTGCATATATTCAGATCATTTAGTTATAATTTTCAAATACAGAAAAACTTCAATACTTCAATTCTATAAACTAAATTTGGCATAATGATTATAATTTAAATCTACGGTAAATATAAATTTTTATAGTTATTTATGGATGGCAGTGTATTTACAATAATAATTTTTTTTATATAAAAAGAAATAAAAAAATTAATTTTATTTCTTTATCAAGCACTTAACCATACACAGTTTTAAAAATTTTCTCCATAAGTTAAGCCAAGCCCACGTAACCTTCATCAAAATAATTTTAAGCATTAAATAATGAAATTTTATCGTTTGTGTTAAAAGCAAAACTAAATAAAATATAAATGAAGTAAAAAAAAAAATAAATACAGCAAATAAAAAAGTAAAAAAAAAATCTTCCATTTACATAATAATCATTTTTAAAAGTCAATCGGGGTGGAGGTTTGTGGTGGTGGGGGAATAAGGACAAAGAAATTGTCTTCCTCATCGCAACTCGGTTGAATCAATGACGTCATCTTACTGTCTCCTGTACGCAAGTATCCATCCCTCTTTGAAAATACAACATCACTTGAATTGCAGCGGCATGACTACTCATTAAAAATAGTAATTTCGATATACAAATAAAAACAGCAACAAAAAAAACAAATTATATTTTTGGCATATTTTATGTACACGTTTCGTCTTCTGAAACCGGAAATGTTATAAGAGTGAATTGGGAGGCGAGATGGTTACTTCCGTCAAATATTGTAGTGCAAGAGAATTACGAATTTTGCTGAGGTTTGACAAATGATACGATCAATTTATGTAACTTCAAAAGTTTTCTTCAAAAACAATACATAAGATAGCATCATATCATCTAGTGGAGTTCGCCGCTGTACCATGTAGATCTAATATCCACTTATCGGTTCACGTTTTCCTGTTAAACGACGTCAGTTAATAGTGACTCAATTATTCCGGAAATGCGACATAATCGTTTTCCAAAACGTCCGGCACAAACGTTAAGCGATGTTGATCACGTAGCAAAACGACGAAGGCCACTGTTGACCACAAATATATATTAACTACTAACTGGTGTATAGGCAAACAACTTTGACCTGTCCGCTTGACCTTTCATTTAAATATTTATCACAGACCAAGTACATCTGTGTATAGGAAACAGGTGTTTATTTTGTATACACAATGTGATATACTCATCTCATACAGTACACCTGTGCATTGTGTATGTATTAACTTGAATCTACCTATGTATTGGGTGGACAATTCCACAAAACAACCAGTCTTTTTTTTTTTTTTTTTGTTACCTGCATGTCATGTGATAACATTTTTTTAAATTTTCATAGAATTTACAAATTTTGTAAAACATCATATTCATATTTATGTATCCCACTAGTAATCTTTATAATAAACATTTTAATTATGTATATGAAATAATACTGCTAAGGCAACGTAAATACAGTCAAACCTGTCTATAAAGGCCACCCAAGGGAATCAGTAAAATGACCTTTATGAGAAGGTGGCATTTATATACAGGTTCAAATAATATGAATAAGGAACAATTGGGATCCAATTCTACTTGCCTTTACAAGCAGGCGGTCCTTATATGGATGTGGCCTTTAAGGCAGGTTGGGCTGTAATATTAAATAATGAGCGTACAGTACAGTCCTGATAAAAGTTCAACACCGAGATAACGGCCTTAGTGCTAATCGTCACCTCATCTTGTCACTTGTTAGATTAACATACAGACAAATGCTATCTATATTTTTGGCAGCTTTTCTTTAGAGAATCTATTACGAGTTTCAGACGGAGATAAAGAAATTCTAAGTTTTCATCTCAAACGAGGCTCCGCCGTCTGTCGTTGTTACGTCACGTAGAAACTGGGTCACTGACATTGACATAGATGTTTGTTTCAAAGCGGATGAACACTGTATCATTTGTTATAGTCTAAACAGACTGTGAACCGATGTTAGGTAGATTGGACAATATTAAAAAAAAATCTTCCAGTGCTCAATTGTAGTTATTGATCAAAATTGGGTTTTTATAACTCTAATTAGTCACTATAATTGAAAAAAAATAGTTCCCATTGTACCGAGATACCCTGCACGTGCTCACGCGGGGTGCGATATTTTTTCCTATCCCGTGAGATTAATCTGTCACATATGCAAGAAATCTGTATCTCGGTCACTCATCAGCCGAACTCCGACTTCTTTTTCGTTAGCCCAATGTTAAACTTTCAATAGCTCTGTACTGTAAACAATAGTTAATAAATAGTGTACATTATAGACCCATCGAAAGTTTAAAACACAGAGCTAATGAATGTGCCGAAGTTCATCTGCCGAATGTCCCAAAATATGGATAACTAGTGACCCTAAAAGTTGGCGAGAGATAGATTGCAGAGGCCGAAAAAACTGCTGAGATAAAGCTCATGAGAACCGGAGATGGATGTAGATTGGTTAGCTCATGGTTAATGTTCGACAAGTCTGTACTGTATGCATCTATCCTGCAACAAAGTGACGTATCACCGGTCACGCCCACAATGTTCCGACACTGACCGCCATCGCGGTACCACAGCAGCGTCACGGCAACTAATGGCGTTCTAGTGTCTGTGACGTCATTAAACCACATAGTTCAGACCGAGTTGTCATTCTTTTTGCGCGTAATTCCAGCATGTCGACCCTTTGTCGGAACATAGTGGGTGTGGTCGGCGATTCGTCAATTATAGTAACTGCATTTCAATACCTACATATTTGTTACCGAACTTTAACATTTTCTTGCACGTGTAACTATGCTTTTCCTTTAATTTCAGTTTGCATGGTGCACGCTAACTTGGTATCAAAGCACATCACGTCATTGATGAGCACCTTGCGTCACAATTTTGAACGACGTCGTGACGTCTAGAATCTAGCTCCGAATAGGGCCTCCATTCGTATCCCTCTTCCTCCCGACATACGGAGCTAGAAGGTGGACACTGTTTCGGGTCTTAGTAATCATCAGAATGCGTAAATAACGGTACGTTTTGGCGCTTTATAATATCCCCGTCCACTTAATTGTCCATGTAGTTGCCTGTACACACACATTTAACACTTGTGAAGATAAATGGAAAACACTGATTGGTTTGTTTCACAATTAACAAGTCAATACAAATCATTACAAAACACACAGGCAGAGCAATTTCACATTGAAAGACGTTTTACTAGCTCCTCCTCATCTGAAGCCACCATATTTACCACATGACTATCACGTGATGAACTGTGGGTTGACTACAAAAGATAATGATAACATGCCAAATTCATTGAATAAAGTATCGAAACTTATGTACGATTCATAAATGTTCATCAATAGAGTCCAAGAACTATTGACAAGGAATTGTATGTAATTCTATTTATGCCTTCTATGTTATAATGGGGTTTGTCAGCGCACCTCGTGATACAATGACATTTATTTACATTTATGGTGTTTGATTGTATTAAACTCTGTTTTAGACCAAATGAAGTTATAGGACTATAATTACATTTGCTAATGTGACGTCATTCATTTCTTGCTGACACCTATGCCCGTGACGCCATTGATAGGCTGTTCAAGGAATTGGAATTGCATGTCGTACACGACAGTGTTTTTTAAATTTAAAATTCAAAAATTCAAAAACAAAAATAAGATTTTCAAAAAATGCGAAATGTAAATATAACCATTAAACTGTCTAGAAATGGCGTTTATAGTGCTATGACTTCCACTGCCGTGCAAAGCAAACTAGTCATAACGCGCTAGCGCGTTATTCGGTTTACTTTGCACGGCAATGGAAGTTATAGCACTATAAACGCCATTTCTAGACAGTATGAAAAAACATTCCACACGTGGCGAGTGCAGCTAGCTTTGGGTGGGTGCCTTCCCTCTCGGAACACTCGATCTCACTTTCCTGGTGGAGGTCCAGGTGCTTTTAACTTTGTTTAATTTACTTTGTTTGATAGTTTGCTTTGAAATTATGATTTGGACATGAACTTTTATGTTTGTTGTTGCCTCCATTCGATATTGGAAGGTGTAATGGTTAACCTTTTCCCATAAAACACTGTGGTGGTACAGATCATAGTTTGCGCATGGAAAAGAGGTATGCTTTTTTTTAATGTGACCAAGTCCCATTCGAAAAAATAAACCGAACTTTTTTGTGTTGGCTAACACTTATTTGAGGAAAACTTAGGGAAATGAGGTAAATACCTATATTGTTTTCAAACACCAATATCGGAACATTATGAAAAGATCAAGTATAACGCAAATTGGCGTATCGCCAGCCACGCCCACAATGTTCCGACAAAGGGCCGACATGCTTGATTAACGCGCAAAAAAAATAAAATCTCCGTCTGAATTGTGACCGACAATAGATAATAATCAATATAAATAATAATGTAGATGATAATAATCAATACAGATAATAATGCAATGATATGCACTTATGTAATGAAAGAACATAAATGGATTGGAAAAAAGATCTTTAAATTGTTGTAAAGATGATAAATATTAATTAAAATTGTTACTAATGGCTTGTAAAAATAAATTCTGAAAAATAACATCAATTTATTTAAATCTTCTAGTATCAATGATAAATTTTTGAAATTTTAAAAAGATTTCTGTGTTTTCAACATCAGATAAGTTTGGATTACCGTACAAAAGAGTATTTAAATTAAAATTTTGGTGGTTTAAGGAATTATATAGTTCAGTTCTTTGTCGATTAAAATTTGGGCAATCAAATATATAGTGTTTGGTGGTTTCAGTTTTACCACAGAGACAGTTGGGGGAATCAATTATCATTTTCTGGTACAGATGACTATTTAGCGAACTGCAATTCATTCTTAGGCGTGCGTGAAGAATTTGTCCCAATCGACTGCCTTTGGCAAAAAACTTTGGAATATTTAACTTATTTCTATTTAGATATGATTTAAACCTATATAAGAAGAGATTCTTATTTCCTCTGGAATTTCATTCCAATCTCTAACAACAGAGGGTAGAAATGAGTCGAAATAATGTTTGGTTTTAGAAGAGATGTGTACGAGATTATTCTGTTGTCGTGTATTGTACGAATGGGTTTCAAAATTGTGAGAGGGCACTAAATTAGAAAGATAGTCAGGGGTCATATTGTGATACATCTTATAAAATAGAATAAGTTTGTGTTTTTTACGTCTGTCACTTAGTGTTTCCCAGCCTGATTCTTTTAAGAGAAGTGAAGTACTAGTTAGTTGTGTGGCACCGGTAACGATGCGGGCTGCTTCCAAATTGATTTTTTCAAGCGAATTACTATAAAACAATGTAGTATTATCCCATAGGACATCTCCGTATTCCAAAATGGGTCTGATCAATGTAAAATAGAGTTTTTGTAAAGTATTTCTATCTAACTTGAATTTTAAAAGGCGCAGTAAAGAAAGTCGAGATCGAGCTTTACCTAATATAGAGTCTATGTGGGAAGACCAAGAGCCATCAGATGAAAAGGTTATCCCTAGATGTTTGTGAGTGAAAACTTCTTTAAGCAGATTATTATTTATATATAATGGTGTATGTTGGATATTTCTTCTTTTTGAGAAGGTCATACATTCTGTTTTATTAGAATTAAAGTCAACTAACCATCTTTGAGACCATGAATAAATAGCATCAATACTATGGGTAAGAGAAATACTGGCAGATCTTGGATCTTCAACAATAACATATAGGGAAGTATCATCGGCAAAGAGTCTAATATTACACGTGATACTATTAACAATGTCATTTATGTATATGAGAAATAGATAAGGACCAAGTATAGAACCTTGGGGAACACCAGCAGAAATAGATTTCCAATTAGAAGAAGAATTTTTGATAACAACTCTTTGATTTCTATTTGATAAGTAACTGCAGAACCAAGAAAGTACAGAACCGGATATACCAATACTTTTAAGTTTAAGCAATAAGCCCTTGTGCCAGACTCTATCAAAAGCCTTACTAATATCTAAAAATACTGCACGGACTTCTTTGCCATCATCTAAGGCTTGAAATATTAGATTGGTTAGGTATGAAAGTTGGTTAATAGTAGAATCGCCATGGACAAAACCAGATTGAAAAGGGGTCAATATGTGATTATGTAGTAAATAATTGTTAAGATATTTAAGAACACATCTTTCAAAGACTTTACCAAGTATGCTAATCAATGAAATAGGGCGATAATTACTAACATCGTCTGTTTTTCCTTTCTTGTGTACTGGAACAACATTTGCTAATTTCCATAATGACGGAAAAGATGAGTTATTTAAAAGTTTATTAAAAAATAAACAGAGAGGTGAACTGAGTTTGTCCGCACCTTCTTTCAGTAATCTAGGATGAATACCATCAGGTCCAACTGCTTTAGAAGTATCCAATGAGAGAAGAATATCTCTGACATCACTTTCTAAGAGAGTAATGTTATCCAGGAGAGGATAATTAGGTTCTGTAGACATTGGAAGAGATACAGAATCATCGTCAATGTAAGACTGAGAGTAAAAATATTCATTAAAGATATTTGTTACATCATCAGGGTCATTATAAATTTGATTGTTGAATAACAGGGAATGAGGAGTAGATTTGCTAGAACAGCCCATAAAATTTTTACTAATCTTCCACCATTGTTTAATATTTAAAGAGTCGTTATTTAATTTTTCAATTAATTTTGTATAATAATAGTTTTTAGTTTTATTTATCAAGTTAACACATTTGTTTCTCATTTTTTCTAAATTGAGACCAGTGATTGGGACTGTTAGTTCTTTTAGCTCGTCGATGTAAACGTTTACGTTTCCGTATTAATTCTCTTATTTGATTATTCATCCAAGGTGCATCGGATGGTCTAATAGTAACATTTTTATTTGGAATGCTGATAGATGCAGTGTCAATTATAGTTGAAGTAAGAAGAGAGGTGGCTTCGCCAACATTTTCATTATTTATAATATTAGCCCAATTTGTGTTACCTAAATTTTCTCTAAATAAATCATAATTACCATTATCATACAACCAAATTTTTCTTTTAAAAGTATCACAAGACAATTTTGGGAAGTTAAAAAGGGCATATACTGGACAATGGTACCGAGTATTTGTATTAAAAAAACATTCGCCAACTTCACACTTGTATACAATGCAAATACTGGTGCAATCTGAGCTGCATAAATATGCATTATTAGCGACATAAGGGGGGGGGGGAGTACGTCCCCCGCTGAATCCACCACTGCTATTCGCCCAGTGAACGAGTAAAGTTGGATGTACTTCGAGTGTCTGAGACATCATGCCACTGGCAGATCCAGTAAAAACTGATTGATTTAGTAACTTGCAGTTTAAAGTATTTTAAATTAAATCTTATAAATGACAACATACCTTGATAAAACATTTTCCTCTCCATTGTACAAACTTTTGACTGCAATAAAAAGAAAATGGTTTCTAGATATCCGTTTCTTGTTAAAAAAAATGTATAGACAACATATTAAGTGTATCTACAAACACATGGTAGGTCTTCTATGGATGAAAAGTGAAAAGGCGTAATACGCGAAATAAAGAGTAACGGTTAAGTAATGCGAAAGTTGTTATCAGGTATAGTCCCAGAGCTCATACAGGTTTATTTGACTTTTATTTGCCAAAAGGTCTGAAACTTGTTTCTGAAAGGCAATTATCAGTATAATATGAAAATGCATTTCTTACAAAATTCGGTCTGGACATTTTTTGTAAATCCCAGATTTTTTAAGAGTACCTGAACGTATTTGTCAAAAACACGTTTTTGGGGTAGGGGAAGGAAATCGCGATTATTTAACGCCTAAATACGATAGATACCCATTAAATTTGGTATCATTCTAAAGGTTATTGATAATTCTTTATTATATGATAAAATGTTTTTCAATATGATGTCACTAGGTACAGATATGATGTCATAAACTATTTTTTTAAATTAAAAATAGTGAAAAAGACTATTTCGATCGGATACAAATTTCTCAGGTTTACATTTTGTGTGTGTTGTCATTAATTTTTGTTATAAAATAATTATATACCCTCTGCCATTGATATTCTATAACTTTGATGTGTAATTATCTGAGCATTATAATATTTTCTATCAGAGAAAATATGCAGTCGGAACGCCAACCCCGTCGGCGTAGGGATTCATTAAAATTTGTGAACTTGCATTTGTCAAAAAATGGCGAACCTTTGAACGACACAAAATGAGGAACTGTGTTGAATGTATTACAGATTACCATAGATTGGGATGCAAAATAAAAAATTCAGAATATTTGAAAACCGACAAAATCTATTTTTTATAATTCCGGTTACAGTTTAATTTCGTAATTTATAGTGAAACGTCAACCACAGGCTAAAACTCAAAATGTTATCCGTCACAAAATTCCTTCCCATTTCTCACACAGCTCGTGCTCAGAAACAATATTTATACCAAATGAAAGACCTTTTTACAAGGTACAATTCCATATATAATACATCAAATAATTTCCTGTACACAAAAAACGTCCAAGTTTTAAATGCGAAAAAAACGCCGCCGTCAATCCGGAATCTTGGATGGGGTCGGTCCATTTTCCGTCTAATTTGACCTAGAAAGTTTGTTAGTACTGCTTCCTAACTATGTTCTATATATAGTTTGGACAAACAGAAGACGCAGAATGGTATTTACGGCTGAAATAAAGTAAGTTTTGGTGATTATTAGCATCTATTTCGTGAAAATCTTTAAAAATCATCTGCTCTGAACCTACAAGAGATATAACTTAGATATTTCATGTAAAACACTATGGGCACCTAGTTTTAGATTTGCACATATTGTAGCTTAAGGGGCCAAAATGAGATAATGGCAAGGTACTTGAGGGGGAAATTGCAAAATTAATGTATTTGTCAATATATTTGAAAACTATAAGCTTTTTGTATGGGCATCATCATCATGTGTATTTGAATACTGTAGGCATTTGCACAACGGTCATTTTTGATATATGAATAGAGGTCATAAGTTCAAAGGTCAAGGTCATAGATGTAAACGAATACTGAAATGGTTAATTATCTCAAAAACTTTGAACTCTTTGTGTAGGCATGTATATTAGAATATTGTAGGCATTTGCCTTACGGTCATTTCCATATATGAATGAAGGTCATAGGTTCAAAGGTCAAGGTCATAGATGCAAACAAATACTGAAATGGTGAATTATCTCAAAAATGATAAACTTTCTCTATAGGCATGTATATCAGAATGTTATAGGCATTTACACAATGTTCATTTTGATATATGAATGTAGGTCATAGGTCTAATGGTCAAGGTTATAGATGCAAATGAATACTGAAATGATTAATTGTCTTAAAAACTATAAACTTTTTGTATAGGCATATATGTTAAAATATTGTAGGTATTGGCCTAACGATCATTTTGATATATGAATGAAGGACATGAGTTTAAAAGTCAAGGTCACTGATGCAAACAAATACTGACATGGTTAATTATCTCAAAAACTATAAACTTTTTGTATAGGCTTCTAAATTGTAGGTATTGACCTAATATTCATTGCGATATTTAGATTAAGGTCATGGGTTCAAATTTTTCTTTACCTTTTTAGTTGTTTATAAACAATATATTGTAGCTAGATTTCAGATATATTATATGTAGCACTCTTATGACAAGTTATGTTATAATAAATTTGCAAAAAATCCTTACATATAATTGGCCCTTACTGCTGAAAATTTATTTGGACATTCTCTTTAATTAATGTCAATGACCATTGAACCTCTGCATGAGATATGTACTCAGCTGCATGTGAGCATTAAGGCTCATGGACCTCTTGTTTAATATTAGGGTCTCCATGACGATGGAAGTAACTTTGACCATCCTTGATGGTTCCATACATGCATTTATTCGGATTGAACTATTTCCTACATGAATCCTTAATATTGGTCCAATGTGTGAATATTAAAACAGCCCCATGCTCATAGTCTGCACATTGCACACTACATGAACCCGCTATGTTGTGTTGGGAGCAATGCAAGGTGAACATAACAACCTCCTTTCAGTTACCTGACAACTTCATATACCTGACACTACATTGATGGAGACACTGAACTCCCTGTTTTTCTAATCTTTCGCGAATTTTAGTACTTTCAGTACTTTGATTTTATATTTCAGTAAATGCCATAAATCAACCTAGTCAGACAAATCAAATGCAGCCCTTATTAGGTGTTGGCGGTAATAGTATTCCATTATTAGGGCCAGGTCTCCCTGAAGGTCCCCAAGTTCCGCAATCTAGTCCCCAACAGAATATGGCACAGACTAATAGAGGCTCAAAAGAATGGCACCAAAGTGTTACACAAGACTTACGGAATCATCTTGTTCATAAACTGTAAGTCATCAAACAGAATAGTAAATGATGTGTTACATTCCTGGACATGGTTTGACCAAAAAATTGTAATAAGTTAAAAATAAGTGGTACTTGTTCTTGGGTTTGTTTGTTTGTTTTTGTTTGTTTGTTTTTTTTTTTAACTTTACAAAATTTGAATTGACTTTAATAGATACAGTTTCAATGTTAGATTAATCCTATGAATTTTAGAGAAAAATGTTATAAGATAAATAAAAAAAAGCATGGCTACTTCTACTTGAAATACTGGACTACCTGATAATCTTATACATCAGTTGTTGAAATTAGGCATCAATCCATGAAGGTTTTATAACTTTTAACTGGTCTGTACAAGTGAACTTTTGTAGTTAACTGTTAACAGTTGATTGGATCAAGTATGGTAAAAGGGAATGGTTTGCATTTTTATTGGCTTTTGATCAAGCATGTCACCTGTAGCAGGCTAACCTACAATTCAAAGCAGTTCAGAAATGCATCCCTAGACTTGTCCAGCAAATGAAGTATAGTTGAGATTAATCTCTGGTTTATAATTGAGAAAAGCAGAACATTTGATGGAACTGTGAAAATCCAAACTGAAAGTTAATTCTGCAACTTGCAGGGTAAGTCGTGTCCTCAAGTTGCAGAACTTTTAATTTGAGATATACTAAGATTTTGATCCTGAAATTAAAGCATGGATTTTAATTACAACTAAATTGACATGACATAAAATCAATAGAACAGGTCACTTTTCATAAAGACCATTATTTTTTTCTCTCTTTAAAAACAGGGTTCAAGCGATTTTCCCTACACCAGACCCAGCAGCTTTGAAAGATAGACGGATGAATAATTTGGTAGCATATGCAAGAAAAGTTGAAGGAGATATGTATGAAACAGCAAATAGTAGGGTATGTATAGTCACAAAACATTTAATCATAATCATTTTATAAATCTAATTGCTAATTAACATTTGTGTCTGTGTAAAGTTTTCCTTCACATGAAAGGTTTATGTGCCTTAAAGGTAAATTCTAGAACCAAATTAGAAAACCCTCAAAATATGATAAATTTTAGGTCCATTACATGTCCATATGATGATATACAATATTCGTATAGGACTGAAACTTGTGATTTATTAAAAGTGCTAACTGAGACATTCAGTGAATTAGTATGGTTACGGTATTTTAACCTGAATTTTTTCTAATGTAGGAAGAGTATTATCATCTGTTAGCTGAGAAAACTTATAAAATTCAGAAAGAATTGGAAGAGAAACGAATTCAAAGGATGAAAGTAAATCAAGGTTAGTACTGAAGCTCTGTCCAGTTGGTCTCGGTGTCTACTTATGGATCACAGCTACCCTCACCACCTATGATCAAATTCCATGCTGTGCAGATCTTATTTCAGGGGTTCATAATTATTTTTATAATGGTAGGTCCAGGACCTTTTGCCTTTTTTTGTATCAAAATTGAAAGATCTATGTGCAATTATGTTATCATATAGAAAAAGTAGGATTATCCTGGTAAAAAAAACAGCATCAAACTTTTGAGTTCAAATATCAAGGGTCCCAATGTAAAATTAACAAGTCTTGGACCTTGGACACCCAAGGAAATATGGACCCCTGTTCATTTGGATAAAAATGCATTTTTTTCATGCCCTGGATGAATCATTTTTAACCCAAAAAGAATGGTATAAATTTATATAAGCAAACAAACCATATAGGTATATAAAAGTCATTTCATTTGTCCATTATGTTTTCTTAAAACCCTTGAAATATATTTGAGTATGCTGCCTTTAATTGTGATTATTAATTCTTATGAGGTTTATGTTTTGTTAATATTTAAAAATACATTATTATGATTGAAAGTGTATTGTTTCTTTTTAAGATAATTATCATGTGGAAGTGTTTTAACTTTTTCAGTTGCATTGGGTTTTCTTTCGTCTTTGTAGATCCTTCCATTCAAGGTGGGAACCAGCCTTTATCAGATCCGGCTCATACATTAGGAAATGACCCATTTGGTTCAAATTTATCAATGATGAGACCACAAGGTCAAAGACCTGGTTTGTCAAATCAGGTAAATATAAACACAAACATGCAAGCACACACAACATACAAGGATTGTGCAGCATCTTAGGATAAAATAGCAGTGCAAAACAACTTATTATTGAATTGATAATAAGTGACTGATACGTGAAGTCCAATATTAAAACAGAACATAGATAAAGCCTTTGGTTTTCAATAGCAACTTTTGTTATATTCCATATCTAAAAGAATTGTGATAACCATGCCATAGTATGTGTATATCAAAAAAAGAGATTTTATTATATATATTATATATGACTATTGTTATAATTGTCGCAGGATAATCTGTGATAATGATAACGGGAACAACAGACAAAATCCTCATAACACACATATTGGTTTTTAGAGACGGTCCCATAGTGATTTTTGTTAGAGAGATGAGTACTTTAGTTTCCATTTTTACAATAAAATGTTTTGTTGCATTTGGCACAAATTAATGGAAAACAACAGTTTGATATGTATTGTAAAATTGTAATAAGTGTCCTGATATAATTTTTCTGCAATATTATGATAAATTCTCGATATCATCACTTTTCTACGATATTGTGATACCCTTTTGTCTATGGTTACTTCTCTAATACAAAATATTACCCGATGCTTCACACTTTAAAATCAGACTGGTGAAAAAAAGTTGTAAAGAAAAATCAGTGATGCATGTTTTAAATAAGGTATTTGTTATCATGTAGATTGGTGGACCACAGCCATCTCAGCTGTCTGGGCTTGTTGCTCAGTTGAGAGGTGCCGCTCCAACTCAACAACAGCAAGTAGAGGCAATCAAAAGTCAGTTTCCACAGCCACCATTATTGACACCACAACAACAGCAACAACAAGCCCAACCACCACCATCTCAACAACAACATTTCTCACCTTTAGGTCTTTCACAGGTATGTTTCCATTTAAAATGAACACATTATAAGGTTTGTCAGCTCCATTCTGTTTGTGTTGGATGTATATTTAGGCCTAGGGCAAGATTGTTGATTATAATAAGTTGAACACTATAACAAGTAAAGTATTTTAAACTCCAAAATATTGTTTGTGTTCTAATATGGTTTGTAGAAACCTTTTGATATTGTTATTTGATATGAAATGTGGCCATAGATTATGTCAACTGGTCAATTCATCAACAATGCTGCATGATGTACCTACTAAATACATTGAAAAAAAATATATAATAGATTGATTGTGAAATTTCAAATAATGTTACAAACAAGACTGTAAACTACAAATGTTGATACCAGGGAGTATATTTCATTACAAAACTGAAACAGTTAATATTACCTACTGGGTTTCTTGTATAGCATAATGAATAATTCTAAAGGAAATATTTAAAACTCATTGGTAAATAATTGAATTGTGATTTTTTTCAGCTTTCACCATCTCAGCCACAAGCACAGATACCGCAAAACCAACAGATCCCAAAACCTTTACCAACACCACCCCCTCCATCACAGCCACAGGCTGCCACAACAGGGGCAACACAGGCTCTTTTACAAGGAGCTGGCGGTGCCATACAAACCTCCCAACAACAATCTGTATCATCATCCAGTCAGTCCATGCAGTTATCACAGCAGCAGCAGTTTCAGTCGTCTCTACCAGCCACTTCAGTGGCCACATCACAATCACAGTCACAAATGGTTAGTAGTTCTCTAGTTGTGTTTACAAACATGCATCACACAGTTTTTTTTTTTTTGCACATCAGCAAAAAAATCAGCTAATTTAATTCTAGAACAAGTATGTAAAAATTTGGATTAAGATTAAACAACCACTTTGTCTCGGGAAATAAGCGTAAAGGATATTTTTAGTCATTCTGCTCTTTTAAAGAGAAATAAATGGTCATACCTTTGTTAAGAATTACATGTAGTTTTGATATGATTTGATTTTGGAACTGTAGATCATATAACCTTTCAGATAAAAGTGTAATATTTGTAAATTTTCCTAAATTTGAATTGATTTATTATTCAGCAGACAGACAGTGCTTTACAGGACATTAAAGTTAAGATTGAGCCCCTGGACTCCAGTCACAATAACAGTATACAGCCTCAAACTCTTACAGAATGTTTGTCAGCACCTTGTACAACAGGTCTAACAAATACAACTACATCAGGTGTTCATACAACCACAACATCATCAGCATCTGTAACGGTGGTTACCACAACGTCAGCAGATAGCAAATCAGACATTAAACAAGAATTCAAATCTGAAATGGATACCAGTAATGACGAGATCAAACAAGAAAAAGTGGATAGTGTTGCCAGTGGGAAGAATATAGGAGAGGTATGCAATCGTAACATTACTTGCTTTGTATTCACTTTTCATTTTAGGGGCACATTATTTTATTGACTTTTTAGTACATTGTTGAAATAAGTTGTTTTTTTTTTTTGAAATTGATGCTAGTCATAAAGCAGTTATTTCACTCTTGTTTTTAATCATATTTCTTGCTTTAGGCTACTGGTTTTTTTGTTTGTTTATTTTTAAAGGTCCTAATGTGCATGTTTCTGTATTTCATCATTTCTTTTTACATTTTTTTCAGGTAAAGGAAGAACAGTCTGACACGGCAAATAATAGTGATTTAGCAACTCCAAAATCTGAATGTAACAACACCAGTGCTAATGAAGGGGAATCCTCAGATGCTAGAGCTAGTCCTATGGATATTACCAACTCTTCCACGCCAAGCACTGTGACAGCATCACCACAACCTGGAACACAGCCGACTTCTGCTGCCACACCAGTCAAACCACCAAAGCAAAAGAAAAGTTAGTAATCTATAAAAAAATGCCACATTTGCATGTGGTGGTTGTGAATGGTGTTTGTTTTTGTCCAAAGTATCATAGAAAAAAAAAGAAAATTTCCCAAAAGCATACCAAATTTAGACAGAATAGGGCAAATAAAAAAATAGCGTAAAACAATCCTTTGCTGGTCAATTCTCCCGCCCCAGTCTGCATGATTTTGGTATAGTTTAAGTAATAGAGATTGATGTTGCATGGCTAAAAAAGAATTTCATAACGGGAATTGGTTCAGTTGTATTATATGATGTCCCCTTATTGTTTGAAAAAAAAACCAACTTATTTGTACCAGGTAAGACATTACAAAATTTGACAGTTAACATTTTTTTTTTATTTTCAAAACAAAAGTCTATTGGAATTTTTTGTAGCAGATTAGTTTTCATTGCAAGTAATAGCTGGTTTTTGATCTGCATAGATGTTATAAGATATGTAAAAATAGGAAGAGGTTGGGGGTTGTGGAAGAATGATCAATTAAAATTCTTAATAATTAACCATTAACATGCAACGACAGTCTCCTTTACTTTAACAATTTTGTGATGGGTTTCTGTTCTTTCCAGATCTTTTGGAGATTATGTACTGTAAAAAAAATTACAGACCCTAAATGTAGACCCCCTAACCTTTATTAAAATGAAATCCTGGGGGTAAAATAAGGACACCTGAACTGTGGAATATTTCTTTTATATTATTATAGTATTTAAACCAGATGAATTGCGACAAGCTCTGATGCCTACTTTAGAAAAGTTATACAGACAAGATCCAGAGTCTATGCCATTTAGAGATTATGGCATAATCCCATAAGAAATTAAAAACTCCTCAAAAACTGTTTCCCTTTATCAGATTTAGGTAGACTTTTTACTATAATCATTTAATGTATTTGAGAGCATATTAGTAACAAACTATATTCTGTTGCAGTTAGTTTGAGGTCAAACTGTAGATTGACTAGATTACTAGGTTAAAATTCCACATCCTTGTGTGAGAATTTTTGCCAGTTCACCTGCAAAGGGTAAGTGGTAGTCTGCTTTCCAGAACCCAACCTGAACTGACCATCTCAATATAAGTGAAAAATCTTGACTTAAAACATCATTCATTACTTATCGGCACAAATTGCTATAAGAATTGACTGGAACAAATTTCCAAAAAATTGGACATAAAAATTTAATAACCCATGGAAAATGATCAAACGTTGATTGAAAAGGGGGCTGGTTTTACCACATTAAAGAACCATATGCTTTGCATATGTACATACATACATACAAATATACATAGGTTCCAGACATATTTTGTAGTCTGATTTGCTTTTTTCAGATTTATAGAATGTGATGAATGTGGAAGGAAGCTGCACATGATTTGTGTTCTACACTTTGAACAGATATGGCCCAATGGGTAAGTAATGATCTCTCTCTCTCTCTCTCTCTCTCTCTCTCTCTCTCTCTCTCTCTCTCTCTCTTGAATGACTTCATGTATGGCTCTTTTTCAGTGATTTTGTTACACATTTTAAAAACTACTACCTGCTTACATACTTGTTTTGTTCATATGATAAAAGATATCTGATTAATAAATCTATAAATGTTAAAAGATTATACTCTTTCAAATGGTTTATTTTTCAGATAAAGAAAATTATTCTCCAGTTTTAGGATACAAATACCTAACTATGACGGGGAAAACTATCTATTAAACATAAGAATTTTTAACAAATAAGTGTTGTTTTTAATACCAAATCATTTAACATTTTGTGTTTTCCAGGTTTACTTGTGAAAATTGTTTAAAGGCCAAAGGTATGAAGAGAAAAGAAAATAAGTTTTCAGCGAGAAGTAAGTACATTTGATTTATTTACACAAAATATTTTTGGCAATTAATTTATCAATCCCTTAAACCCATGAAACAGTAATCTGCTATAAATCTATTCTGTACTTGTTAATTTTTCCCTTAATAAATCCTACAACAACAGTCAACTAATTTATCTAATAAACCCTAAAAACAATCAGCAATCAATTAATATATACATTGTATGGATTTATATCATGTATCTTCAGTGTTATGTACTAAAATTTGGATTATCTTCTGCCTTTGGGAAAAAGAGCAGTATATCAAAGTTGAACTTCCATCCGTTCAGACACTTCTGGTCTGAAGTAATTCTATGAAGCACCTTTTTTTTCCCTTACCTTTCGAAGAAAGAGGGCCTGGGGGGTATCTATGTTTCCATTCCTGGTAGCCAAAATCGCCATTGGCTACTAATTTTTGAAGAATTCTTTCAAAAAGTAACCTATTTTAGCAGATTTGTGGAAAAATACTTTAAAAGGGACTTTATTTTCACAAATTTTGGAAATTTGGCTGCTAATTATTTTTAATTTGTGGAAACCTAGGGGTATTAAATTAGATGTTTGTCTGTTTGCCGTCCAAAATTTTTATCTGTGCTAATTCTCCAAAACTATGAAGCACTATTTCATGAAACTTGGTGCAATGCATTAACATTGATAGCAGGTGCACACATCGTTTACCTGAGTTTGTTTGCATATTTTCCTCAAAGTTGTTGTCCTTTAAACATAAGTGCAAATTGCAAAAAAGTATCTACTGATCACTGAATTTGCTTGTTCTCTGAAGGGCTCTCTTAATGTAAATTTCCTGACAATATAGTGATCATTGTTGTTATTCAACTACGCTTGTTAAGCTCCTGCTTTATTCCCACTTCTTTTGCTAATGAACAGTTGGAAAAAAAATAATAGTCATTGTTACTCAACACGCCTATAAGCTGGCCGGTTCATACAGTGTACATCATAATTATACCCCCGCTTAAAAAGTGGGGGGTATATAGTGATAGGGGTGTCCCTCCGTCCTTCTGTTACACCTAAGGGTACCTATCTCTTATCCGCAACTCCTCCTTAACCGTTCAATGGATTTTCATGAAACTTTTACACAATCTTTGTGATATAATGTAGATGTGCACCTTCTATTTAAAAATTTGGTCCGATGGATTTTTGGGAGCAGGGGGGTATTTTTTGTGAGCTTGTGGCTCACAGTTTTTCTAGTTTTGTATTTTTTTTATTATTTTTTCATCACAGATTTAACTAATTCTGGATTACCAAATACAAAACTTGGGCAGTATTTAGAAAATCGTGTAAATACATTTTTAAAGAAAAAAGATGTTGGTGCCGGTGAAGTGACAATCAAAGTTATATCAAGTTCAGATAAAATGGTGGAGGTCAAGCCGGGTATGAAAATGAGGTGAGTAGAGATTTTGCTGCAGAGCCCCAGATAAGAGGCGTCTCTGCGTAAATATGCTATGACTGTTTTAATATACGCTTTAAAATTTAATTAAAGGCGTACCAAAACGCATTGAAATTGCTCACTACGCTTTACATTTCCAGTAGAATGCGTAACCATGATTTTGTAAACAAGTATTACTCGCCGGCATGCTTTCATACAAGCTTTCATTTGTTAAACGTTATAATGATCAAGATCGATGAAAAAATCGAAAATGTAATTGAGACAATTCCAGTCCGGTATTGTACTTTAATGACGATCCAGATCAGTTCCGGTCTCCAATCTTACCCTATATCATTTTCTTTTTACCCTTTATGTTGATCATCATATCACAAAATGTTGTCTGCTGTAAAAAGGCTATTATGTGTGCAAACAGTCAGACAGCAGTAGCAACAGTATCAATTCACTTTAGATTTTACAGCATATGCTTTAGAAAAAAAGTAGGGGGTAATGACACTTTATGTCCAATTCTGATTGCTGTAACAAAGGAAGGTTGTCTCTAATTACAATGTTTATAAGTGGTCTAAATAAGCAGAAATACTCCACATGCTCCAGTTACGAAGCAATTTTTTTGGTGGTTACTGATCAATTGTGGATAAAATTACCTTTGAAATTGAATATGTGTATCCCTGTATCACATTTTACATCTCCATGAGACTGAAAAAATGCTACATATTAAAACAATGGAAGTGAATAACAGTGAATACTTATTGCTATACAACATTATTTAAGAAATTTGTGTAGGAAATTTAAAAATGATTAATTTCACGTATACATTAAATGTATGGTAGTTTTTTTTTTAACTGGATTAATCTGTTTCAGTCTCTTCAAGTATATTCACTGTAGAGGTGTCTATTGCTGAGACATTGGACATGTGTGAAAGACTTTTATAGAACATTGTGCTCTGCCACTCTAATGTGGAGAGAAGATGATAATCACCTCAGAAAATTTCCTGTGTGAGGTTTGACTTGTAAAGTCAGTGCTATTTTTTTCCTTAATTGATCACAAATTTTGCCCACTTTAAATAACTGAAGTAGTGATTTTATAAAATTACAAGGTTACATTCCTGTCTTTATTATTTTATTTTATTAGGTTTCCAGACCACACAGATTTTCCAGATTCATTTCCATACAGAGCAAAAGCTATGTTTGCTTTTGAAGAAATTGATGGTACTGATGTATGTTTCTTTGGTATGCATGTGCAAGAATATGGTTCTGAATGTTCAATGCCAAATACTAGGTAATTATCTCTCTTCTTTTCTCTCAAAGCAACATATTGTGCTTGATACTCACTGTACATAAGTGTTACAAAAGCATACAAATTACATGTTACTTCAAGTGTAGTTCTGCAGTTACATATACACACAATTTCAAAATTACAGTTTTCCTGATTACCTGAAAATTAATAATAATTTGTGAAACAACTTTTTTTTCTTTTTTCAAAATTGAAAATTGTTTCTAGGATGGTCTCGTGTGACAAAATTTAGAATCCAGACATGTAATTTTTATGCATGGATGTTATGCTGAAAAAGATAATTATGGATTTTAGTGTACACGAACTTGTTGTTGGAACTATAGTGATTCTTTTGTGTTGCTACAAATATTTTTTGGAGGAGTTATGTCCTTTCACTGTGTATCAGACTCCTCCTCCAAAAGTTTATTTTCAAGCATTATAAGCTTCTTTCTGGTGATCAGCAGATGGTTCTATGATTTTATCATTATTACTACATTTATTTTTAGGGGAAATAATATCCCCTTTTAGACTTTGAATTTTTCAACATTAACACGGACCTGGTTATTAGTAGGAATACATGAAGGGAACAGGACATGGTTCTGCATAGCACCTTTCAATTTACCTGTGTAAAACTACGAGTATAGTATAGTATATATAGGCATCATAATCGGCTACAATTTATCATATTATTAAGGTTTATTAAATTCAGAATCAAAACATCATTGCCTCTTAACAATGCACAAAGTGACAGGTAAAATGGTTCTTTAAGTGTGGCCAGTAAAAAGCAAGCAAGCGATATTGGACATGTGATCGGTAGATCTTAGGAATTTTGTATCTTTAAAAAATTGAAAGATTCTGGTGATGAGGTATATATAGTTCCTAGGTGTTTTTAATTAAACCCAAGTACATGTAATTGAAAATTGTTGTAATGTAGAAACTAATAGTTTGTTTTTTTTTTTTTTTGGAGCATTTGTATTCTGTGTTGGTCTGACAAGCTTAAACTTAATATCCTTGTTTTATCTTCCTTTTTCAGGAGAGTGTATATTTCATATTTGGATAGTGTTCATTTCTTTCAACCAAGACAATTAAGAACTGCTGTTTATCATGAAATTCTAATTGGCTATTTAGAATATGTGAAACAGTTAGGATATGTGTGGGCTCATATTTGGGCATGTCCTCCTAGTGAGGGGGATGATTATATATTCCATTGTCATCCCCCTGAACAAAAAATTCCTAAACCAAAGAGACTTCAAGAGTGGTACAAGAAAATGCTAGATAAAGCCATCATAGAACGCTGTGTTATTGATTATAAGGTAGGTTTAGATAAATGTTTTAACTGTTATTTTGATGAGTTGATGATGTGCCTGTTGTATGTTGAAGCTCCCTGTTGCAGTTTGTGTGGGATAAAGAAATCTAGATCATGTTACAGTATTTTTCTTTTACTCAGAGTGAGTCTTAGCAAATTCTAAACTAAAGTTTAGACTAAGGGTTGAATGTTTCAGTCTTGCATTTAGACCAAAGGTTGAATGTATCAGTCTTGTTAAAAAAAATAGAGCTGTCAATGATAGGAATTTGAATATCGATAGATCAACTGAAAAATATATCGATATATCGAAATATCAGAAATGTGATTAAAATAGTTTATTTTTGAATGAATTTCTTAAAGACAAATTATTTTTCAACAATATTTGACATGTCCGGTGTCATCTTAAATGTGCACTCTGTTTTGTATGTCAGTTGGTTTTGAGATACGTTAAAATGATGGGTTGTAATTATAATACATTTACAACCAGTTTAATCTATGTGTCATTGCAATGACTACTCCAACCTTTGCCATGAACTGGCGACCATTTTTATAAATATTTGTACTCAAAAAATGTATCGATATATTGTATCATTGGATTTTATTGATGATATATCGATTTATCAATGACAGCCCTACTGAAAAACATGAGAATAGTTTCTTTTCCTAAAATTGTTGCATGTGTAAAATACTCAAAAAAAACTTCAAAATGAAAAGTCCCAATCAAAAAATATTCTTTTCCTACTGTATAATAATGCTTATATTTCGCTGTGGTTTTATTTTGGCTATATTCGTGAACAAGTGTATTACCACAAAAAATTAAACCATCGTGAATAGACTCTGGTATTACCAGCCCATTAATGTTGCTAGAGTCGTTTTTCTTTTAATCAGATAAGACTGCGAAAATATGACACCGCGAATACACTAGTCATCGTCAAACTGCAAAAATTTGATACCCTGACAATAAAGCAATATACAGTATGTTATATACATGTAACTTTTCCAGCAATTAGTTGGGGATTGATGAATTAGATAATAAAATTTCTTGCCTTAACAACAGTGACACTCTTTGAAGTAAGCAAGTCTGTCTGTAATGTTTGTGTTTGGTATCAGCTGGTATCTCATCATACATATAGATGATAGGTACATCATGTTTTAGGCCTGCCCTTCCTGATGCTTGTACTTCAGTCTGTCCATTCTTCTGTCTTTCTCTTGTTTCATATTAATAACCCTTGTTATCTTCACCAATTGTGATAATTTTGTACATTGATAAGGTTTATTAAAAAAAATTCAAGGTCGCATTGGAAGGAATTAGCACAACATAGTTTGGTTTTATCATTTTTAGCTCACCTGGCCAAAGGCCATGTGAGCTTATGGCATGGCGAAGCGTGCGTCAGTAAACTTTAATCTTCTCCTCCGAAACTACTGGGCCAACTGAAACCAAATTTGCCATGAAAGGTCCTTGACAGAGTCTAACTATAGTTTGTTCAAATCATGGCGATCGAATATCCAAGATGGCCGCTGTTACTAAAAATAGACAAAACCTAAAAAAATCTTCTTCTCTTGAACCACTCATTGGAGGCAAAAACTGATGTGATATTTGGATTCTACATAGTCTTAACCTTGCAGTTTGTTCATTTCATGAAATTTGGTTTAAAAATAGGTTACGCGTTTTTGAGTTTAATTTTGCAAAAATCGTAAAATAGTTTTAAATTGTTATAACTTGACTATATGACCAGATAATGACATGGGGTTTTCAGTTTTGACATATTCTTGTAATTATCTTCAAAATGGTGTCAAGGTCAATTATGAAGGTCATGACCTAATTTTTTACCTTTCTTATATTATTTATTATCTTGAAAACTATAAACTTTTTATGTAAGCATGTATATTAGAATATTGTTGGTATTGATGTAACGATTATTTTGATATATAGATTAAGGTCATGGGTTCAAAGGTCAAGGTCACAGATGCGAAAGAATGCTGAAATGGTTCATTATCTTGAAAACTATGAACTTTTTGTATAGGCATGTATATTAGAATGTTGTAGGTATTGATACAACGATCATTTTGATGTAAAGAAAAAGGTCAAGGGTCCAAAGGTCAAGGTCACAGTGGCAAAACAATACCAAAATGGTTAATTATCTCGAAAATTATAAACTTTTTGTATAGGCATGTATATTGGAATATTGTTGGTATTGATATAACGATCATTTTGAAATATAGATTAAGGTCATTGGTTCAAAAGTCAAGGTCACAGATGCAAAAGAATACTGAAATGGTTCATTATCTTGAAAACTATGAACTTTTTGTATAAGCATGTATATAAGAAAGTTGTAGGTATTGATACAACGATTATATTGATGTATAGAAAAGGGTCATGGGTCAAAAGGTCAAGGTCACAGTAGCAAAACAATACCAAAAAGGTTAATTATCTTGAAAACTATAAACCTTTTGTATAGGCATGTATATTGGAATATTGTTGGTATTGATATAACGATCATTTTGACATATAGATTAAGGTCATTGGTTCTAAGGTCAAGGTCACAGATGCAAAAGAATACTGAAATGGTTCATTACCTTGAAAACTATGAACTTTTTGTATAGGCATGTATATTTGAATGTTGTAGGTATTGATACAACGATCATTTTGATGTATAGAAAAAGGCCAAGGGTCCAAAGGTCAAGGTCACAGTAGCAAAACAATACCAAAATGGTTAATTATCTCGAAAACTATAAACTTTTTGTATAGGCATGTATATTGGAATGTTGTTGGTATTGATGTAACGATCATTTTGATATATAGATTAAGGTCATTGGTTCAAAGGTCAAGGTCACAGATGCAAAAGAATACTGAAATGGTTCATTATCTTGAAAACTATCAACTTTTTGTATAAGCATGTATATGAGAAAGTTGTAGGTATTGATACAACGATTATTTTGATGTATAGAAAAGGGTCATGGGTCAAAAGGTCAAGGTCACAGTAGCAAAACAATACCAAAAAGGTTAATTATCTCGAAAACTAATTTTAATATAGATTATGGTCATTGGTTTGAAAGTCAAGGTCACAGATGCGAGTTGCAAGTTTTATAAATATCTAAATATCCACATCAGAGTTATTGCTCCTTAAATGTAGTATATATTGTGTTTTTTGTGCTGTTTACGGCCCAGGTGAGCGGTACAGGCCCTATTGGGCCTCTTGTTAAGTTTTGAGATTATAACTTCATTGACACTAATAGTATATAGTATATAGGATAAGGATTTTTTAAATTGTTTTAGATAGAAATAATTGGTTTGTGAAAAATATTAAAATGGCAAGATTTTAAAGGACATCTTGGTGGAATTTTGAGGTAATGACTTTTTGGCATGTCTCCTAATTAATTATCTAGATCCGACTAACTCTTCATTTGTTTTTACATTTATCAAGGATATTTTAAAAGATGCATATGATAACGATATGAAAAGTGCCACAGATTTACCTTATTTTGAGGGAGATTTTTGGCCCAATGTGCTAGAAGAAAGTATTAAAGAATTAGATCAGGAAGAAGAAGAAAAACGGAAACGAGAAGAAGCAGAGGCTGCTGCAGCTGAACAGAAGTGACAGAAGGCATTGAAGAAACTGAAAGTCAAAATGGAAATGTAAGATAGACAAGTCTTCATTATTTATTTTAGGCTGATATTCTTTAGCACCTTTGAGGCTTTCTCCTTCTTAGATATAACCACAATGATATAGAAATGTAAACAAAAGAGATATTTTGAATGGCGTTGATGTCTATAAGGTAATGCCCATGAAATGATTATTCTGCATTCTAGTGTAAATATTGAAATTGAAAAGTTACAAAGAAATTGTTTCATAGACATTTCTGGACAAAATCCTTACCAACACCTGCACTGGATTTACGGCAGATGTTTTTGTAAAGGAAATTAGAAATAATAGCACAAAGCCAAACATTTTCTCTACTCAAGTGTTGTTGTTTCTTTTGTGTTAAACTAACACTTCACTAAATAGGCTTTTACTAGATTGCTTTTGTCTTTTTAGGGTACTGGAAAAAAGAAAGGAAAAGGAGGCCGGAATAAGAAAGCAAATAAAAGTAAAAATAATCAAAGGAAAAACAACAAAAAATCCAATTTACTCCATGGTGGATGTGATCTCTCTCAAAAATTATACGCTACCATGGAGAAACATAAAGAGGTAAACTATATTCTGTGTACATTGGTTTTAGATAAAGCATTGCTGTCATCTGTGGCTCTGGATATTATTAATCCTATAACAATTAAGTTTGGAGTGGGTCAGTTTGATGGCCAAGTGATCTTAAGTGCAAGCTCCTGCATCACAGTCTCTCTTTCCAGCTTTGTTGGCAAGTTTGTCAATTCCCTTACCAATGGTTGGAAGTTTTTTCCACCCTACAGGCCTTAGGTAGAATTTTTATTTCCACTTGGCACAGTGCCTAGTTGAATAAGAAAACCACTCGGCACTTGGAAATTTGACTCGGCACAGTCACCACAAGTTTAAATATATAAACACTCGGAACATCGGTTGGATTTTACGTTACACTAAGTGACTTCTGAATGCAAAATGGTTTGCACATATGATGCAAACGTTCAAATGATTTGTTGGTTCACGCTTGTAACAATAGCTTTACAAAGGGACCCGGATCGTTACAGTTGTCCCACTGTTTATACACGATTTTCCCGACCTACACTAAATTGTCTGTTGTTATTAATTGTAACAAGCCCATGATGTATATGTCTGATAAATTTAACTTGGCACCGTGACGAGTGCAATAACAACATCACTCGTCCCAGCACACATTTCACTCTTCAGGACGAGTGGACAAGTGAATAATTGAAGCCCTGCCCTATCAGAACTGGCTTCTTTGATTTGCAAGTCTTAACTTGGGCATAATACACCGTTATAAAAAACACTATTATCAGGTTTTCAGAGAGAGAGAGAGAGAGAGAGATGCATGTATTTTTAGAAAATTTAGATTTGGTACAAGGTCATTTTTGGCTTTGCGTATGGATACATTCCTAACAAACAGTAGGGTATATTTTGTGGCAGTAAAGACATAGGCGAGTATTAAAAGGGTAACACAGGTATCCAAGAAACATTTTGATTTCTTTAATGTATTAATTAAGATCTGGGTTTTTTTCTCGCATTTTATCAATAATGTATATATAGTTTTAAGATAGCATGCACCTTTATTTGTATGATATTGATTTTCCATTTTCATATAAATGAATATTCTTAATTTTAGTCTAAAAAAATGGCTCAAGTCAGAAGCCATTGAAAGCTCACTTTGCCAAATGAGCCTATTTATTTTACAATTAGTTGTTATTGTCTGTTATTAAATTCTGGATATGCTATTTTTTATTTGAATGATATTAAATTCTGGTTTAATATTTTATTTTAAAGGTATTTTTTGTGATACGACTGCATAGTCCAGCGGTAGCAGCAACACTTCCGCCCATTTGTGATCCAGATCCACATATATCATGTGATTTAATGGATGGACGTGATGCTTTTTTGACAATGGCTAGGGATAAACATCAAGAGTTTTCATCGTTAAGGAGAGCTAAATATTCTACTATGGCTTTATTATATGAACTTCATAATCAGGGAAGAGACAGTTTTGTGTATTCATGCAATACTTGTAAAGCACATGTTGAAACTCGGTGGCATTGCACAGTGTGTGAAGTAAGTATCTTTTTCAAGGATTTTTCAGGCTACAATATTTCTCCTGTAAAAATTTCCATCTTGTTTTTTCCCCAGTTTTATCTAGAATCTATTTTTTAATTCTTTTTTTTCGGTTGGAATATTGAAAATAAGAAATTTTTTCATTTGGATTCAGGGATTCATCAAGGGCCTATTTAGGGCCGAATTTCGGCCCCATTCCCAATGGGAAGAATGTTAATTTTTTCCCAAAATTGGCTTAGAAAATTGTATTGTTTTTAAACCAAAACGAAAGTAAATATTGTGAATCCCTCCAATCAGCAAAATCAAGAAAAAGATTGTTGATTATTTTAAAACAACATCTACAAAGCAAGATGAAAATACCGCTTCTACATCAAAGGCTTCCGAGGTGGTGAGTGAACTGACCTGACATGATGTCAAAATTTTCCCAAAATGAGCAGAAAGTTGATAGTTTTTCCCAATTTTTAGTTTAGGGCCTTTTCCCAAAAGACCTTGTTAAATCCCTGGGACTTTTAAAATAAGATATGGAGAGTTGAAAGAATTTTTTATTATTTTTTGTTTTCATCTCTCTGAAAGGTTTTAAGCTTAGTTGATATGATTTTTGTTAAAAATGTCGGAATAA
This sequence comes from Anadara kagoshimensis, assembly GCA_021292105.1. Classification (NCBI taxonomy): domain Eukaryota; kingdom Metazoa; phylum Mollusca; class Bivalvia; order Arcoida; family Arcidae; genus Anadara; species Anadara kagoshimensis. The sequence continues at coordinate 49,491,312 of CM037873.1, read as the reverse complement.
ATACTGTGAAATCTTTTTTTTTTCATGGTGCCCTTACTTTTGTTGTTTTCATGGAAACCTTGACCCAAGGAAACAAATGTCAACAAAATAGTTTATTTTACAAACCCACATTAATGGAAAACTACCAACCACAAATTTACTACCTCACAAAATGCTATTTATGTCCTAGAACCAAGAAAAGAAATGACTTCACAGTAAATAACAAATATTTGACTCATGTGTCATGCATGCTTTTGATAGAAAAACACAACATTTTGAACAGATTTCTGTACATGTATGTTGAATACATAAGTATATATGTTTATGCCACATGTAAATATACTGTAAATGTATTTATTTTGACGGTGTACTAATTTTCACTTACTGCAGTCATTTGTTTTGTGCAAAAATTAATACAGAGCGGAAATTACATTATGGATATTGTGTTGTAGTGCATATTTTAAAAACACAAAAATTTATCTAGGCAGATAAGTCCAAATTTCATATTTCATAAATACATGCAATTAATTCATATTCATCAAAAAACAAAAACCTCTTCGAGTACAGATAGCTGCAACAATCCCCCCAAAAAATCTAAAATTGTTTAATAGTCTTATTTAAAAATGTCAAATTTTCCAAGAACATATTCAATTCCATGTTTGAAATGTCTTCAAATTGAGACATTGACTGAATTGTTGTCTGGTACCATCAGGAGTCAAATTATAAAACAATATAAACTGCTGTAGAAAGAGAAATGTGTCTTTATAGACAGAAACCACAACATATTATTCAGTCTTGGTTAAGAATATGTTGATGTTTTTATTTGTACAATAATAAGCTTATAGGAAAGGAACAGTTAGTATCACAATTTTTATAAATTGTTAGGTTGTAAAAGCTGTCCTGGTCAACCCTTAACTGCTATTTAGGAGGGGGTAGGTACTGGTTATAGATAATAGACAATGTTGCTGTGTGTAAAATATTCATTATTTGAATTTTTAGCTCACCTGAGCCAAAGGCTCAGATGAGCTATTGCAATCTATCACCGTCCGTCGTCCGTCGTGTGTAAACTTTACATTTTAATCTTCTCCTCCAAAACTACTGGGCCATATTTGATGAAACTTGGTGATTATCATGCCTGGGTAACAGCCTTTCAAAATTGTGTTCGGGCTTTGGCCACGCCCAACAAGATGGCCGCTGTTACTAAAAATAGCAAAAAGACAAAAAAATCTTCTTCTCTGAAACCAAAAGGTGCAGGCAAATTTTGATTGGATATTTGGATTCAGCATAGCTGGGAACATTAAAATTGTGTTTTTCGTGAAAATTAGACGAAAAATAGGTTACGCGTTTTTTGCGTAAAATTACCTAATTTTTAAAATAAGACATTTATTGTTATAACTTCATAACGGCTGAAGATAATTGTATGGAGTTTTCACTGTTGATCTTGTCTTGCAATTTTCTTCCAATTGATGTCAAGGTCGAAGGTCAAGGTCATGTCCCAGTTTTTGACCTTTGATAAAAAATGCTATTTTTTTAACATTTCTTGTGATAATGGCGCAGGATTTTCAGTTATTTGTAGGTATTGACATGACGATCATTTTGATACATAGATCAGGGTCATGGGTTCAAAGGTCAAGGTCACAGATGTCCAAGAATACCAAAATAGTTAATTATCTGCAAAACTATGAATTTTTAGCTCACCTGAGCCGAAAGGCTCAGATGAGCTATTGCTATCTATCACCATCCGTCGTCCGTCGTCCGTCGTGTGTCGTGCGTCGTGCGTAAACTTTACATTTTAATCTTCTCCTCCAAACTACTGAGCCAAATTTGATGGAACTTGGTGATTATTATGCCTGGGTAACAGGCTTTCAAAATTGTGTTCGGGGTTTGACCTCGCCCAACAATATGGCTGCCGTTACTATAAATAGCCAAAAGACAAAAAAATCTTCTTCTCTGAAACCAAAAGGTGCAGGCAAATTTTGATTAGATTTTTGGATTCAGGATACCTAGATACATTAAAATTGTGTTTTTCATGAAAATTGGGCGAAAAATAGGTTACGCGTTTTTTGCGTAAAATTATGTAATTTTTAAAATGAGACATTTGTTGTTATAACTTCATAATGGCTGAAGATAATTGTATGGAGTTTTCACTGTTGATCTTGTCTTGCGATTTTCTTCCGATTGATGTCAAGGTCAAAGGTCAAGGTCATGTCCCAGTTTTTTACCTTTGATGAAAATGGCTATTTTTAATATTCCAGGTGATAATGGCATTGGATTTGTCAGTTTATTGCAGACATTGGAATGACAATCATTTTGATACGTAGATCAAGGTCATGGGTTCAAAGGTCAAGGTCACACATGCATACAAATACTGAAATTGATAATTATCTCAAAAACTATGAACTTTTTGTATAGGCATGTATATTAGAATATTGTAGATATTGGCCCAACCGCCATTTTGATAGACAAATGAAGGCCATAGGATCAAAGGTCAAGGTCACATATGTAAATAAATACTGAAATAGATACTTATCTTGAAAACTATAAACATTTTATATAGCTATGTATATAAACATCGTAAGCAATGACACAGTAGTCATTTTAATATATGAATGAAGATCATGGGTTCAAAGTTCAAGGTCACTAGTGCAAACAAATACTGAAATGGTTAATTATCTAAAAAGCTATAGCCTTTTTGTATAAGCATGTATATTAGGGAATAAGTTGGCCAAGTTTGGGTCTTAAAATGCACAGGAATCAAATTTCTATCAATAAAAACTGTGGTTTTAGCCTGTGGCCTGATGACCTAATTTGCAATCCCATGTAATGTTTTTTTTTTTTGGCAATGTGTAGAATTATATATGTACAAGCCATACAGATGATAATTGAATAAAAAATATCGGTTTTATGTTTACAAAACACATTATTACATTGTCACATCTCTAACACTGTCTAAATATTACAATGTAAATGTGAAGTACATGTACAATTTATCATTAATTTTAAAAATACAATGATTATAAACATAGAAAATAAAAAAGTAAAAAAAGAAAAATAAATAATAAATGTGCACTTTTATTTTCTGATTGAGTTATCCCCCTTGTTTAAAAGCACATGTTACATGGCTGCTGACTCCAATTTTCTAGAGATACTTTTACTCATTTTCAATCATTCAATCGGAAAATGCTTTTATTTATGGATTCCTTTGTGAGAAGGCAGCATTCTGAGAAGGTCTGTTATTTTATTAAATTTTCATACAAAAAAAATTTTTTTTCAATAATTTTGTTCCACCCCCACCCTCTGAGGTGCCACAGGGGTTAAATACATTTGTCAAAACTTAGGGCCACTAGAGCTTTGCTTTTAAGTCAGCTTAGGGCGAAGTTTTTTGAAACAGGGCGGAGATATCACCCAACTTCGCCCTCATTTTGAGCCCTGACAGTGTGTCTTAAATGCAAATCAATCAATTTTTCCATTTGTAGTAACTTAATTTGTTACCTTGACCTTTGAACTAGTACTCTGGTTTGCAATTCCATGCACTGTTTTGTCACAGGGAATTAGTTGACCAAGTTTGAGATCAATCATATAAACTTTGTTTATCAACCATGTCTTTAAATGACCATAAATCAAATATTTCTATTTATAGTAACTGTGATCTTTTGACCTTGACCTTTAAATCAGTACTCTGGTTTGCAATCCTGTGCAATGTTTCATCACAAGAAACAAATTGACCAACTTTAACAATCGGATAAATCTTGTGTTTTTAATGGACAGAAAAGAAATTTCTATTAATAGTAACTGTTACCTTGACCTTTGACCTGATGACCTGGTTTGCAATCTCATGCATGCATGAAATTATACTGGAGAACAAGTCATGTCACCAGTGACATCAAAAATATTTTAACCCAATATAGTAAGATGTAATAGGTGAATTTTGAACAATAATGGTGCATTTTTGTATGGTACATTTTGATAAGGATAGGTTCCCCAAGTCAACCATTTGCATGTCTCATGCATGCATGAAATATATTATACTGGAGAACAAGTCATGTCACCAGTGACATCAAAAATATTTTAACCCAATATAGTAAGGTCTAATAGGTGAATTTTGAACAATAATGGTGCATTTTTGTATGGTACATTTTGATAAGGATAGGTTCCCGCCAAGTCAGCCATTTGCATTTAGGTAAGTTGAAGCAAAATTTAAACAAATAAAAGTGATTTGGTTTCACAAAAATTTACTTGTATTCCAATATTTTTTGTATTTAAAATCAAGTCATTATTTAACAAGCTACAACTTAAAACTTGAATTTCAAAGTTAAAGTGATATTAAGGAATTTATTTAATGAACTTTGTGAAAATGCCAATTATACCCCCCCCCCCCCGGCTCCCATGTCATTTTTATTTTTAGCCCCCTACCGATGAAAGCCGAAGGGGACTTTAGGTTTGCACTCTGTCTGTCTGTCCGTCCGTCCGTCCTTCCGTCTGTCCATCCGTCTGTCCGTCTGTCACACCTCAGTTTTCCACACTTTTTTTCTAAACCCTTGTAGATAATGAACTGATTTTTGGTATGTGAGTCTAGCATGATGAGTTGCAGATCAAGTTAGCATTTCATTCTGGTCCTCAAATTTTTACTGGAGTTATGGCCTTTTGAACTTTGAAAATTCACTGAAATTTCAGTTTTCCGCACTTTTTCTAAATGCTTTTAGATAATGAACTGATTTTTGATATATGAGTCTACCATGATGAGTTACAGATCAAGTTTACGTTCCGTTTCCATCTGCTAATTTTTACAGGAGTTATGGCCCTTTGAACTTTGAAAATTCAGAGAAATTTTAGTTTTCCTCACTTTTTTTCTAAATGCTTTTAGATAATGAACTGATTTTTGGTATACGAGTCTACCATGATGAGTTACAGATCAAGTGTACATTTCGTTTCCATCTGCTAATTTTTACAGGAGTTATGGCCCTTTGAACTTTGAAAATTCACAGAAATTTCAGTTTTCCGCTCTTTTTTTCTAAATGCTTTTAGTTAATGAACTGATTTTTGGTATATGAGTCTACCATGATGAGTTACAGATCAAGTTTACGTTCCGTTTCCATCTGCTAATTTTTACAGGAGTTATGGCCCTTTGAACTTTGAAAATTCACAGAAATTTTAGTTTTCCGCTCTTTTTTTTTTTCTAAATGCTTTTAGGTAATGAACTGATTTTTGGTATATGAGTCTACCATGGTGAGTTATAGATCAAATGTACGTTTCGTTTCCATCTGCTAATTTTTACCGGAGTTATGACCATTTGATCTTTGAAAATTCACAGAAATTTTAGTTTTCCGCTCTTTCACGCTTGCAGAAATGGAACTAATGTTTGGTATGTGACTCTACCTTGAAGTTTATGTTTGGTTTCCATCTGCTAATTTTTACTGGAATTATGGCCCTTTGAACTTTGAAAATTCACTGAAATTTCAGTTTTCTGCTCTTTTTTTCTACACGCTTGCAGTTAATGAATTGTTTTTTGGTATCATGGTTAACCATGATAAGTTACAGATCAAGTTTATGTTTCGTTTCATTCCACTAGTTTTTATGGGAGTTATGGCCCTGTGAACTTTAAAAATTCAATGAAATTTCAGTTTTTTGCACTTTTTCTACATGCTTGCAGATAATGATTTGTTGAGAACTCCATTGCTGGTTTTCGATGTTACTATGATCAAGTTTTGCTTTCATCTTGAACAACACGTATAATTTATAACTATAAATCTTTGTACCATATAATGTACATTTTACCTAAAACTTTGGGATTAGTGAAATATGCAACCGGTAGGGGACTATGTATTGTTTTGCAATACTCTCAGAATGCTTGTTGGTATATGAGTCTACCATGATGAGTTACAGATCAAGTGTACATTTCGTTTCCATCTGCTAATTTTTACTGGAGTTGTGGCCCTTTGATTTTGAAAATTCTCAGAAATTTTAGTTTTTGCACTTTTTTCCTACACGCTTGCAGAAATGGAACTAATGTTTGGTATGTGACACTACCATGATGAGTTACAGATCAAGTTTATGTTTCGTTTCCATCTGCTAATTTTTACGGGAGTTATTGCCCTTTGAACTTTGAAAATTGACTGAAATTTCAGTTTTCGACTTTTTTTCTAAATGCTTTTAGATAATGAACTGATTTTTGTACAGCGTGAGCAAAGCGAACCTGTACTTTGTCATCGCTTTCTTCCAAGATATCGAGCTTCTTTGCTATGAAATTATAAGATATGAGTACACTTGGAAATAGTGCGCCTGATAAATGAGCGTGAAAGAAGTATATCTGTTTTATCGTGAGATATGTATTCTGAGACGGGTAATGCATTTGGTTACATATGCACATTTGGAATAAATTTTCGGAATACATTTCAGAATCTAGTAAAATATTGCGACGGGATGCATCTAATAATTTCTGCAATTTGGCGAACTGATCTCATGTTTACAATAAAAAGTAGTTCGAGAAGTTTGCGTCCTACGATGTAAAATCATAACTTTTTAAGAAATGAACATCAACGGCAGGTTGTTTAATTAATTCTTCGTGAAATCTACGGAAATTTAAATTTATTTTGAAGGTTATGATAACGTATTTTAATGTTAAGGCAATTGTGTCATATTTTAAAATGTTTATCGATTAGATTTTACTTTCGTGAAAGGGAGATAATTCGTACAGTGTTGTATGCAAATTTTATATACAGTCGTTTTACCAGTTCCGAACAGGGTTTCATATCCACAAGCAGAGGAAATAAAATTTATGTGGTGTAATAATACAAATATTTACTGATTCCAAAATATCGACACCTGTCCTCAAAAACACGTGGTAGTATGTTTTCTTGAAAAAAGCATTTCCGTGATCACGATTTGTTTACATCGTTAAACTAGGTCACCAACAATCTGTCGTACATTTAGAACAGCAAATTGAGAAAGTTATTTTGCGATTCCTTTAATTGAACGGGATTGAAATTTTAGATTATTCGGTAGTAAAAATTCGGAACTGGTAAAACAACTAAATGATCCAGTTATGCATACAACCGCTAGAATGTACCCCCTCATAGCGACGGTAGGATCTGCAAAACTCTACTTTCTCTCTATCCGAAATGACAAAACGATCGGGTACAACTTTTTTAAATTTTAGTTACCGATTGTCTTTTTCATATATTTATGAAATTAATTTTTTCTACCATTTAATTCAGCAATACATGGTTTGGTACATAAAAATTTGTTTCTTTTTCCAAAAAAAAAACCCATCCGTCGGATTATATGCATAGATCAACGACACCCCCCCCCCCCCCCCCCCCCCCCCCGAATTTTCGGTTATATTCTGTCTTGCCACAACACAATTTTCCCAACTACGCTGTACAGCAGCACGACAGTGCTATGTTTAATATATGAGTCTACCATGATGAGTTACAGATCAAGTTTACGTTTCGTTTCCATCTGCTAATTTTTACCGGAGTTACGGCCCTTTGATCTTTGAAAATTCACAAAAATTTTAGTTTCCCGCACTTTTTTTCTACACGCTTGCAGTTAATGAATTGTTTTTTGGTATGCAGGTCAATCATGATGAGTAACAGATGAAGTTTACGTTTCGTTTCCATCTGTTAATTTTTACGGGAGTTATGGCCCTTTGAACTTTGAAAATTCACTGAAATTTCAGTTTTCCGCTCTTTTTTTTTCTACACGCTTGCAGTTAATAAATTGTTTTTGGTATGCAGGTCAACCATGATAAGTTACAGACCTGCAGTAGGTGATCCTTTAGGGTGTCAAGTTTTCGAAATGGCCATGTTGTCATGGAAACCGAAAAAATGTGAAACTCTTTAACTCAGTATTGACCATTACTAATCAACAAATTCACTTAATACTGGAACCATAGCATTTTGGTGTAAAGAACTTTTTGGATTTTGCCATTGTTTCTATAGTAACTGATCACAAAACACAACAGAGCAATCTGATTGACTGAAAAAAAACCATTACAAATCAAGTATTGAAGATAGAGTTTTGAAACTTGGTATACATCCTAACTACAAATGGTACAGTTGATCTTAATCAGCTGACCTACTTTTCACGGTTCAGTGATTTGCCTTAGAACTTCACAGTTCTTTATAGTTAAGATTAGAGTTTTAAACTTGGTACATATCCATTTTACTATGAGCCGCCTCACATGACATGTAACCATTTGACCTACACAGTTGACCCGATATGTTGTACTTGACCTGTATCTGGCTCACAAAGCGGTAGCTGAAATGATCTTGTCACATTTTTTAACTCACCTGACCAAAGATCATGTGAGCTTATGGTATGGTGTGGCGTGTGTATGTGCGTGCGTGCGTGTGTGCGTGCGTCGTTAACACACATTTTCGACTTCTCCTCTGAAAGTACTTGGCAGATTTCAACAAGACTTGGTCAGAAGCATGTCTGGATCGGTGCAATTTAGATTTGTTCATGGCGTTGCCATGGCTACCAAAACTAGGTCACAGTGACCTAGGGGTGCAAAAATCTTGAAAAATCTTCTTCTCTAAAATCGATGATGGTAGAAAAAATCTGATGTGATATTTGGCTTCTCTAGGGTCTTAAGCCTGTAGTTTGTTCATTTCGTGAAATTCGGTTGAAACATGGGTTACGCGTTTTTGCGTTTAATTTTGAAAAAATCGTAAAATAGCTTCAAATTGTTATAACTTGACTACTTGACCAGATAATGACATGGGGTTTTCAGTTTTGACATCTTCTTGTTAGTATCTTCAAAATGAGGTCAAGGTCAATTGTGAAGGTCATGACCTAATTTTTTTTACCTCTGATTATAATTATTATCTCGAAAACTATAAACTTTTTGTATTGTCATGTATTTTAGAATGTTGTAGGTATTGATACAACGATCATTTTGATGTATAGAAAAAGGTCATGGGTTCAAAGGTCAAGGTCACAGATGTGAAAAAACACCTAAATGGGTAATTATCTCGAAAACTATAAATTTTTTGTATAGGCATTTATATTAGAATGTTGTAGGTATTGATACGATGATCATTTTGATGTATAAAAAAAGGTCATGGGTTCAAAGGTCAAGGTCACAGATGCGAATCAATACTGAAATGGTTATTTATCTCAAAAACTATAAACTTTTTGTATAGGCATATATATTAGAATGTTGTAGGTATTGATACAACGATCATTTTGATGTATAGAAAAAGGTCATGGGTTCAAAGGTCAAGGTCACAGATGCGAAACAATACCCAAATGGTTAATTATCTCGAAAACTATAAACTTTTTATATAGGCATGTATATTAGAATGTTGTAGGTATTGATACGACGATCATTTTGATGTATAGAAAAAGGTCATTGGTTCAAAGGTCAAGGTCACAGATGTGAATTAATACTGATATGGTTAATTATCTCGAAAACTATAAACTTTGTATAGGCATGTATATTAGAATGTTGTAGGTATTGATACAACGATCACTTTGATGTATAGAAAAAGGTCATGGGTTCAAAGGTCAAGGTCACAGATGCGAAACAATACCGAAATGGTTAATTATCTCGAAAACTATAAACTTTTTGTATAGGCATTTATATTAGAATGTTGTAGGTATTGATACAACGATCATTTTGATGTATAGAAAAAGGTCATGGGTTCAAAGGTCAAGGTCACAGATGCGAAACAATACCCAAATGGTTAATTATCTGGAAAACTATAAACTTTTTGTATAGGCATGTATATTAGAATGTTGTAGGTATTGATACAACGATCATTTTGATGTATAGAAAAAGGTCATGGGTTCAAAGGTCAAGGTCACAGATGCGAAATAATACCGAAATGGTTAATTATCTCGAAAACTATAAACTTTTTATATAGGCATGTATATTAGAATGTTGTAGGTATTGATACGACAATCATTTTGATGTATAGAAAAAGGTCATGGGTTCAAAGGTCAAGGTCACAGATGCGAATCGATACTGAAATGGTTAATTATCTCAAAAACTATAAACTTCTTGTATAGGCATGTATATTAGAATGTTGCAGGCATTGATACAACAATCATTTCGATGTATAGAAAAAGGTCATGGGTTTAAAGGTCAAGGTCACAGATGTAAAACAATACTGAAATGGTTAATTATCTTGAAAACTGTAAACACTTTGTATAGGCATGTATATTAGAATGTTGTAGGTCATTTTGATGTAAAGAAAAAAGTCATCAGGGTTTAGTATTTAGGTTTACTTTAAATCTATCAGCTAGCCATTAGTTATCAGGTGAGCGTATAAGGCCCATGGGCCTCTTGTTTGTATAGGCATGTATATCAGAATATTGTAGGTAATGGCACAATGGTCATTTTGATATATAAATAAAGGTCATTGGTTCAAAGGTCAAGGTCACAGATGTAAACAAGTACTGAAATGGGTAATTATCTCAAAAACTATAAACTTTATAGTTATGTAATATGGAATATTGTAGGTATTGGCCTAACGATCATTTTGATATATGAATGAAGGTCATAGGTTCAAAGGTCAAGGTCATAGACACGAACAAATACTTAAATGGTTAATTATCTCAAAAACTATAAACTTTTTGTATAGGCATGTATATTGGAATATTGTAGGTATTGGCCTAATGATCATTTTGATATATGAATGAAGGTCATAGGTTCAAAGTTCAAGGTCATAGAATTGAACAAATACTTAAATGGTTAGTTATCTTAAAAACTATAAACTTTTTGTATAGGCATGTATATTAGAATATTGTAGGTATTGGCCTAACGATCATTTTGATATATGAATGAAGGTCATAGGTTCAAAGGTCAAGGTCGTAGCTGTGAACGAATATTTAAATGGTTAATTATCTCAAAAACTATAAACTTTTTGTATAGACATTTATATTAGAATATTTTAGGCATTTGCACAACGATCATTTTGATATATAAATGAAGGTCATAGGTTCAAAGGTCAAGGTCATAGATGCAAACTAATACTTAAATGGTTAATTATCTCAAAAACTATAAACTTTTTGTATAGCCATGTATATTGGAATAAGGTACGTATTGGCCTAACGATCATTTTGATATATGAATGAAGGTCATAGGTTCAAAGGTCAAGGTCATAGACGCAAACAAATACTTAAATTGTTAATTATCTCAAAAACTATAAACTTTTTGTATAGGCATGTATATTGGAATATTGTAGGCATTTGCACAACAATCATTTTGATATATGAATGAAGGTCATAGGTTCAAAGGTCAAGGTCATAGATGCAAACAAATACTTAAATTGTTAATTATCTCAAAAACTATAAACTCTTTGTATAGGCATGTATATTGGAATATTGTAGGTATTGGCCTAATGCACATGTTTTAGCTATTTATAAATAATATTTGTAGCTAGACTTTAAATATGTATATATAGCATACTTATATAATAATTATTATAATTAATTTGCAAAAATACTTGCATATTATTGGCCCTTACTGCTGAAAATTTTGATTTCTCTTTTATTAATGTCATTGACCATTGAACCTCTGCATAAGATATGTACTCTTCCTCAGGTGAGCGTTAAGGCCCATGGGCCTCTTGTTCTGCTTATTTCAGGATTTGTGTACACAGTGTTATGAAAAAGACGGTCATACTCATAGGATGGACAAACTAGGACTTGATTTAGACGATGGGTCAACACCAGCAGATAAACAAGAAAATCCTCAGGAATCTCGTCGTCAATCTATTCAAAGGTGTATTCAATCCTTGGTGCATGCATGTCAGTGCAGGGACGCTAATTGTAGACTACCAAGTTGTCAGAAAATGAAACGTGTTGTTTCGCATACAAAAAATTGTCGGAAAAAGACAAATGGTGTGTGTCCAATTTGCAAGCAACTTATTGCATTGTGTTTATATCATGCGAAACATTGTCAAGAGAACAAATGTCAGGTGCCATTTTGTGTGCAAATTAAACATAAACTTCGGCAGCAGCAGTTTCAGCATAGGTTACAACAGGCACAGATGTTACGGAGGCGTATGGCCTCAATGCAAAGGAATAATTCTACTCCGACAACACAGATCACATCACAGCCATCTCCATCACCTATACCTTCATTACCACAACCACCAATATCTGGAAAACCAGCTGCAGGGCCACCCCCTGGAGCAATGCAGGCAGCTTTAGAAGCTCAGGAGGCAGCATCACGTCAAGCAGTAATGACTCTAGGTAAACCTGCAAGTGTGACAAATATGCCACCTCCTAAGCCAAAACCTCCAGTCACTGCTATTTCACAACAGATGCCCATGCAGCAGCAACCGTGGCAGTATAATCCTCAACAACCTCAACAACCATTACAGTCGCCTATGAGGCCTACAATGCAAGCACCTCTAAATCAAGTGCCCATGCAACCTCAGCCAACACCCTACTCCTCCAATGAATCCTCTTGGAGGTACCATGGTAGGGCCTGGTAGACCACAGGGTCAAACGCCGCATAATGCTCTTCAACAGTTGTTACAAACTCTAAAATCTCCTACGTCTCCTCAGCAACAGAGGCAGGTGCTACAAATACTTAGATCTAATCCGCAACTTATGGCAGCTTTTATCAGACAAAGAACTCAGCAGCAGCAGCAGCAGACTATGGCTAACCAAACTCATCAACAGCAGGGCTTAGCTCAACAAAATCCTCATCAACCTCAACCTCCACAACATGTTGTAGGACAACAACCTCCTATGACAGTCAACATGCCACCACAACAAGCAGGGCAACCTGCTAGTCAACAGCAACAGCAGTTGTGGTATCAACAACAGAGACTGCGAATGCAACAGCAACAACAACAACAAGCTGTTCAAGAGCAGCAGCAACAACAACAACAGCAGCAGCAACAACATCCATTCCAACAGCAGGCTCCATTCTCCTCAGTACAACGATCTCGAATGCCTTACCCTCAACAAGCATATCAGGGGGATGGCAATCCGCATAATATGCAGCAGTTTCAGCAACAACAACAAATGTTACAACAGCGACAGGCACAGATGCGGCAACAAATGGTTGGGGGGCAAACTGTTAACCCCCAACAAACTCAGTCTCAACAGTTCATGCAAGGACGTTCTCCTAATGCAGCGCTACCACAAACTGTTCGCTCACCACAACCAATCCCATCTCCAAGACAACAACTTAATCCATCACCACGACAACCACAAATGTCACCCCATCACACACAGTCTCCTCATCCTGGTGTTGTAGGTGCTGACAGTAGTCAAATTAACAGTGACAATAGTTTATTATTAGGTGGCAGTATGACATTACAAAATGCAGACACTCATGGTGGTTTATTGCCCCAGGATAATGAAGTGCCACCTCTTACACCACAGGACCAGTTATCATTATCATCCGAGTCGTTATAGTACAGGGTTAATGTTAGTCAATACAGAAAAAGTTTAATATATGGAACAATGTTGTTGTTGTTGTTGTTGTTGTTAAAGTGATGCAAGAGATATTAATTTAATTAATGTGTATAAATGAAAGCAACAGATTTATAGTTTATTATTTCCAGAACAAATTTCAAAAAGATTATTTTGTTGTTTATTATATGAGAAAAAGAAAAAAACTTTTAATATATTTTATATGATGACTTTTGTTTTTCATCAAAAACAACATTTAAAGCATGAGTGATGGAATACTTGTGAGGTGGATGCTGACGGATGACAGAATATATGTGATTATTTATCATACTGACTTGTCACACATTAAATGTTAATCATTTGTGGATTAATTGAAGTGAAAATGATTTTTATTTCATTGATGACTTTTTATTTCCATCCATGATAAAGCATGAAGTTCATTCTTATCCATTACAGGTTTTTTTTAGATAGGTTTATTTCATTTTTATCAAGAATCATCGGGAGTTGATGAAAAAATACTCTCACTGTTTTTTGTTTGGTGTTTTTTTTTTTTTTTTTTTTTTTTTTTTTTTTTTTTTTTTTTTAACTATAATATATATATATAATGAATTATAGAATCGAAGAAAGGTAAATTTATAATGCTGTTATCAAAGAAAAACCTAGTTTATAACATTCTCCTTACAGGGAGTTTTCTGGTTTATGGCTGGAAAATAATGGACAGATCAGCTTACTGTAATATTTTCATGTGTGATTTTCTTGGAAAAATGTGATTCAAAAGGCTTTAATATGTATGATTTCTAAGTTAAAACAAGTCTTGTACATTATCATTGTTTGACATGATTTTTACCTGAGATAGATAAATCCATTACAGTTTGTACATTTGTATTGTTTTGTCCATACATCTTGGCACTAACTGTAAGGAACAGAAATACTTACCGTTACTGTGTAGGGAGGGAATAGGGCTGGAGGGGAACATTGGGGAGGGAACATTTTCATACAAATACTACATTGTGTAAATACAATGGTATCATAAAATTTACAAAAGTTTTTGACTTGTGTGTTACTTTATCAATGAAACAAATGTGTGTCTGACTTGTGATTGAAGCTGAAATCCATAACTTGGCAAAAAAAAATAATCAAAGAAAATATATATAAATATATGACCATCAATCAAAAACCAGACTTGTGTAGATTTGACTTTATTTTATTATATTAATGTAACATATATATATATATATATGTGTGTGTTATACGAGCGAGCACTATGTCGTGATACCACACACCGAGTCCGTGAACGACTGGTTCGCGTTCTAGGCTCCTCCACATATACCCGAGTTAATCTTAATCGGGATCGAACCTTATTCTTGGTCTGATCCCTACACATGGCCTACCCTGTGTTGAAACAGTCATTTTCTATCATTCTATGCCACCCATCTTTCAGGTGGTGAAGTGGTTCGAATGGTGGGTCCGAATATGTGAATTTCACTTAACGGGAGATAACTCTTTTCTACTGCGTTCAAGCACCTTTCCCATTCGATGCCTCTCCTCGAGACGGACACGACAGTATATCACATGACCCCTTTCGGTCAAGAGATAGAGTCCTAGTACGGTTTTAACCCTCTAACTTCATCAGAGGGGTAGCCTCGGACCTCACCTACTAAACTTTAATCCGGTTTCCCCCACCTATTATTAGACCTAAAGATTTCCTTTCGATTTGCCTACACCCGGGACTTCCCCCTCTCCCCGTGACGTCATACCTCGTGACCCCACGACCTCTTATGTCAGCATTATTTATAGTATCCAGCAACCAGCAACATTTGTATGCAGATATGGTGCATCTCTATACTACTAACATTCCAAGCAAGCACTCTACCAATTCAGTTACAATATTTGCCTGGGTTAATGTTGAGTTTAAATTAAATGTTATCATTTAGCCTTTGACTGGGATAAACAATCTTAAATGTTCGTAAAACCGTTGGGATTATGTTTATGGTAAAAAATTACATTCGTATTGTTTCATTGTGACCACCAAAGTATTACCAAAAACTGTCAGTTATTTCTTGCTAAATTTTTTACGCGTGGCGTCATGCATTGTCTGTTCCAGCCTTTGGAAATGGATGTTGTACACGACAGTGTTTTAAATTCATTTTATAAAAAAAGACAAGATTTTCAAAATTATAACCATTAAACTGTCTAGAAAGTTTGTATGTAGTGCTAAAACTTCCACTGCTGTGCAACGCAAACTAATCATAACGCACTAGTCGCATTATTCAGTTTGTTTTTATAGCAATGGAAGTTTCTAGACAATTCATAGGTAAGCTCTGTGTTCAATGTCTTATAGATATTTTGTTTTGGATCGAATTGAAGTCACCCTCCCTGTACATTGTCCTGGGCGTATTACAATGGTCAAAATGTCTGCCAATTCAACCAAAAGCTGGTGACGTCTCGATATAACTATTTTTCTTGACTGGGAGGTAATACCACATTCAATCAATCAAGAAAACTACATGACAAAATATTACACTCAATGTAAAATATTTGGACGGGCAACTTTATTCACTACGCTCTAACATCTTATTCAACAACTTTCATATTTTCCTTTTTTGGAAACATAATGGGGTTAAGTTAACTCCGAGAAGTTTTCCCCATGATATATTGGATGTACATAGTGAATATAGCATTGTAAGAAACATATCTCATGTCATGTCTGCCCTAGACTCCAATGTTGGACAGAGGGCTTTAGCCCAAAGTTCGAGATCGGTCAAAGGTTGTCATGACATGTGATAGGAGTTTTACAATGCTTAATTATTTTTATGATTTTACAACATAAGAATTTTGCATATATATGGAATGAATTACAACATTTGGCATCACACATATGGTTGAGAAGGGGTGCGATATTGATTTGTAGTTTGTATGTGTGTATCATATATAAAAAACTAAATATTTTTTTACAAATATATCATGTATATATATATAAGTAATTTCCATACAAATGTCTGAAACATTATTGTCAATCCGAGTATATGTCAACTCTAATTTATCAATGTAGTACAAGTTATCTCACACCATGACATAATGTACAAGAATGTCAAAGCCAATGCACACACACACACACACACACACACACTTATTCAACAACATAAGTCACATGGTATATTCTTCATTTACATTGTCTTCGAGGAAGAACGTCATTGGCAGATTAAAAGTGGTGCGTAGTGGTTGTACAAACCCTTTCATGTCGCTAATAATACGTTGTTCAAAAGTGATGACGACTTTTGATGAAAGTTTTCCTCTCTCTGATGCAGCTCGAATGGTCGCATATACGGGATATATGCAGGCTTTTACTTTTTTTCAAATCCGTTGGGTTTCCTTATTTTTTCACATTCTGCGATTGTTTAACATAATAAATATTACTGAATGTGTTTTTATTTATCCATCGTAAGCGCCGCGGCTTAACCGGAAATAGTTTCGTTTTCATAAGCGGCAGATCAAACAAGTTCTATTTCCGGAATAGTTGCCAACTAGCTCGACTGTAACATCATAGTTAGAAGACCGATCAAGTTGTCTGGGACGTTTATACAATAAAACTTCTATTTCAAGTGTATTTGCACCTTTGACGTTTGTACTTGTACATTCCAAAACGGATGCAATCCTTCCCGGAAGTGGCAAAAGATCTATTAAGGCATTTGTTAAACCTCAATCTCAGTTGTTAAAGACTCGTAAATTGGTGGTTCAAACAAGCGTACTTGTCCATCATTTATGACGTCATCAACTTCTTTTCTAATCGAATGATAGTTGTTCAACACCGCAAAGATTTGACTGTTCAGAATTTGAAACTTTCTAATTCTACTAACCATTGTTGAAAGGTTCTGAAAAAAATAAGAAGGTTTTAATAATAATTTGTGGATCCTACTCTAAATTGACCAAAACGTTTACGTTCTCAAATGTTATCAGATAGAGTGGAGTATTGGTGTTTTAACGCGGTTAGACATTTGTAAAGCAACCAAAAAAAAATAACCACAGACACGAGACACCCAAACTGTCAAATAAAACTACCCTAACGAATAATAGCATACTGTTTCATTTTATCCCACGCCACCAAGTCGCATTAAAACTGACACAAAATCTACAAATTACAGCGCCTTCTACCATCTCGGATAGAACCCAACTGGGGAAGACCCTAGTATGAAAAAGTTTGTCAGTGTGGTACTCAAAATTCGTTGGTTTTCGTTAGGCATTCCGGTTTACTCTATCATCCCAGAACGGAATCTCTTCAAAAGCAACAGGATCTTGACTAAGGCGTAAAACATGATTGCTGCACCAACTTTGTTCTATAGTAAATTGTAATAGGAGTTTAGTCAACGTTCTACCTCTCAATTCTTAAATATTTTTTGTAGTTGCCATGTACGTATACACTGTATATATAGTCAAAACTGCCTTTAAATGTCAGCTCTATACAAGGACGACCTGTTTGTTATAGACTGGTAAAATTGTATCCCTTTTGTTCTGTATATAATTGTTCACGTTATTTGAACCTCTATATAAGAGTCACCTGTCCATAAAAACCCCTTTTACTGATTCTCTTGGTGGCCTTTATAGACAAGATTGACTGTATACTTTATTGCGTGTATGTAACTTTTTTATGCTTTTTTATACATACGATTCCATTAACTGTATCCGTTTTCTTATCAACTCTGTTCACTTTCAGCAGGTGATAACAAAAGTCCATAGCCTCAAATCTCCTTTGTTGTCCAAGAAGTACGATAAGGGCACAGCCTCCCCAGTTTAGTCCTTCGCCGTATAGCTCCCTAAAAGTTACCCAATACGGAAATGTCAAAAGGGAAAATGAAAACAACAATAATAAATTGATGACTTAAACATTCACTCAAATTGTATTCTGTCGCATAATAGGACACACGTACTTCATACAGGCTGAACATTTTCGCGAAACTGACCGCCTCAACAAAAGTGTAATGTTCTTGACATCAACATAACATACCATTAATCCAAAATATTAAATTTAATTAAATTATTTAGGGTACAATACCTTTCTAACCCATAGCGTTTTACCCATGTCAACCACAACTAAGAAAGGGTTTACCTTGCTGGAAGGCCTTCACTGGTATCAGCTGGTTCGGTATTGGTATTAAACTGAGTGGTCTGCAATGTGTATCTACGATAATATCGAAGAGTGTTCAGATTGCACCCTACAGGCTGTCATCAAGTTACATAAATGAGTTCTAGTGCAAATCCGATCAGAAACACTCTAACAAAATCCCAAGCACCAGACGAACTTTTGTTTAGATTTAACCCTTGGTATTATTAAACAAAACTTCCCTCATCGGAAAAAGGGAAAATGCTGATGTGACTTTAAAGTATCCAAACAACCAAGCAAGCAACCAACAAATCAACAAACCAAGCACCCACTCTGTACTTACTCAATAGTGAACTCGTGTTCACCAACAGGCAAACAGAAAACAAACTGTATTGCACTCCATATCTTGTGAAACTCTCTGCACTCGTCGACGTTCATAACGCCATTAGCAGGTGTTGGTGCACGCCATATTGACAACTTCTCTTCATTTTCATCGTCATCGTCATTGCCGGCGCCAACGTCGTCCTCGAGCTCGTCCAGAAATGTTTTAATTGATTTTAAAAATACTTCAAAAATGGATAGTCCACAACACAATCTCTCTTTTGTCAACAAATTGCCGTCTTTTGCTGTTTCTAATTGCTATGTAAAATAATTATATTACAAAATTTTGTGCAGACCAAATCTATATAAAAACGATCTATCCGTTAAGACCCAATTTCTAAATTTACTTGGCCTTAATTTTCAGCCAAAAAGAAGCTCTATACATGTATAAAAGTCATCTGTCTATACGGCTGGCTTTCTTCATGTTTCATATAAAGGAAAATGCAGGTCATTTTAGAATACACGATATTAAATTATACTGGTTGTCTTTTTAGAAAAACATTTATAATCTAACTCATATTATTTACGACGTCTCTCTTCTACAGGAAATTATATATTGCAACAATAGTCTAATTTTCATTCACATGAAAAGTTGAATACCATCATTATGATGTTGCAAATGACGCAAATTGAGGTTTCTGTTAGCAAAAATATTTTGCACAATTTGAAAAATTATATGGTATCTCGAACTGTAAGTTTTTGGAATGCCTTTCACACCACGTAATATTCAATTGGTAAATTTTGGTTTATTTTTTGTTAGAATTATCCGGATGTTTTCATATATGATATTATTTCTACTCGGTTCTTCGGTTTTGTTATGTACATTAGTGATTTTGTTTGCTTAAAATTACTACTGAAAAAGGTAGTTTCCCTCAGGGAAATGACTACAATTTCCCAATTTCCACTACGATTCCCCAAAACAACAGTGATGTAAAGATTAATTATAGTTGTCCTTACCACAAAATATAAGATAGTATCACAATATATAGTGTCTTTGCACTGAATACACTTCTATTGCCAGCATATTATAATGCAGTTTGCTAGATCTCAGAACTTCAATTTTCCCAATCTTAAATGCAAAAGGTTGTTTTCAAAAAATGTAACAAAAACACTGTACATATATATTTACACATATGTATATTGTATATACTAACACTAACCTCTTTACTTCCCAAGAGTGTGAATACTGGTATTATATGCATCGAGGAATATTTAGCTTCTAATCTCTTCATTGTAGTTTTTCTTTCTTCTTCTCTTTCTTCTCGAGAAGTTCCCTCTGTAATATATATACAATAAATTATACTAGTTCTTGTAGAGCTAATAAATACCCTTTTTGAATTTAATTTCGCAACCCCATTAATCTTTAATTTATGTACATTTGTATAATATAATTCATCAGAGTTAATTTGACAATATTGTTTAAATTTGAAGCTATTCAAAATATGAAAATCCTCAAAAACTAAGGAATACTCCATCATGCATAGTATTTTCTTAGCTAAATCTAGTAAAATACATTTTGGTACTTCGGAATATTCTTTAACTTCTTGAAACATTTTTGTTTCATAATTTTGGTCCAAGCACTACTGATGAGGAATTGTATTCCAAAAAAGACCGTCTAATGCTGTTTTAATATGTGATAAAATACAAATGTCTAAAAAACTATTAATCGCGACAAACGTATAAAGTTTACTTTGTAGCACAAATATTCATTTCCGCCTCTGAAACATAAATAGAAAATTGAAATGAAATAAAACTTTAAAAAACTTTAAAGCTATCTAAACCAGATCTGCTTATCTTTGCGGAGCACCCAGCCTCGTTTTCCCGGTTGAAGTTTACGTGTTTAACCTAATTTGCCAGTTTTGGGATTTTCGCACTGCTTTTGGGATTGTTATTTGGACATGGGTTGTTAGTATATTTGTTTTGAAAAAATGACCCTTAATATAAAATTACATAATTTATAGTTCAAATGTTTGTTCCTACCTGTGAATCGTAAATAAGGTCTTGGAATGATATTTTGGAAAGGAGCAGATTGGGTCAAATCACAAACTTCTTCTTGCTTCTGCAAAACACAAAAATATATTATTATCTTGGGTTTAAGGAAAATGTTATTTAGTGGTCTTCTAAATGCAATTATTTGGGGTCGAAATAGTGCATATAACCGAGACTCGGGGCGAAATAGTGTGTCTCTACAAGACGGACATGATTGGCGACGAAATAGTGTATTATCTGACGACAAATATATTTGGGACCAAAATGGTGTATACTTGAAGGTAGACAAGATCATGGACAAAACAACGTACTAACACTGGTTATAAAGTGCCATATAATTTTTAAAAATCTTAATGAAGTATTCGAAAATGAGCATATGTCATCTGCTTATATTGAAATAATCGATTACTTTGCTTCATATGTTAATGTGGTGAATTCAAAGTCTGTCTGCAATACCAATGATAAAAACAAATAATCAACAAAATCAGGTTTGAATGGGAGACGGTCAGACTAATTAATAGCTACAAAATTGAAATTTAAACTTCTAGTAATTTGCACGAGTCTTACCAGTGCTGCTTCAATAGATAAACAGAACAGGACAGCATTGCC
The DNA here is from genome assembly GCA_021292105.1 of Anadara kagoshimensis. Taxonomy (NCBI): domain Eukaryota; kingdom Metazoa; phylum Mollusca; class Bivalvia; order Arcoida; family Arcidae; genus Anadara; species Anadara kagoshimensis. The sequence goes on along the minus strand of CM037873.1, from coordinate 49,469,876 downwards.
TAATTCTTTGAACACTTGTAAAACCCCTGTTCTAATTTCTGGATACTGCATCAGATCCTTCAATTCTTCCTGATAGTAGAATAATATACCTACAAAAATTAAAGATTTCACCTATCATTTCTTGGATCTTCTTTGAGGTGATTTTAATCACCTTACAACTGAATTATTCGATATGATATTTACCAGTATCCCGCCAAAATTCTGACAAAGTTACATATTCTATCCAAAAAATTAATGTGCCCACTATCTTTTTCTTCGCTGTAAATCTGAAAACTTTACAATTCGGTCGTACATCCCAAAGTATTTTAAGTATTTTTTCCATCCAAAAAATTAATATTCCTACTGTCTTAATCTCCGCTGTAAATTTGAAAACTTTGCAATTGGGTCGTGAACAACCTTGATACTTTAATTTTGACATTTGCATTGGAAGGGTACTTCAAACTATTTCCTTTTATGGAATTGGTAAAACAAATTTTGGTCTTCTATTTTGCTTATTAATTCTAAAACATATGTATAGTGCTGTTAACTCAACACTGGTATAATAAATAATTTAAACAAATAGGACGGTATTTTGGTCTTTATATTTTTTCAACCCCGAAATAAAATTGCTTTCATAAGATTGTCCAGGCACCACTTATGAGGAATTGCATTCCATAACGCCGATGCTGTAATAATAACACTAGTTATATATTATATATAAATGATATTATATAAATGAACGTTTAAAATATTTAGGTGTCCACAAATTTGGTTCGAGCACTACTGATGAGGAATCGGAATTTATTCCGAAGCTGCGAAATTAAATCAGGATTAGTCATAATTATATCATGATCATGTATCAGAACGTGTGTATGCCTAATTTGAACAAATAATAAATCTTAGTATTTACCTGAAGAAGTATATTCAAATCGATGGTTTTTGCAAAGTTTTGGCATGGATTTTAATAATTCATATAAATATGGTTGTATAACATCCTTCATCTAAAAATCACGAATAAAATAATCATTCCACAATTTATTCCAAAATTTCTATACATATAATATGAAAGTTTGAAATGTTTCAAATAACTTGGTTTCAAAATTGTTGTCAAAACTGTAGGCTTTGAAGAAGAAGGCGTCAGATTAAAATAAAAGACTCCAATAAGACTGAAGATGTAATCAAGTGTGAATTGATAAAAGGTACATATTGAGATTGATTGTTTGATTGATTGATTGAATGAAGTTTTTCGTCCCGGTCAAACTTGTTTAACTGTTATCGCGAAGCCACTAGCTATAGATGAATTGACGTGTACCGACACTGGCCACCATCACGGTACCAAAGCAGTGTCCAACTACTGACAAACTACTCGTAGTGTCAGTGACGTCATTAAATGGCACAATTCAGGCCGAATTTCCATTCTTTTTGTGTTCATTTAAACATGCAGGCCTTTGTCGTAATATTATGGGCGTGGCCAGCGATCCGTCAATTGGCAGAAATGTTGGCATTTGTATGGCGCGAAGGACATTGTGCAGGGAGGATTCTTTAATCTGTGACGCACCAAGTGCTGAGCAAAAGAACAGTCATTACCTATTTTCAGTTTTAGTCAGACACCAGCATGGATGTACATATTGAGACATTTGAGAATCAAGCTTCAGACTGATATCTGAAATAATTAAAACTGTTAGACTTAAACTATTATTAGTGTCGAGGGATCAATGTCTCTGTGTCCAGGATTGCCCTGGATATATTTGACGTCCCATAGTTCCATGTTCCTTTCACACAATTATGATTACAGACGTGGCTGGTGTAGCTAGCTAAACAGGAGGTGTTTAACCTTCCGGAGCACCCTGACTCTCTTCCCTGGTGGAAGTTCAAGTGTCTAACCTAACTTGTCAGTTCTAAAGTTTTTTACTTTGCTTCTGGATTGTGATTCAGATATGGATTAGTATGTTTGTTTTTTATTATAAGCTCATTTCATATTTCATCTTACCGAAGATTGAATCACTTTTGATAATTCTTTGATAATTGCTGCAATATCTTGGTAGCCCAGGAGATGACACATGGTTCTGAAATGTGGTGCTCCAATAAAGCCAGTATATACCTGATATATATCGCTGAATGCTGTTGTCAGTGCCTACATTAAACGAAATGTATATTTTGCGTTACAAATGGGTTTGGGACAGACACAGAAGTGAAATGAATATTTATCATCGGGGAGCATTATAATAAGGTTTGATACAGTAATTATATAGACTCGCTAATTATGAGGCTCATTAACTTAAGTAATTCTAAATGTTTCCTCGGAAACTATATGTCAAAAAACCTTTTAAATGCTTTTTCACACTTTACACATCACTAAAACCAATTTACTATAATAAAGAAAATATTGAGACCAGTGATTATAAACTTCTTTGGTAGGGCATTTGAAATATGAAATGTGATTTCTAGTAGTGTTGTTCACATCTAGGACACAAACGAAACAGTCTCTGCAACGCGCTTTGGGGAAAAAATTTTTTTATGAGTTAAACTTCGTCTTACCCTGTTTCCCCAAACATATTTAGATGACGTGCTTGGTGGTTTGTCCCGCTGTCTTGGTTGTGAAAAAGGTAACTTCGTTTTAACAAATCTAATGTGAAGATAATAATCAAATCATTTGAATGGATGAAAACGGCTTATTTCAAACGACACAGTATTTTAATAAATTAGTGATGAATAATAGTTCAATTAGGTACAGTCAAAACTATCAATAACGGTCACCCAAGGGAACCAATAAAAGTAGTCATTATGAGAAGTTGGCCTTTATATAAAGGTGGCCCTCAAGGCAGGTAAGACTGTATACGCATTGAAAAATCAAATGAAAATGTATTAAGTATATGATAAATAAAATCAATTCGTGTCATATATTCTGAACTCTCGGTCCATTGCATAATATAAGATCAGAATTATACTTTTTTGCCAGTCAATATGTGGTTATAACGGAAAACATACTGTACAATACAAAAGAAAGCCAATAAGCCATCCTATATAGGCCAAATATTCAACTAAAACACCACAGGGGTTGATAAAATACTGTTCTGAAGTTCTGGTGTCTTAATTTGTCTTCCATATTGTACAAAAACTGGCAAATTGAACTTATCCTATCCAACAACATATATTTTCCTTTACAAAATATTTTTGCTAACAGTTTTCGGTTTTCTTTTAGCAATAAATAATTCAGATATCTCAAAGAACATAAGCTGCATAATATTTTTTGTTGCATCTAGATATTGGTCAACCCCATACAATTGACTATTAATACAGAAAAAGTGAACAAATGGAAAATTTGAAAGAAGTGACGTTATATTACCAAGTTTAAATACAATATAAATGTAAATGATGGATACCTCATTGTGGAATCATTGTAACAATAGTTGGTAAGAAAGTCGTATTTGAGTTCCCAGGATATATGCGCCGTCATCCGACCATACGGTGCCGACACATTAAGATTTGCCTCCCTCAACATCGCGTCAAAGTCGTTCAAAGTCAAAAATTTTCTCAACAATCTATGACACAGGCGGTTACATTCAATAAGCCCATCCAACTCCTAAATTTAAATTAAAGTATTTATATCTATTTATAATATAATCTACTCAATAATCCATGTAATACGGTCATACAATAAAAATCGTATTGAATGAGTGTGACGTCACACAATTGACTTGATCCACAGTTTGTTTCATTTGACACTGTTTGTTGATTCTAATTTAAGCTGATACTTTTGTACTTTTCTTCTAAAAAGAGGATACATTGTATTTAAATTGAAAATGTTTGTTTTGTTTTTGTATCCTGCGGACAGACTATTGTTTACTTTTAATATTTCAGCAGAATTAATTTTGGATCATGTACACATTTACGTGAACTTGTTGTGTTTCGGCAAATCAGCTGTTTTCTTTATAATGAGAAGACAAGTTTTAAATCTACGAAAAAACATTTTATGGGATTATATAATAAATAGAATCTTGCATTCGTGTCTATGCAATATTGAATTTATTAAACTCGTTGAATAATGTTTTATGCAACTCGCCAAGGCTCGTTGCATAAAAAATTATTCAACTCGTTTAATAAATTCAATATTACATAAACACTCATGCAAGATCCTCTATTTATTCAACATTTATAACTTGCACAAAATTCTACGAGAACAAAACTTTCAGTCAATTCATGAACAATGTGTGCATGGCAATGGTTGCCACGAGGATGCTATGCAAACCTAATGTTTAAATGGAGTTATACCATTAAGATATATACTCCTTACACAATTTGAAGCATTTTTTAAACAATGAAATTTATTTTTTTTTTAAATTAGCAAACTGATATGTAAAATTTACGGGCAGTAAATAAAATTATTTCTCCGAATGACGACCAAATGTTGTTCACATGAAATGCAAAAGTTTGCACTTTCATTTGAAAATACGTGTCATAGTTGTGTACTACGTCACCAATAATGTCATTGATTCAGTGCATATCCACTTGAAATATTTTAACAACACCTGGTGGTGCTCATTTCGGGAGCAATGTGTATTGACAAGCTTCCAAGTGTATATTTCTACTGAAAGTAAAAGTTTCACATCACTACAGTTATTGCTATCCCATGGAATTTAATAGCATCCTCATGTAAATAAACATCGCCATGTGCGTTTTAAAGACAGAACTGCGAGTTTCACCATCCAAATACAACGCGCGATCTGATTGGTCAATGCAGATTAGTAATGTCTTCACGATGCAAAAGTGACAGAGAGCCGAAGAGGCATCAGAAAACCTTGTATTTCTACCGATATCGACGGATTTTAATTAAACGTTAAGCATGGATCGGTAGAATAATGTTTTAGGAAGTGTTCCATGTTGTCAGCAAGAGCAAGGTAAGGAAATACTGGAAGTTATCGACGCGTGTTTTCGTTTCTGCCGTTTTCGCCAGAAATTTCAAGAATTCAATAATGGAAGCTGTCAGACCACAAACCTCAAACAAGTCAAAAATTAAAATGGGGGTTTAGTGGTCTGATTAGTCGGACTACCGTTACATGTACCTCGAATATTGTATTATTTCAAGACAATCACATAAGTGATAAGGGTATAAGTGTATTTCATAAAAGAAAACTAGACGCACTCTAGGTCGACGTTTTACAATATTTGCATATGTTTACCGATAAACAAATAGGAAAACATTACTTATAGATAAGCAACCTTGACCTGTTCGTTTGACCTTTCATTTGGAATATTCATAAAGGAGGGTCAACCCAATATGTAGTTACCGTTAGGATTCGCAGTTAATGCATTGCCAATGATTAGTGTTCACATCATATAGACGAAATATACACAGGTGATCTCTATTACTTAAATTTACTCGTCCATAATGAATATTTAAATCAAAGGACAATTGGACAGGTCAATGTTGTTTGACTATAATACAGGTTATTCAATACAATTATTATATGAGGTTTCATTGGCGATGCTTCCCTAGGGCTATTTCACTATTTTCACTCACTATAGCTTCGGTGTAGATGACCCATGGAATCTTTTATAATGATTTTATGAAAAATAATTTAGTTTGATGTTTCTGTGTCCAGGATTGCCCTGGATATTTTTGACGTCTCATAGTTCCGTGTTTCTTTCACACAATTTTGATTACACACGTGGCGGGTGTAGCTAGCTAAACAGGAGGTGCTTACCCTTCCGGAGCACCCGGCCTCGCTTACCTCTTGGAAGTTCACGTGTATAACCTAACTTGTCAGTTCCAAAGTTTTTACTGTGCTTCTGAATTGTGATTCGGATATGGATTAGTATGTTTGTTTTTGATTACTCACTATAACTCCGGTAATGTCGCCAGATTCAAATCTTGATATAGCTATATCTAGTGAATTCAGTAACGCCGCATTGATTCTCTGTCCAATCAGAAGATTCAAATCTATGGAACGTCCTAATATCTGATAAAATATAATAGTTATAATAGAAGAAACAAATGATTTCAAACAAGTACTTTCTAACAGGCGCATCAAACAGAAAAACGATACAATACTTATCGATAATAAAACCAATAAGCAAATAAGTGAATTAGGATCCCTGACCAGTAAGTATTGTTTTTTAATATGCACTTATGTTCAAGGGGCCACAGCTCCGATGAAAATGAGTGTTAAAACGCAGTTAAAAGATATGCGCATCCATCTCTTCAATGTTGATGCTTTGCACTTAATTTCGTAAAATAGTGCTTTATAGCTTTGGAAAAATACTTCGGACTAATGTATTTTACCTGGTCCATAGCTACTCAGTGTTATGATACTTTTTCTTGAAGCATTTATATCTCTTCTATCGTGTATTGCATGGATGTTTTCAAAATTATTTGTGACATTTACAATTATTTTTACCGCTGTTTCATTTCCATGGTGTCTTGTAATGAACTTTGGTATATTGGATATTTTATTTTAACCACTCATAAAATCTAAGATGTTAAGGTGTTTGGCAAGCATCAGCTGGAAAATTTGCACTATAGTGGTTAATATAAAATAAAAGCACACTAGTAAATAATGAATCAGAAACTCTTACATAAAACTGACGCAACCCATGTACATGTGTTTAGGTTAATAAAAATGTGTGCGCTTCGTAAAATGCCAGCTTTATAGAAGGTCCTTACCCACTACTCTGCCATTTTGAAATCTTAAAATAAAATACTGATAAAAGAAATCAACTTCATGATCACAGATTCCCAAGTAGTATTTCAAGCGCAAATGATTTTTCATGTCTCAGAGTGTCTTTTATAATTAAAAGATAATATAGGACACAAACATATGTGCCACACTTTCATTTATTTCTTACCTGTATATGCCTCTGTTTCAGTAGTGTTTGGTACCTGTTACTAACAGGAAAACTCAATTTGTTTCCAATACTAGCAACTTCTGTTCGAAATTTTTTATTTAACAAAATGCTGAAATGAAATGTATAGTTTATTTTCACAATATATAAGTGATAAAAAATAAACATACCAACTTTATATTATTATACCAGTTTTAATTTTGGAATATAATTCCTTATTAGTATTGTTTGGACCAATATATGAAACCGAAATTGTCATAAAGAAGTTGAAAGAAGTTATACTGTACCAAAATTAGCAAAGGAAATACTTTGCATGAGGGAGTATACCCTAGTTTTTGAGGAATTTAATCTTTGTTCAAATCACAGTAATATTGTTGATTAGTTTGATGTCTCTGTGTCCAGGATATATTTGACGTCTCATAGTTCCATGTTTCTTTCACACATTTTTGATGACACACTTGGTGGGTGTAGCTAGGGAGTGCTTACCCTTCCGGAGCACCCGGCCTCACTTCCCTGGTGGAGGTTTACGTGTCTAACCTGGCTTGTCAGTTCCAAAGTATTTACTTTGCTTCTAATTTGTGATTCGGACATGGATTAGTATGTTTGGTTTTTTGTTTTTTTTTTTTTGATAGCAAAATAAAGCCTTTTACACTGGCCAATAAAATTAACACAACTATGTCTACCAGGAGAGTGAGGTCGGGTGCTCTGAAAGGTTAGCATCTCCGTTTAGCTTGCTACACCCGTCACGTGTGTAATCAAAATCGAGCATGAACTTTGAACTATGGGACGTCAAATGTATCAGATCAATTATGATACAGAGACATCATACATATCAACAATATTGTAATGACTGTCATAAAACTTTTTGCGGGTCTTTATAAGCCCAGGATTCCAATATCCTTGATGAGGCGATATCATTTTAAGCAATTATGCATTACAATACACAGGCTTTAATATTAGATATTTCTAACTTAGAAAGCCTGAAACTAACTTTATTAAACAAAACATACCAGTCTATGTTCAAATTACAATTTCAAAAGCGAAGTAAAACTTTTAAAACTGTCATATGAAATAAAATTGGTCTAATATAAAAATGGCTTGCTTCATATCACACTTGAATGTTATACCAACCTTCCAGCAAGCTGTTTGTAATGTGCAAATATCTGGTCACTTAGCTTATACACAAATTGATCAAAACAAAGATTGACCTAAAATGAAATAATAAGAAAAATATATATGCCTTGGATATATTTGACGTCTCATAGTTCCATGTTCCTTTCACACAATTTTGATTACACACGTGACGGGTGTAGCTAGCTAAACAGGAGGTGCTTACCCTTCCGGAGCACCCGGCCTCACTTCCCTGGTGGAAGTTCACGTGTCTAACCTAACTTGTCAGTTCCAAAGTTTTTACTTTGCTTCTGAATTGTGATTCGGAAATGGATAAGTATGTTTGTTTTTGATTATGGGTGTTTAAACTCACAAAATGAAGAAATAAAAAAATTAAAAAATTAGAACAACATAAATACCAAATCCAAATTATTACTGGATCGGTTTTACAGAACTAGACAGTCGTTTTGGAAAAAAGCTTCAACCAAATTTATTGAAATCCAAATGTGTTTTAGAAATCAAGTCAGACAAATAGAATGACCAGAATTTATTTTACCAACTCCACCTGAGCAAATACTTTGAATAATTAAGCATAGCTTAGCTTAGCTTAGTTTGTTTGTGAAATGTAATATTAAAATAATAATCATAATAATAATACAGTAAAACCCCGATTCATCGCCACCATTTGTTCAATCAAATTTTGGCGTTATAAAGGGGTTTGTCAATACATCGAGGGAGGCCCATAAAGCAAAACATAAACAAAATGGATTTTGGGACTTCAAAATAGTGTGGCGATAAGCGAGGTGGCAAAGTTACCGAGGGGTATTACAACAAGGTTTTACTGTAATAATAATAATAATAATAGGTGATAGTCAAACAAGATAATACAAAAAGAACATGTATTGTTTTTTAAAAAATAAATCTATTAAAACAAGAAACAATAACACTTGAAAGATTAAACTAATACCAGTCAATATCCAAAACACAATCCAAAATCAAAGTTAAAACTTTGAAAAACTGGTAAGTTAAGACAATTTACACAATTTTGGTAAATATATTATGGTCCTTTAGGTTTTTTTCAACATCTTGGAAAAAAGCTTTAACGTTATAATTTTGGTCCAAGCACTAACTAAGCGGTTTAACTATTCTTTGTATGTGATTTTTTTTCCTGTTTTTCCATTGTTGCATTCTTTTTGTATAGCTTAATCCTTCCAGAACACACAGCCTCACTTCCCTGGTGGAAGTTCGAATGTGTCTAATCTCACTTGTCAGTTTTAAAGTTATTTCTTTGTTTCTGCATTGTGATTCGGACAAAGATTAGTATGTTTGTTTTTATTAACTTTAAATAAACATATTCTATTATCAATAATGTATGATTACCTCTGCTTCAACTTCCAGGTAAAGAAACTGCTTTTTGAATTTCGTGAGAGCGAAAAGCGCAGCATCATTGTACAGGTCCAGTGGGTAAAACAAATACCTACCATAAAGGAGAACAAAACAGTGTAATATAGTAACTCGAAAAAAACATTTTTGTTGAATTGGTTTTCTATTATTATTCGAGGTATACAAACAATTGTGAAAATAAGTTGCTTCCCCAATTAATGAATAACATCATAACGAATAGCAGTCGCATGGTTACTACAAACTCACAATATGTTCATGCCGCGAAAAAATGTAATTCAAAGTTAAACAAAACTACAAAATTACAAATCTTATCAGATCTATTTAATTTGCTTTGTTAATCACCAATACCGAATTTACATTTTACAGTGATGTTAACTGCTTAGTATTCGATTTATCGAATTACATTTAATCAGTGAAACTAAGTCTGTATTAATGCAGTACCTATCGACTTTCTTAAAAATATGCCCAACTTCCAGAAACAATGAATATCTATTATAAAACATATTTATTTGCATGAAAAGTCCAAGGTTAGCAACTTAGTGAACATATTCGCAAAGCAGAATTTGATAAATGTTTCAAATCAAAAACAAACATAATTTTCCATGTCTAAATCACAATCCAAAAGCAAGTAAATAAAAAACTTTGAAACCTAAGAGTTAGGTTAAACACGTGAACTAACGCCATGGAAGTTAGGCTGGGTCCTCCGGAAGGGTAAGCACCTCCTTTTTAGCTAGCTTAAAATCATGCTTAAAATGTATGCTGTATACATAAATCTCTCAGAGAAGATTTACATAGATCGACATAAAAAGTTTCGAAACTGAGCTTAGAAGACAAAAAGCGCACAAAACTTCAATAATTTCCGTTTTGACTTCAAATGTTAATGTAGTCAGTCAAAATGAAATTTACAATATGATATAATGTGTCCTTTAAAAGTGACTACACGTCCCTACCTCTGCAGGTTAAGCGACATCATATAGGATATATAAAATAAAGTTTTCTGATATTTAATGCTTTCTGAACACCGGCATGTAAATAAAATGCTGGTAAGTTAGAAACTATTAATTATATTATTATTTTATTAGGGCCCTCAAAAAGTTTTATGACCGTCATCACAGTATCATTGATAAGTTTGATGTCTCTGTATCCAGGATTGCCCTGGATATATTTGACGTCCCATAGTTCCATGTTCCTTTCATTCAATTTCAATTACATACATGGTGGATGTAGCTAGCTAAAGGTCGGTGCTTACCTTCCGGAGCACCCGGCTTCACTCCCCTGGTGGAAGCTTACGCGTTAAATCTGACTTGTCAGTTTCAAAAAGTTTTACTTTGCTATTGGATTGTGATTCGGACATGGATTAGAATGTTTGGATTGTGATTCGGACATGAATTAGAATGTTTGTTTTTGATAGAATCAGAAAGCAATCGCTGACTGTTTGTGACCAATGTAACAATCGCCACTTTTAATGCATGCATGTAATGTGTTACATTGTGCAATATGTGTCTTATGTCCTGTAAACTTACATCTATTCAGTTTGTCCGATTTTCATACAAATGACTGATGGTAAATACAGTAATTACAGATTATAACAAAACAAAAATTTAAGTGATGCAAAAATAAATTAAAAAAAACGCACTCTATTAAAGCAGCCTGTTTGGTTTCCAGGATATGATCTGTTAATATCCACGGCATTGACATTTCAATTGGAAACTACAAATAAAAAACAATAATAGTACAAAAACCGCCTCTTAAAGTTTCTAATTTATGAGTGATCTGCAATTTAGTTTGTACTAAAAAATATCCATACTATTGAATATGTTCAATAATGTTTTCAGAACCAATAGTTTTATAGGAAATTAAAACGTTCATATATTTATTCGGAACTAGTTGTAGTCTAGTATTTACTTGATATCGCTCAACATAATATTCAAATCGAAACAATGCTCAGGAAAATATAATAATTACCTGTATCCGTTTTCCCATTGTCATCTCGAGAAAGAATTCTCTGAACCAAAGTTGTGACAAATCACACACGCTATGTAACGATTCTAAAATGAAAAAAATCCATTTAAAACACATAGAGAGTGACATCAATAAGAATCGAGTTTACATATAGAAATTGATGAATTGAATTGTATTCTGAAAAGTAAGAAAAAGAATGAAAAAAGAATAATAAGAACATTAACTAACAAAAAATACGATTATCAAAATATTGAGAACATTATTTGTACAAGGTTTATCTTGTTTTACAAGTTTGAGCATAATGTCCGTAATTGCCTTAGCTCATCACCAATATTGTATACTAAATCAATGTAATTTAGATACAAGTTAACAACTTAATAGATAAAACATGTATCAATTTATATGGAGAAAAAGATTGTGCTTGTCAAAAAATATATCAAACAAAATTGCTGATACAGGAGCTGGCGTTTTGTATTTTGTATACATAATTGAAAAAAGTTAATTGCAATAAAAACATGTGATTTTCAACCGTCAGTGTTAACCAAGAGTGAGTGAGTGAGTGTGTAATGGAGTTTAACGTCCCAGTCGAGAATATTTCACTTATATCGAGACGTTGCCAGCTATAAGCGAAGGGTCAGAAATTTTGCCTGTGCGTTGCGCTGATGGCATTATACAGCAGGGTTCTTTAGCGTGCCAAGCCCACCGTGACACGGGACTTCGTTTTTTTTAAGTTCCCATCCGAAAGAACCGTGACTTTCATTTCGTAATGCCGAGTGCTTGGCGAAAGAACAGTCACTACCCACTTTAAAGTCTTGGGTCAGACCCGACCGGGGATCGAACCCATGACCTTTCACTTACGGAGCAAACGCTCTACCAACTGAGCTACCGCAGTGGTTAGTGTTAACGAAGAGCACTACAAAATACAGGTCAGGTTAATAATGAAACAGCTAAACAGGACAACACATGACAAACATATATGGTAGAACTATAGAGTATTAAGCCCCTTTTTTGGACGAGTACTGGGATGTTGTTATATTAGAATTAGAGCCCTCGACCATTCCATTATTTTATAACCCTGCTCATGTTTGCAAGAGGGAGGACTGGTAGATACGGATGAATAAATATTCATGTCATGGAAACAATCAACTTTTTTCTGCTATGGTTCGAATGTCGGCGTGTAAGCTTATTTAATGTAAAGTTATGTTTCATTTTTATACCTTTTATCATTGATCCAATTCGATATGAACGCCAAATACCAAGGATATTGCAAGCCTATGTTTATCAAAGACTCTAAAACCTCCTTTTATGGTCGTCCTAATAATATTGTTGCTAAGTATGATGTCTCTATATTCAAAATTACCCTCAACATATTTCACATCCCAAAGTTAAGTGTTCCTTTCATACTCTATCAAGGCAATATACAGAAAGTGCTTACTCTTCCGGACCATCTGGCCATACTTCCCCGATGGATGGTAACGTGTTTAACCGAAATTGCCAGTTCTCACTTTCCGTTGGGATTGTGCTGTGGGCATGGGTTGAAATGTTTGTTTTTGACTGGTTAAATTTGATAACATTAACAAAACTTACCGTTTAAATTCAACAAATAGTTCCAGAAGAATGATGTTTTATGAAACGTTTCTATTGCAGTAATGTGGGGAAGTTCTAAATAATTCCTCATACTCTTCTTGCTACCGCTTTTATCTGCTATCAGAGATTCTAACATCGTTCGTACCATATACAACTGAATAGAAATATTATCTTAACATAATCCTCACAATAACCAATTCAAATACAAAATACTACCTCAGATGTTAATATGACTGATGCTCTTACTCCATTTACATTTGTAAGATCAACTATTTCAAACAGTTTTTGTAATGTTGTCCTTATTAAAATTAACACATTCTATTTAAAAAACATAAGCGATTAAGAAATGTAAATTATCGAAAAATTAAGAAATTCGATTTTTTTCAAACTTCAAATCCATGATTTTTGTTGTTTTGTATTATCTATCAGCTTTTTATACATAGGAATGTTTGTAGGTTATTTCTCTTAGGTTTGTGGCTTTTATAGAAAAATTACAACCACATCAACATTTACATTTGTAGACTTAACCAACATACACATAAACAGACGTCATAAATTTTTTTTTAAAACTTTTGTTTAAATGCCTATATTAATCTAAAATGCAACCTGTGTACTTGAAGGTCCCACATTTCTTCTCGGAACTTTGATTTTAAAACCCTCATCTGGATCTTTCTTGCCTTTGAAAGCAGGGTCATCTCTTGGTTCTACGCCCCTAAACCAATCAATACACGCGTCTCTCACACCCATTATTATCCTGTAAACAGTGTTAAGTTTTTAGAATCACATATTATACCATTTATAATTTTACGGCACTAGAATCATGTTTCGGAATACAATTCCTCATCAGTAGTGATTGGACCAAAGTTGTGAAACCAAAATTGTTTTCAAGATGTTGAAAAGGACCAAAATATATTTTTCCAAATTAAGTATTTGGTAAATACTTTACATGAGGGAGTATACCTTAGTTTTTGAGGAATTACAAATTTTGATTAGCAGCATATATAGACAATAGTATATTTTGACAATAATACACAATTATTTCTACTGTGTTTGTGATATCCTTGGGGCAACAACCACTAAAAGAGATACCGGTTCAGTGGTATAAAATGGAAATTAACTCAATGTTAGTCAAACACAAACATACTGGGCAATGTAGATATCACAACTGGAAAATGTAAAAACTTTGAAAACTGAAAACATGGCATTGATATTTTATCACACAGGATAATAAAATATAATCACAAGTAAGTGGTGTTTAACTGGCTCGGACACATACTAAGGAAAGAGGGAACAACTGACTGCAAGACAGCACTAGTGTGGCAGCCATAGTGAAAGAGAAAAAGGGGAGACCTAAGTCCACATGGAGGAGAACAAAAGAAAAGAAAAGAAACACCACTGGATGGACTATCTGGAGCACAACCACAGCAGCGAAGGACGGGCAAAATGGAAGGACACGTTGAAGCCTTATGCGCTTTCTAGCGAGAAGAGCAAAAAGATAAGGTACAGATGTTTAAACTTTGAAGATAGTATAATATTCAATCAACAGAGATCCATTCAAAATTTAGAACTTACACTTTTATAATATCGTGCTTCTTTTTAACTGCTTTTCTGAGAGGATCTCTGGTAAACAACTGAACAAAGTCCTGTAACTCTGCATAAATATGTCTCCTTATAGCATCCATAAATACCGATTCCATTCGCGCCATCAAGAGTTGTAGTCCCTTAATCATGGCGATGACTTCAACAATAGCACATTTTTCATCATCGCTGTAGTTGTACCGAGTGGACTGAAATTTAAGTACAAATTATATCTTTATTGTTTTTGTACAAATCTTGAAATACATTGATATTAATTTCAGGTAAGCTACACAACTTTGAACATCAATTTAAAGTTTACTATTCACCGATTTAAGTAAAATGTAATTGATTAGTTCGAGTCGTTTATGAGAAAAAAATACTTTACGGCTGTATTGAAGACTTCAAACCGACCGACCTGATGAACATATTCAATCGAAGTGGTGAAGAGCGGTTGTTTTGTTAAAATTAACTGCTAATCCATCAAAATTTTCTTAACTTTTCTTTATTATTGACAACACAGCTACAAACCATCAAACACAAACATACGTAGCTATGTGTCCAAAAAAGAAATAAATACATATGTGCATTATTTCGAGACAATATACACTAATGACGATTCTGGATTTATTCTTAAACTTTATCAAATCATTTTAAACAATTGCATGAGAGTAAAATAACCCAATGTCTATAAGTGACCTTAATAAACAGGCTTCATCTATGTTATACGAAAAATTCAGGGAAATCATTCTCTAGAGGCAGAATGAAAGCTGCACTTAAGTCTGGATAAGAAAAGTTTCAAGATAGGTATAATTATTTTTATCTTTACACTGTCAGCTTGTACGATTGTGGAAGTTTAGTCGCTTGCGATGCAATTTAAACATTTATGTGTTTGAAGATTTCACAGTCACCGACTAAACCGCCGTATCTAATTACACCAGATATGTTAAAGTACATGCATTTACGTTATAATTAAGCTGTGATTTTATTACATCAAACTTTATTTTTAAATTTTAGCATTTAGATATTTACCCTTTCGTATTCTTCAGCTTCTTCTGGACATTTGTCATTTTTACTGTTGTCAGTGGGATGGAGAAGTTTCCACGAATACTTTGAATAAAATAGAAGAATAGAATAATAACATCAATTAGATTTACTTAGCAAAACCAAAAGCCAAGAACACGATATATTGCAAATATACGACAACACAATAAAAAAAAGACATGAAAATAAATACACTGAATATAACATTCACGACGGAAAATGTGGTAAATATACAGTTGTGTAGTTATAATACTATAAAAAGACCCTCCGATCCCTTATCGAATATTAATGTATTAAATAGGAAAGTTGTCACTCGTATTAATTAACACGTTGAAATCACAATGTGTTTACCAACTTGCTTTATACATTGTAAATAGCCATCGAACACAACAAACTGATTCCTAGGCATTAGGAAGAATCAATGCTGCCTGTTGTCTCCACAATCAATTTGCTATCATAAATGCATTTAAACCTGTTTAATAAAGACGTTCCATAGACCAAAGAAGGATTTAAAAGACAGACATCTATATTCAGGACTTTTTTGAAGAAATTTTATGTAACAATAAACATATTGTCTTTATATAGAGATGGTAGCAATATCGGGCTATTATAAAATACATATAATATGTAAAGATTATATTCGATTTACGGAAACACACCTGAACAAAATGTAAATTGGAAATGGTTCGAAAAGCAATAACAATAAAAACTGTAAGAGGAATACGAAATAAATATGAAAAAACAGAAAGTAAATTAAACAGGGGTGCTTACCTTTACGCAGCACTCGGCCTCACTTCCCTAGTGGAAGTTTACGTGTCTAACCTAACTTGTCTGTTCCAAAGTTTTTACTTTGCTTCTAGATTAGAATTCGGACATGGTTTCGCATGTTCGTTTTTTATCTTATATATTCAAATATGATAATAATTCTAGAATGAATAATATACAATATTCAAGGCAATATGGTAAAAAAAATACTTACAAATTCTAAGACCGTTTGTGTCCATGAGGATAGCAGCTGTAATCCACGTAAAGCAAGATCTGATAAATTTTTGTTTTCTTCGTCATTTCTCGGCTTTTCTCTTGTCTTTATGACAACCCAAAGAAATATAAAAAACATGTTTTACCTCATCAAGATACACTGTTTGTTAAAAACTCAAAAGCATTGCTTTTAATAGACTCCCTTTCATGCATATGATTGCTTTATAGTATTTGCTAACCATTGTTTTAAATACAGACGCGTTTGCGTCATTCAAAGTGCAAGAGAAAGTGTAAACCTTAAAACGTTGATTCTAAAGCAAATCCAAGTTTTAACTTGGATGGTCAAGGGGTTTTTCTATAAATGTACCAGTTTGAGGATAAGAGTGCCCTCAACGATTTAATATATATCCTTTTCTCGTACCTCAGACAGAAAAATCTCACGCGCACACCAGTGCTAGATTTTTCTGTCTTGTCCAGTTTGTCTGGTACTTGAACAATCAGGATGACGTATCCGATCATTGTGCTTGACGTCATCAAAACAAAGCGTTTCTTTATTTATTTTTCACATATGTTTTATTTTACATTTTATTCAAAATATTTTAGTTTTTTTTTATTTTGCATTGAATACAAATCGTTGATATTTTAAAATTTTGAAGAGTTGTCGATGGGATTATTTTCAAAGGGCGGATTTGTACAATGCATTAGGTGCCCAAAGGAATGCAAGAGGTTCCATGAGTGTACGTGTTTTGTTTTGTATGTATCGCAGTTATAAACACTTAAATGGTACGAGAAATAGAATCTGTCACCTCTTTGTGACCGATACCGGTTGATCTCAGTCGAGGGTGATGTGATGTAACATATATCGCAATCGAGGCTTTGCCTTCTCCAGTTTGTCTGGTACTGCCTCACGGCACAATGGAACAATCAGGATGACGTACGTATACTATCATTGTGTGTGACGTCATCAAAACAAAGGGGTTTCTTTATTATTATTCAAAATATTTATTTTATTTTATTTTTTATTCAAAATATTTTATCGTCAGAGATGATATTTGCATTGAATACAGATCGCTGATATTTTAAAATTTTGAAATGTTGTCGATCGGATTATTTTCAAAGAGCGGATTTGTACAATGCATGAAGTGCCCAAAGGAATTTAGAGGCTACATGAGGGTACGTGTTTTGTTTTGTATTTATCGCAGTTATAAAAAATTTAATGGTACGAGAAATAGAATCTGTCACCTGTTTGTGACCGATACCAGTTGATCTCAGTTTCGGGTGATGTGATGTAACAAATCCAAATCTTGGCCAATCCTCGATTGGGATATGTTACATCACATCACCCTCGACTGAGATCATACGTTATCGGTCACAAATAGGTAACAGATTCTACTAATCCTGATAGGGTTTTTTCAGTTCGCTTGCCACGGTCGATAATTTTCATCGGCATTCTGGTTTCTTCTGGAACTGCTCAAAATAATAGCCAAGAACAAGCATACCAACCAAATTGCAATCAGAATCCCAAAACACAAAGCAAAAACATTTAAAATGACATAATTAAAAGCACGCGTAAAGGTTCACCAAGGAATTGAGACCGGGTGCTTCGAAAAAATACACATTTGTTGTCCATCAAGCTTAACCTGTCACGTGTGAAATCAAATTGGTGTAAGTGAAGAATAAGTCCCAGAGTTTAAATTACCATTACCTTTTCCACTCATTCACTAGTTTCAAAAAACGTGTTGAAAAAGATCACTAAACTGCACATGGATGCTTCAAAACTTTAGTCCCACGACCTTACCTCATTGTTATACGTGGCTAGTTCACAAATATAGGTCAGATGATTCTCTCTTATGTCGTCCATTTTCTCCATAATATTGGACTGATGACTCGGACGTTTGGATTCGCATTCGCTCCACTTTGAACGGTCATAATTCATGCTGTCTTGTACGAATTGGTAGGCCTTTATTTGCATGTCTCCATATAATGGCACAACTTCAAGTCTCTGAATTAAAACCAATAAACATAGATTTCAAATAATACAGCCATTGATAATACTAATTGCAAGAACCCGTCTGTTTGTGCTCGGTGCCGAAATATTCTAAGCTAATCACGGATGCCCATACAAATTTCCTGTTACACCTTGGTACAATTAACTAAATATTATCAATTTTTATTCAGATTTATTTGGTCTTCTATCGAAAAAGCGTGACTTACTGTCACAAACAGATCGGTTTTAACAGAAGTACATGGAATATTGGAATCTTAGATTGCTTCTATCGAATGATAAAGACTTTAGAATATTAGAATGAAATCTAAAACACAGCAAGTACGAAACAGTACCCGTATGGATATGGTTCTTAATTCTTACTGAATAAATTGCGTCATGTTTGACCTGACAGTTTGGCCTTTAAGTTGAATATTCAAACAAACATGTCCATTTTGTAATTTAGGGGCTATAAAAAGCTGGTATATACGGATAAAGGATAATCATACCGAGTACCGTTTGTTTGTGGTACTTGAGCATGCTCAAAAACTTGACACACTATACTTTTTGATAATATCTAGTGTTGTTAATACGACTATCTTATAGGCCTAATTTTCGTTGAACGAGCTACAGTACCTCTCAACCCCTAGGATTTGATCCCATTCTGACATATCCTAGTGTGAAAAAGTTGATTTGCATCGGTCTGTGGTGCTCTCCGTGTACTGGCAGTTTCCCTCACCTTCCTGAACTGACCGTCTCGATATTAGTAAAAGACCCCATAACTTTTACCCCACTCCGCTACACTCGCGCACTCGTTTTCTTTGACTATTCATTTGTATAGGCAAACAACATTAACCTGTCCGCTTGACCTTTAATTTAAATATTTATTGTGGACAAACAAATTTATGTATAGGACTCAGACTTTTTTATTTCAATTTCATAATGCGAACAATTATGACGTATCTTTTGTATATACATGTATAACGATTAACTGCGACATCTTACACTACCCATGCACTGTAGGTATCGTTCTTTTGGAATATTTTTCATGAAACATCAAACTAACAGTTCAGTGTTGCTTGCCTATATATTCAAGTTATACGTTTTCATCTATATCTATTTCTTCGTTCCAATGATGCGTTTAGTGTAAATTGAAACTGCAGTACATGGAGAATATCACAGGCCGATGCTATGTGTTTTCAGTTGTTTCCACATATTTTTTTCGTCCCAATGATGTGTTCGTTGGTAAGACTTACCTTCAGAAGTTTATCAATTTTTGAGAGATTTATTCGTTTTTTCGAGTCTATTTTATAAATATTATTGTCACTATTGTCCATAAGATAGAGCCCAAATCCAATAACCTGTATTAAAAAAACACACTTGTTAGGATAAAAAACAAACAAAAATTATTAAATATCCTAATTGAGTTTAAGTAATGGTTTTAAACGTCTGAGTCAAAAATATCTCACTTATATCGAGACGTCGCCAGCTATGGACGAAGGTGCAGATATTTTGTCTGTGTAATGCGCTGATGACATTATACAGCAGGATTCTTTATGCGGTCAGAACCAATCGGGTATCGAATCTACAACCTTCCACTTTCAGAGCGAGCAATCTATCAACTGAGCTACCGCAGTCGCCTAAATATCATAATTAATGATATGTCAAATAATAGCAGTTTGATTTCGTGTAAAAAAACCAATGGTGCTATACCGGAATTTTGTCGAATCACAAGCTAAAAGTTTGTATCCTACATAAATAAACCTCAAAACTGAAATAGAACATTTTTGAAACACAATTGCAGTGTTTCGATACAGTATAATTTCAAATTGATATACGATATTATGTGCGTTTTATAATTTTTTATCATTTTGTAGAAATTCACTGGCTTATTTTGGCATTTCTCTGTTTATAAGACGATACTTATTTCCTTTTATTTACCATTTTACTTGAAATCCGTTTATGCGAAACTACACTTATCAAAAAACAAACTTACTAATCCATGTCCAAATTGCGATCCAAAAGCAAAGTAAAAAATAAAAAACTGACAAATTAGGTTAAATAAGTAACTTCCACAAGGGACGTAAGGCCGTGTACTCCGGAAGGGCAAGCGCCTTCTGTTTAACTAACTATACCCGCAACGTGTGTATGATTTTCACACATTAGTAACATAGTCAAGTGTAATCCAAGTCTATGATAATCAAGGTCCTAAAACGTTAAATAGCCGTCATCACAACAATGTTGATGTATTTGACATCCTATGATTTCATGTTCATTCCACTCTCAATTTTGATCACATACGTGCTGGGTGTCGCTTGCTAATCAAAAAGTGCTTTCCCTTTGGGAACACTCGGCCTCACCTCCCTGGTGAAAGTTAAGGTGTTTCGAATATTTTGTCAGTTTCAAAGTTTTTACATTGCTTTTGGATTGTGATTTGGATATGGATTATTATATTTCATTAGCAATTTGATCATTCTTATCTGTCTACAGAAATTTGCTAGCTTAGGTTGGCATTCCTCTGTTTATTTGGACATAGATTGGCATTTTGTTTTTGATTTATAAGACGATATCGATTTTATTTTATTTTTTACCTTTTTACTTTAAATGCGTTTGTGCTATACTGATACGTAGGTAATTTTAATTACTCAACGCTTACATTTTACAAAACTTGCAGAGAAAGAGACGTTACCTTCACTAACATGTATTTTTCATTGGGTCCCATATACATTCTATTTTCGTACATCTGAAAACAAGTGTGTACAATATCTGCTAACAGGTCCTCGTGATTAGGTGTGGCCCTGATGGTCTCCCTCACCATTTCCCGGATTTTGTTTTGTGTGGCCAGGAATAAAGATAATTTGTGGGATTGTTGCAACCGTTCTGGGTCCGTCATTGTCTTCAAGAACTGAGATGCCCTGAACAAGAAAATCATTAATCCAATAAGAATTATTATAATGATATTTAAAACAGCAGTTTTTGTGTCATCTCGTTTAATCGTCGCCAATCCACATACAGCTATATAGATGGCGCTCTATCTGTTCATAATCCTAAGTTTGGAGACTATGTGAATGCCATTTTTCCTAGATACTTTATACAAAGACGTAAGCTGTTGACCCAGGAATATTGCAAGCCTTGGATTTTCACGGCCCTCAAAAATTTTACATGGCAGTCATCACAGTATTGTTGTTTGTTTTTGTCTCCAAAATTACCCTATATGTATTTGACGTCCCATAGTTTCCCGGTGGCAGTTCACTGCTTGACTTTATTTGCTGGTTTTAAAGTTTTTATTTTGTTTTAACATTCTGATTTGGACATGAATTGGTATGTTTGGTTTTTGATTTTATCTATTTCTGTATTATGATGACAGATATGAAAACTATCAGACACACGAATTAGATTCTGCATTACCAGCAAGAAAAAATTACAGATTTATTGTAAGACATCATTTACGCAATCAACCAAACGCAGTTCCAAATGTTCATTCTTTCACTGAGAAAATTAAATAAAACTGAATATATTCATATTCCATTGGAATTATATTTTGACATGTAATTAGTATTAATCGTCATTCATCCGGTGTCTTCCCTCTATTCCTACATTTTGAAAAACAGTATTCCCTTTATTCCTACATGCAAAAGACAATAGATGTTGGTTTATCATTAAAGTTGTTTTGATTGAGGATTATGTTTAAGAGTTTCGTGTTCAACCTAATAAATGCCCCTTTCCCATCTATTTTGTATTATTTGAACCATTCATCCTACGGAATTCCAAAGATTTCATTAATGAGATGCTTTCTACCTACATAAGTGTTGCAGTTTTTTCCTTTAACGGGTTCATTAAGTCTGTCTTATCTACTGATTACTCTTTCTAAGGTGCATCAAATACTTCAAAGGGGTCGACTAGATTGAACGTCTCCAATTAAACCGGAGATGATCTTCCATTCAGTTTCCAAGCTATGTTTTTTTTTTTAATTTTCATAACCTTTTCTAAATCATATATATACCTTCTATACGCAGCATAATCATTGCTAACACTGGCTTTCATGTTTTTCAACTGATCCAACTCAGCAAACATGTTTATAAATTTTCCCAGAGTCAGGAGATATGCCTCGGATACGAAGTCCTTCTGTTTCTCTTTGTGACACAGTCTTTTTATCTCATTCCCAAATCGGTCGATAGACCTTATCTAAAAGAAAGAATTTCAAGACAGTATGCAAATTACTAGAATTGTATCTTATAATCATGTGCTTTCGCACAATGTCCAATGCAAACAAAAGCACAATATGCAAATTAGTAAAATTAATGCAAAATGAGACCGATGAATGAAATTCTGATATTGTACGGACACTAAGTCGTTTTTAAGGACAAATGGTTGTAATACAAGATAATGATAGGATGACACCATAAACAAGGAATGGGAAAAAAACACAAAATAAATACAAAATGAGACCAGTGATTGAGGCTCAGACATTGAACGGACATTAAGTTGTTGTTTAGGGCAAATGGTTGCAATATAAGTGGAATGGTAGGAGTTGCACTAAAATCACGCCGTGATACCTGACAATTTTACCAATATACCCGGTATATAACGGACTATATCGTTTTGTTGTTCATTTCTGCTTTTTTTCCTTTTTTGTGATTATCAATTACATAAATATATTTTTACTGTTGTGCTTTGGCGCGACAAGCGTACTGAAAAATATTTTCGCATCTGTATCTGCCCGAATTGGATTCAAACCTAGGCCTTGAGAGTCGCTGTGCTAATTCGTAAGCTAATGATTTAGACCCAACTCGGTCACTTATGCATCCTATTCTTAGAGAGTAGAGGGAAACAAAATATATACACAAAATTAACCAGAAATGGTGTACACTCAGTGTTATGGATTTTCTCAAAACCCAGATTAAAATGAGAACCAGAAATTTATATATGATATAACTATATCATGGTGCTTTGAGTATTTTCGTCATTTTCGATATTGTCTCTTTATAGTAATATTTTATCCTAAATGTTCACTCTGAAAACTTCAGTATTTGACAGCACTTGTTATAGCAAACCCCACCACTTATTCTGATGGCTGAGTGTAAACCATTTCTGGTTATACTTTAACCATTTTGTTTTACAAAACCAGATTTTTAAAAGTTGTTAGTGTTTACAAAAAGTAACTAGGTAAAATAGAACCTACTACTAGTATCTGAAATTATTTAAACAAACTTATTCGGTATAGGTAAACAACATTGACCTGCCCGCTTGACCTTTGATTTAAATATTCATTATGGAGTTAATTTAAGTAATAGGGACCACGCGTGCAAATTTCGTCATATGACGTGAACACTAATCATAGACAATATGTAAATATATTAACTGCGAAACCTTACACTACCCATGTATTCGGTAGACCCTCCTTTATGAATATTCCTAATGAAAGGTCAAACGGACAGGTCAATGTTATTTACCTATATGCCGATTATTAGATATATTATATATGTATTTATATGGCACGCCAATTGATGCAAAAATCAGCTAACCCTAGGATAGCTCAGCTATCTATAGGATAGCTGGCTGCTATCCTATAGATACCAGACCGTAACTCTCGATACCTGCAGGTATTGTGAGTTAAATCAGCTATCTATGGGATAGCTGTCTGCTATCCCATAGATAGCAGGTGCGAACCCATAGATACCTGAAAAATAACCCCTTATATCTCCTGGTATTTTGAGATGCAAAGAAGTATTACATTAAAAGCTGAGGTTTTAATGAATTAATAACTTCAAACCTATTTTTGCAACAGCAAACCCTAGGATTCAGCTATCTATAGGATCGCAGGCTGGAAACCCCAGATAGCTGAATAACTAGCCATAGCTGAATTGACCAATCAGCGCGTTTGTAACAAATTTTCTTGTTTACATCAGAGACATGTGTCGCTGTTTACATAGAAGAACAAATATTGTTATTAATCTGTTAATAGAGCAAAAACCAGTCAATCGAAGTTAAAACTGACTTTGGTAGATTTATATTTTAAGTGTCTGTAGAGAAATAATTTTAAATATGGACAACTAAGGAGCTAAGACGACTATCATACGGTACAACGCATCTTTCGGCGAGCTCAAAACCGTGAAAATGGAAAACGGATCGAAAATGGCAAGAAATAAGGACTAATACTTGAGAAATAGTTTGATAACTTTCCGATTTTAACATTTCATAAATAATTTAAGAACATACATCTGTTTGAACAAGAAAACTGCGTTTTTAGACAACCCCCTCCCCTCCATTTTGTCAGATTGTAACACGCAGTGATACTAAATGATACGACACGGGGAAAATCATGCGACGCGTTTCTCACTTCGTCACATAAGTGTGTTTTATGTACGGTGTTAAAATTTTGGAAATATAATTATTGTACACGTATCTACATTATGTGTGATTTTCATTTTGTTTAATAAAATACTTTTTGTGAAATCAATCAATATAGTTTTTATTACAGTTTACACATACTGACCTATCAAAAAGTCAATTTGAAGTCTTGTTGATGAACAAATTAATGTCAACTCGACGTTTATTTATTGCGTTTACACATTTAACCGTTTAGAATAAACCACTGATTGAGCTAATTGGTCATATATCACGTCTGGCCCGCTACATTCCTCCCTTCCTTTATTTCGATTTGACTCCCTTGAGTTAAAACCACCAGGTTCCACCCTGGGACCATCTGCTTGGTGACAGCTCTGCCACTTGCCTTGGTTGGACATGTCCCCAAATGTAACAGGAAAGTTGAGTTGAGTAATGGTGTTGAACGTCCCAGTCAAGAATATTTCACTTATATCGAGATGTCGCCAGCTATAGACGAAGGTGCAGAAATTTTGCCTTTGCGTTGCACTGTTGGCATTATACAGCAGGGTTCTTTAGCATGCAAAGCCCATCGTGACACGGGACCTTGTTTATTTTAAGTTCCCATCCGAAAGAACCACGACTATCATTTCGTAATGCCAAGTGCTTGGCAGAAGAACAGTCACTACCCATTTTCAAGTCTTGGGTCAGACTAGGCCGGGGACTGAACCCACGACCTCCCACTTATGTGGCGAGCTTTTTACCAACTGAGCTACCGCAGTGGTTAAACAGGAAAGTGAAAAATGCAGCGCAAACTTGGACCTTCCCAATACTAGCATGATACTCTACCCACTGAGTTACCCCACCACCTACCAAGCCTGGTTGCAACAAACATGATTAAGGTGCAACTAAATTGCATCGGCCAAATTTACTAGCAGGGCATTCTGCCGACTCAATCTACAATGTCACACTTTGAGCCAGCCTGGTCTGCCACAGCCACACACACACCCTCCTTTTGTTTACAATTTATTTACTTTTGAATTTAACCCACCAGGTTCCATACAGACCTTTCCAATACTAGTGGATGCTCTACCGACTCAGTTACCTGACCACCCTTAGAGTCTGGTCCACCACTAAAGATGAATTGGAAATCAAGTTGGCCAATAATGCCTATGGGATAAAATTCCCAATCCTGTTGGGCTGAGAATGCTTAAGACATATCTGTCAAAACTCCGCTCATTGCACCACTGGTATCTCATAATTTTACAATTTTAAATCCTAAACTGAAAAATCTTACTTTTTGAATTATTCAAAACGACCAAGTGTTTCAATATACATGTAAAAAAAAGTTGACATGAATACTCACTACACTTATTTACAGTCCATCTTGCCAAATTCAATTGCTTTCTCTGGCCACCTCTTTGTCCTGCATTATCTTAGGGGATCTCGGTGACTAATTCTAAAACATCTTATTATCAACTACAGTGACTCTCACTGCCCAAGTTCAAATCCTTCCTAATGTTAAAAGTGTGTCGGTTTGCTTGCCAATATTTTGTGGTTTTCTCTGGGTACTCCATTTTCCTCACTAAGAAATGACGGCCTCAGCAAATGAATCGGTGACAAAATCTTGGCAGGGCGAAACACCTTAGATATTACTCCACTACACCACCTTAGAATTGATAAATAAAAGCTTGACCTGGGGCAAGTTGTTATTGCTCCACAAACCATCCCAAAACTGATTGCCTCAATATAAATGTGGTAATCTTGACTGGGGTGTAAAACAAGATTACTCGACTCTACTACCTCAAAATTGACCGCATCCATATGACTGAAAGAATATTTATTTTGGCATTAAACACCATTATGCACACAACCATCCTAAACAGACCGTCTCGATATAAGTGAAAGAAATTTTACTTGGTCATTAAACACCATTACTTTACTCCACAATCCCAAAACTGACTTCAACTATATAAATGAAAACCATCTTGACCTTAAATTGTTTACTGCATAGTAAAATACCATTACTCCACTCATACCATAGTCATACTGTCAACAACAGAGATTTTTCTTGCCACCCTTCAGATAAAATTGCAAAAAAATTCAATCAACAAAAAACAATGCAATAAAGATTGATTTCTTATTATTTGAAGACATACAACATGGTATAACTGTATGCCTTAATGTGGTTTATTATGAAGATATATAGTATACATAATTACTGAGAAATTCATATTATGAAAAACCATTAATACTTCCAATTGGAATTTTTCCCATAACAATATATTTACATTGGCAAGGGGGTTATTTAAATTAATGAATTACCAAATAATTTATACTTTGCCAGCCCCTCAATTAAAGAATTGGACCTCAATCTGACAGGTGTCAGTGTCTTAAAAATATCCTAGCTATCCAAGTGCTATGTTATATGTAAAGTTTCCTTAGGGATTGTGTATTTTGTGATATATAGCTCAGAAGAAAGTTGAATTCATATGAAAATGGTACAGAAATCTGGTAATATTTGCAATAACGCCTCAAAATTAGTAAAATTCAGGATGGTACAAAATATTTATTGCTTATAATGTAAGAATTTAAGTTATACAAGTATTTCTGATATGCTTTGTACTAGTGCACACTTATGCAACCTTTAATGTGCTAATTTACTTGCATGCATTGTTACAAATAAACATCACGGACCACTATACTACCATTATACTGGCACAACACCAAACATTTAAGTCAGATGACAAGGAAAGACACTACATTTTAGTTAATAAGGGTCAAGTCCATATCTTTCAAGTACCATACCTGAAAAATGTCAGATACACACTTTGTAACCACTGTACCCCATTATGTGGCACCATACCTAAAGAAAGATGTCAGATACACGCTTTGTCACCACTATACTCAATAATGTGGTACCATACATAAAAGATGTCAGATACACACTTTGTCACCACTGTACCCCATTATGTGGCACCATACCTAAAGGAAGATGTCAGATACACACTTGGTCACCACTATACTCAATAATATGGTACCATACCTAAGATGTCAGATACACACTTTATTACCACTATACTCAATAATATGGTACCATACCTAAGATGTCAGATACACACTTTGTCACCACTATACTCAATAATGTGGTACCATACATAAAAGATGTCAGATACACACTTTGTCACCACTGTACCCCATTATGTGGCACCATACCTAAAGGAAGATGTCAGATACACACTTTGTCACCACTGTACCCCATTATGTGGCACCATACCTAAAGGAAGATGTCAGATACACACTTTATTACCACTATACTCAATAATATGGTACCATACCTAAGATGTCAGATACACACTTTGTAACCACTTTACCCCATTATGTGGCACCATACATAAAGGAAGATGTCAGATACACGCTTTGTCACCACTATACTCAATAATGTGGTACCATACATAAAAGATGTCAGATACACACTTTGTCACCACTGTACCCCATTATGTGGCACCATACCTAAAGGAAGATGTCAGATACACACTTGGTCACCACTATACTCAATAATATGGTACCATACCTAAGATGTCAGATACACACTTTATTACCACTATACTCAATAATATGGTACCATACCTAAGATGTCAGATACACACTTTGTCACCACTATACTCAATAATGTGGTACCATACCTAAGATGTCAGATACACACTTTATTACCACTATACTCAATAATATGGTACCATACCTAAGATGTCAGATACACACTTTGTCACCACTATACTCAATAATGTGGTACCATACATAAAAGATGTCAGATACACACTTTGTCACCACTGTACCCCATTATGTGGCACCATACCTAAAGGAAGATGTCAGATACACACTTTGTCACCACTGTACCCCATTATGTGGCACATACCTAAAGGAAGATGTCAGATACACACTTTATTACCACTATACTCAATAATATGGTACCATACCTAAGATGTCAGATACACACTTTGTCACCACTATACTCAATAATGTGGTACCATACATAAAAGATGTCAGATACACACTTTGTCACCACTGTACCCCATTATGTGGCACCATACCTAAAGGAAGATGTCAGATACACACTTTGTCACCACTATACTCAATAATGTTGTACCATACATAAAAGATGTCAGATACACACTTTGTCACCACTGTACCCCATTATGTGGCACCATACCTAAAGGAAGATGTCAGATACACACTTTGTCACCACTGTACCCCATTATGTGGCACCATACCTAAAGGAAGATGTCAGATACACACTTTATTACCACTATACTCAATAATATGGTACCATACCTAAGATGTCAGATACACACTTTGTAACCACTTTACCCCATTATGTGGCACCATACATAAAGGAAGATGTCAGATACACGCTTTGTCACCACTATACTCAATAATGTGGTACCATACATAAAAGATGTCAGATACACACTTTGTCACCACTGTACCCCATTATGTGGCACCATACCTAAAGGAAGATGTCAGATACACACTTGGTCACCACTATACTCAATAATATGGTACCATACCTAAGATGTCAGATACACACTTTATTACCACTATACTCAATAATATGGTACCATACCTAAGATGTCAGATACACACTTTGTCACCACTATACTCAATAATGTGGTACCATACATAAAAGATGTCAGATACACACTTTGTCACCACTGTACCCCATTATGTGGCACCATACCTAAAGGAAGATGTCAGATACACACTTTGTCACCACTGTACCCCATTATGTGGCACCATACCTAAAGGAAGATGTCAGATACACACTTTATTACCACTATACTCAATAATATGGTACCATACCTAAGATGTCAGATACACACTTTGTCACCACTATACTCAATAATGTGGTACCATACATAAAAGATGTCAGATACACACTTTGTCACCACTGTACCCCATTATGTGGCACCATACCTAAAGGAAGATGTCAGATACACACTTTGTCACCACTATACTCAATAATGTTGTACCATACATAAAAGATGTCAGATACACACTTTGTCACCACTGTACCCCATTATGTGGCACCATACCTAAAGGAAGATGTCAGATACACACTTTGTAACCATTGTACCCCATTATGTGGCACCATACCTAAAGGAAGATGACAGATACACACTTTGTCACCACTATACTCAATAATATGGTACCATACCTAAAGGAAGATGTCAGATACACACTTGGTCACCACTGTACCCCATTATGTGGCACCATACCTAAAAGAAGATGTCAGATACACACTTGGTCACCACTATACTCGATAATATGGTACCATACCTAAGATGTCAGATACACACTTTGTCACCACTATACTCAATAATGTGGTACCATACATAAAAGATGTCAGATACACACTTTGTCACCACTGTACCCCATTATGTGGCACCATACCTAAAGGAAGATGTCAGATACACACTTTGTCACCACTATACTCAATAATGTTGTACCATACATAAAAGATGTCAGATACACACTTTGTCACCACTGTACCCCATTATGTGGCACCATACCTAAAGGAAGATGTCAGATACACACTTTGTCACCACTGTACCCCATTATGTTGCACCATACCTAAAGGAAGATGTCAGATACACACTTTGTCACCACTGTACCCCATTATGTGGCACCATACCTAAAGGAAGATGTCAGATACACACTTGGTCACCACTATACGCAATAATATGGTACCATACCTAAGATGTCAGATACACACTTTGTCACCACTATACTCAATAATGTGGTACCATACATAAAAGATGTCAGATACACACTTTGTCACCACTGTACCCCATTATGTGGCACCATACCTAAAGGAAGATGTCAGATACACACTTGGTCACCACTGTTCCTTATTATGTGGCACCATACCTAAAGGAAGATGTCAGATACACACTTTGTCACCACTGTACCCCATTATGTGGCACCATACCTAAAGGAAGATGTCAGATACACACTTTGTAACCACTGTACCCCATTATGTGGCACCATACCTAAAGGAAGATGTCAGATACACACTTGGTCACCACTATACTCAATAATGTGGTACCATACATAAAAGATGTCAGATACACACTTTGTCACCACTGTACCCCATTATGTGGCACCATACCTAAAGGAAGATGTCAGATACACACTTGGTCACCACTATACTCAATAATATGGTACCATACCTAAGATGTCAGATACACACTTTGTCACCACTATACTCAATAATGTGGTACCATACATAAAAGATGTCAGATACACACTTTGTCACCACTGTACCCAATTATGTGGCACCGTACCTAAAGGAAGATGTCAGATACACACTTGGTCACCACTATACTCAATAATATGGTACCATACCTAAGATGTCAGATACACACTTTGTCACCACTATACTCAATAATGTGGTACCATACATAAAAGATGTCAGATACACACTTTGTCACCACTGTACCCCATTATGTGGCACCATACCTAAAGGAAGATGTCAGATACACACTTTGTCACCACTGTACCCCATTGTGTGGCACCATACCTAAAGGAAGATGTCAGATACACACTTTATTACCACTATACTCAATAATATGGTACCATACCTAAGATGTCAGATACACACTTTGTCACCACTATACTCAATAATGTGGTACCATACATAAAAGATGTCAGATACACACTTTGTCACCACTGTACCCCATTATGTGGCACCATACCTAAAGGAAGATGTCAGATACACACTTTGTCACCACTATACTCAATAATGTTGTACCATACATAAAAGATGTCAGATACACACTTTGTCACCACTGTACCCATTATGTGGCACCATACCTAAAGGAAGATGTCAGATACACACTTTGTCACCACTGTACCCCATTATGTGGCACCATACCTAAAGGAAGATGTCAGATACACACTTTATTACCACTATACTCAATAATATGGTACCATACCTAAGATGTCAGATACACACTTTGTAACCACTTTACCCCATTATGTGGCACCATACATAAAGGAAGATGTCAGATACACGCTTTGTCACCACTATACTCAATAATGTGGTACCATACATAAAAGATGTCAGATACACACTTTGTCACCACTGTACCCCATTATGTGGCACCATACCTAAAGGAAGATGTCAGATACACACTTGGTCACCACTATACTCAATAATATGGTACCATACCTAAGATGTCAGATACACACTTTATTACCACTATACTCAATAATATGGTACCATACCTAAGATGTCAGATACACACTTTGTCACCACTGTACCCCATTATGTGGCACCATACCTAAAGGAAGATGTCAGATACACACTTTGTCACCACTATACACAATAATATGGTACCATACCTAAGATGTCAGATACACACTTTGTAACCACTTTACCCTATTATGTGGCACCATACCTAAAGGAAGATGTCAGATACACACTTTGTCACCACTATACTCAATAATGTTGTACCACACATAAAAGCTGTCAGATACACACTTGGTCACCACTGTAACCCATTATGTAGCACCATACCTAAAGGAAGATGTCAGATACACACTTTGTCACCACTATACTCAATAATGTTGAACCATACATAAAAGATGTCAGATACACACTTTGTCACCACTGTACCCCATTATGTGGCACCATACCTAAAGGAAGATGTCAGATACACACTTGGTCACCACTGTACCCCATTATGTGGCACCATACCTAAAGGAAGATGTCAGATACACACTTGGTCACCACTATACTCAATAATATGGTACCATACCTAAGATGTCAGATACACACTTTGTCACCACTATACTCAATAATGTGGTACCATACATAAAAGATGTCAGATACACACTTTGTCACCACTGTACCCCATTATGTGGCACCATACCTAAAGGAAGATGTCAGATACACACTTTGTCACCACTGTACCCCATTATGTGGCACCATACCTAAAGGAAGATGTAAGATACACACTTTGTCACCACTGCACCCCATTATGTGGCACCATACCTAAAGGAAGATGTCAGATACACACTTTGTAACCACTGTACCCCATTATTTGGCACCATACCTAAAGGAAGATGTCAGATACACACTTGGTCACCACTGTTCCCCATTATGTGGCACCATACTTAAAGGAAGATGTCAGATACACACTTTGTCACCACTGTTCCCCATTATGTGGCACCATACCTAAAGGAAGATGTCAGATACACACTTTGTAACCATTGTACCCCATTATGTGGCACTATACCTAAAGGTACATGACAGATACAAACTATGATACAATTGTACTGTAGTGTGTGGCACCATACCTAAAGGTACATGACAGATGCAGTCTATGTTACCATTGTACTGTGGTGTGTGGCACCATACCTAAAGTACATGACAGATACACTATGTACCATTGTACTGTATGTGGCACCATACCTAAAGGTACAGACAGATACACACTATGTACATTGTACTGTAGTGTGTGGCACCATACCTAAAGGTACATGACAGATACAACTATGTTACCATTGTACTGTAGTGGTGGCACCATACCTAAAGGTACATGGCAGATACACACTATGTACCATTGTACTGGTGTGTGGCACCATACCTAAAGGTACAGACAGATACACACTGTCATCTTTGTACTGTAGTGTGTGGCACCATACCTAAAGGTACATGACAGATACAACTATGTCATCTTTGTACTGTAGTGTGTGGCACCATACCTAAAAGTACATGACAGATACACACTATGTTACCATTGTACTGTGTGTGTGGCACCATACCTAAAGGTACATGACAGATACACACTATGTTACTTTGTACTGTAGTGTGTGGCACCATACCTAAAGTACATGACAGATACACACTATGTCATTGTACTGTAGTGTGTGGCACCATACCTAAAGGTACATGACAGATACACACTATGTACCATTGTACTATAGTGTGTGGCACCATACCTAAAGGTACAGACAGATACACACTATGTACCATTGTACTGTGGTGTGTGGCACCATACCTAAAGGTACATGACAGATACAACTATGTTACCATTGTACTGTAGTGTGTGGCACCATACCTAAAGGTACATGGCAGATACACACTATGTACCATTGTACTGTAGTGTGTGGCACCATACCTAAAGGTACATGACAGATACACACTATGTTACCATTGTACTGTGGTGTGTGGCACCATACCTAAAGGTACATGACAGCTACAGACTATGTTACCATTGTACTATAGTGTGTGGCACCATACCTAAAGGTACATGGCAGATACACACTATGTAACCATTGTACTGTAGTGTGTGGCACCATACCTAAAGGTACAGACAGATACACACTATGTCATCTTTGTACTGTAGTGTGTGGCACCATACCTAAAGGTACAGACAGATACACACTTTGTCATCTTTGTACTGTAGAGTGTGGCACCATACCTGAAGGTAGATGACAGATACATACTATGTCTCCACTGTACTGGAGTATATGAATGCAGATGACATACTAGTATACACACCATGTCACCAGTTGTGTAGTATGTGGCACTATACCTAAAGGTAGATGACAGACACACACTATGTCACCACTGTTACTGTAGTATTCGACATTATACCTCAAGGCAGATACATTTGTTTCATTATGTGGCACCGTACATTTAGATCAAGTATTCATTTGCACAAATTTTTGCAAAATGTGATACAACATGCTAAAGCAAATCACATTTAGGCAAAATTATCCAACGTGTTAAAATTCTTAATCTAAATATGTTCCAATTGTAACTTTAGATATTGCAAGACAAATTGTTACACCCTTCCCCACCCTACATAGTTTGAGGTTGCTATATTAGTAATCACTATGTCCATCTGTAAAATTGTATTCAATACATAACTATCAAATCTATGCATGGATTTTGTTCAAACATGGAACAAATCTATACCAACATGAAACAACTCTATACCAACATGAGACAATCATCGGGTACCACATTTAGGTTGTAGGTCAAAGTTTAAATATCAGTGGTTGATTGATCGAATAGGGTTTTATGTCCCAAGAATATTCACTTATATTGAGAAATTACCAGCTAGGTTAAATGACAGAAAATTTTGATGTTTGTAAAGCATTCGGACAATGTGCAGGGAAGGTTCTTTAACATGCCATGAGGCATCAGTTTCTAAGGCCTCTTCCGAAGGAGCTTTCATTTCTCAATGCAGAGTGCTTTGTGAAAGAACAGCCACTACCTACTTTTAAGTCTTGGTCAGATTCGAACAGAGTTCTTACCAACAACCTCCCAAATATAAAGCGAGCATTCTACCAATTGAGCTACCGTATGATCTAATGTTACATATCATTGGTTTTAATAAAGCCAGCAAGGTGAAGAAAGTTGAATCCTACTTTTTTTAGATTTGTTGGAAGTAGGCAACAACCTTAATCCAAAAGTGAATCACAGTATATGTAGTAAAATGACATGATTTTTTGAGATAAATATTTAGTTTTATGTTGGAAATAAAGTATCATAGATGTATTCAGAAGTTCAAAGAAAATTATCATTTTATTTTATCCTTGGAAGCAAAATCCAGATCTAGCTGATGCTGATGGCTACAACACTAGGGTTTCCTTGTCACTGTATTTGTGATATGTATTATGTACATCTAGTAAATGCTAAACACTCTTCATTACTGTCATGTGCTACTTTTGAATTTTTATGAAATACATGTAATATAATTCAAAAGTAGCACATGACAATCACATGACATTACTACTAGAAAACTGGAGATACTAGTGGAATAGAAACCCTGGCAAGAGTAAAATGCAATTCAGTGTCTACAGAGTGAGGTGTAATACTCTAAATCTATATGAAGTCACTGGAGTGATCAAGCATGTAATATTTATTACACAAGGTGGGCAGACATGGAAGAGTGGTATTATCACTGGCTTTCAGAGTCAAAAGGTTTTGGGTTTGAACCCCATTCATAGCAATTGATGGGAATCGGTTTGATTTTCATAATAGATGATCGGAACTACTAAGAAAAAATTGTTTTTGTAACAAATAACTTGGAAATGAGCAATTGTTCATTATTATGTACAAATTATGGACTTTCAGACGTGAAATTTAGTTTTGTTTTGAACTGGCATTTTCAGCTTAATTAATCTAACTTGAAGTTTGTGCCATGTGTACATAACTTGGAAAAAAATTAAAACATAACCATACCCTGCATCTAGTCTTAGATCCAGGAGACCAACCACTGGATAACCTTCCACTGGAGAGAGCAGCAGCAATATCCCCGTGTTATTTCTTGTTTTGTGTCTATAGATTCTTCCCATTAAAAAGGGAACCAATCATCAATTATTCAATAATTTAATCAAGCACTTAAAATCTAGGCAAATTCAATCAATGATCAATTAAATCCATCATTGGCACATTACTACTCATTCTGCACTTGGAAATTTTCTGAGATGGTTTTCATTTCCTGTCCTTACTACTTAGAGTAAGATAAGATAAGTGATGGAGTTTTACATCCCAGTAAAGATTCTATTACTAATATATCAATGTAGCCAGTTGGGGCATGGCATAGGAAACTGGAGAGTACCTGGAGAAAACCATCAACTTTCTGCAAGGGAACTTGACAAATTTTCTCATGCTAAGATCTTGAACTTGGAATACTGCTTCTAATGCTAAGGTCTGTCCTGAGTCATGTTGAACTCAAAATACTGCTTTAATAAAGTGGGAAGTGTTGGGGACAAAGTGGGACAAGTTTGTATTTAAAAGTCGTACGAGTTGGGTTTTATTAGTGGGACAATTTGGTAACTCCAAATCGGTGTAAAAACCGAGACCAAAAACGTTGGAGGATTGGGACCAGTGGTATCAAGACAACTTGTACCCAAGATAACTCATACTCAGGTCAACTCGTATCCATACCAAGACAACTCGTATGCAAGATGTCCCCCCTTACCCGTCCATTTCTTTCATCAATCAAAAATACTTGCTGCTAATATTTCTCACGTTTGTCAACTGAATTCATGTAGGACAACTGTAAACTTTGATATTTGTGTGCCTTAACCACTGCGGTAGCTCAGTTGGTAGAGTGCTTTCGCCGTAAGTGGGAGGTCGTGGGTTCGAACCCCAGCGGGGTCTGACCCAAGACTTAAAAGTGGGTAGTGACTCTTCTTTTGCCAAGCATTCGGCATTACGAAATGAAAGTCACGGTTCTTTGCAATGGGAACTTTAAATAAATGAGGTCCCGTGTCATGGTGGGCTTGGCACGATAAAGAACCCTGCTGTATAATGCCATAAGCACAACGCAAAGGCAAAATTTCTGCACTTTCGCCTATAGCTGGCGATGTCTCAATATAAATGAAATATTCTTGACTGGGATGTAAAACACCATTACTCAACTCAACTATTAAATGGAAAAATTAATACTTATAGATCTAATACTACTAAGTTTTGAACTGAAAAAAAACAAGAAAACTGAATGTTCTTAGTTTTTTTTGGGTACGAGTTGTCTCGGGTTGGGTACGAGTTGTCTTGGGTAAGAGGAACTGTTATTTGTACCCTCCACTAATATTTTAATTTTGACTGAAAAAGCCTAAAAATGACAGAATCAAGCCATTTTGAACACTTCTTTGAACATCGACCAAAATAAATTTTCAAAATTTTTACAGGGTTTAATCAGTGGAGGGTACAAAAGGAAGTCTTACCATATCAGTCAGATATCAAAGAGCAGGCATGTGTGATACGTGATTTTATCGATAAAAGCTAGTGCCTGTGCTCGATGCCCTAATCGCGCAGGGGGGGCAGAGATCGAGGTCCAGGGTAAACAATCGAACTTCAATTTTGAACATGTATACACAGTTGAAAATAGTTTAAATTATCAAATTTTATTAAATTCCAATTGAATATTCTTTGCAAATTCGCCAAGATCAGAAGATGCGATGTCAACCAACACACTGTCACACTCGCATTCTTCCATGACTCGAAAACATCGAAAATAATTTGCCTGAATCGTGCTACTAGGCTGTCCAGCCGTTCAAACCTTCATACAAGTGATGAATAAATTATTTTATCAACCCATAAAAATGTTCCTGATATGCGACATTAGTTGTAATTTCTTCAAATATCCAAATTCCACAGTGTAACTTGTTTGTTTTCCGATACGTCTGCTTCAGTGTTGAAAACGCATCACGATACAAGGACGATTCTGATTGGCTATCGGTTATCTATGGGATAACAGAAAGTTACAACTCCGAATAGCTGGTGCAAAATGGGGTTTGAAGTTTTTAATTCATACAAACCTCAGCTTTCAATGAAATACTATTTCCTATCTCAGAATATCAGGAGGTATTGGGGGTTTTAATTCAGGTATCTATGGGTTTACAGCAGGTATCTATGGGATAGCTGCCAGCTATCTATAGGATAGCAGACAGCTATCCTATAGATAGCTAATTTATAACCCACAATACCTGCAGGTATCGAGAGTTACGGTCTGGTATCTATAGGATAGCAGCCAGCTATCCTATAGATAGCTGAGCTATCCTAGGGTTTGCTGATTTTTGCATCAATTGGCGTGCCATATATTTACACATACACAGAAATTCATAAAATCCATCAGTTTGCCGACTTCGGGATCCAGTACTTCTACAGTAGCTTCGTAAATCTCTTTTCTGTTTGGCTGATCATTACTTTTTATCTACAAAATACATTGAACTATTTAGATTAAAGTAGCATTCTAAAGTAGTTGTTCAAATTTTTTACTAGTAAAAATCTAAAAATGATAAAAAAACAATGTATTCTGCCTTATGTAAAGTATTTCCTTAGGTAAATTTGGTTATTTTTTCCTTTTGGATTTTTTCCCGTATCATTGAAAAAAAAAAGTTTTCAAAATTTTGTCCCAAGCACTACTGATGAGGAATTTTATTCCGAAACGACCATCTAGTACTGCAAAATCACAACAGGTTTAGTGATAATCACATACCTAAACCATGACCTTTTTTTAAATTTAATCATAAAATACATTCAAAAAATAATACATGACAATTATCATATACCATTTTTTAATGTATTTTATGATTTAATTTAAAAAAAAAAAAGGTATATGACAGATACATCAGATCTAGAACATGTAAAACCTACCATGATGTCATGTAATGTACTGAGAACTTGACATCAATCGCAGCACATCTAGTGCATAATTGTCGAAAGTGTATAACGAATTAGTGCCGAATCGGTAGTTCAGCTCGGGATCCCTTGTTAGTCTATATCTGGACAGATTTTCGATAGCTGCTATCTACATAGTATCTTTGGGTAGCTTTTAATTTACCAGATGTCAATATTTCGACAAGTTGACATTTTCAGAAAATAGTTTCAATCTTTTTAAGCCGTTGTTGTTAAATTTTAAATTTCATCATTTTCTGTTTACGAAAGTTTATTCGAGTACTTTTGGAACCAATTACAGGCAGATCAGTAGATCTAGATTGCGTTTTATAATAACATACATGAGGTAAAGCTCTAGAACAACATCTCCAGGTGTAAAGCATAACGGCATAACTCTGTCCTTCTTCTAGCAGCTTGTTCTGAAAAAAAGCATTACATCATCATCACCGTCATTTGTCAACGAAATATTTCCTATATTAAGGGGGTGGAGCGTGCATTAATGGTGCTTTATGACCTAATCAAAGTTCTTACGCGGTCATTGTAGGGGTGTAGGGAACCAGTGAAACCCGCATACCTACGGGAAAATATAATAATATAAAAAAAAACTCGCACAAGGATAGATCCAAGTTCTGAGTATGATTCGCACCTAGACGATGATCGGAGCTAAAATATGGAATCCATTGCTTTACATAGCTCGGTTACCCAAACCCTTCTTTTGTTCTTTGTGTTGGATTCGATGTATACAACTGGTCCTTCAGTATTATCAATTTGTATTGTGTCTTATTCTCTTAACAAGCTTATCTAATG
The DNA here is from genome assembly GCA_021292105.1 of Anadara kagoshimensis. NCBI lineage: Eukaryota > Metazoa > Mollusca > Bivalvia > Arcoida > Arcidae > Anadara > Anadara kagoshimensis. The sequence continues at coordinate 49,430,076 of CM037873.1, read as the reverse complement.
TTGCATGTTCCTGTTGGCTTTGATTTTTGCCATGAACACATATGCCTATATTTGATATCAAAATATCAAAATTTTATTGTCCTTATTTTGGTAATCAAATTATTTATAAATATCGTGTTCCACTTTTTAATTTTTTTTTTATAAAATAATACATTCAACACTAGCACATGCCAATTACACAAAACTTTACTAGGACTTACCAGGTCTGAATGTAGCGTTGCTTCCTCTAGAAATCTAGCGACTCCTGTTACAAATGCATTCCTATCTTCAAAGTTGGTATCAAAGTTAGCGCTATAGTGAATAGACAGCGACAAAGCTTCAATAGACGGCTGAAGATCAGGCAGAGACAAGTTGTCTAAGTTGTCCACCTTCTGTAAGGCGTCAGACAAGGTGTACTTCTCAACCTTGGCCTCTTCCGTCATCTGGAATGGACATAACGTAAAAAAATAATTTTAAAATTGCATTTTATGAACAGTTACAAACAATACCTTTTACGAACAAAACGTTTGAATGGTGTTCGTCGATGTATCACGTAAACAAATTTTAACGTTTGTACGGAATGTTACGGAAAAAGGTTTATGTAAAATATTCCCGGAATCATATCACGTCGTATCCTACATTTTTGCAAAAACGTCACACGGTATCACGTGGTATGCTAGTGAACTCCACTTGTTGCCACACGGCCATATGTATATGTGTCCTCTACTGACAATCTGCCACACAGACATGTGGCTTCCACCGATAGCCTACCACACGGAAATATGTGTCTTCTACATACAGCATGTCACGGGAACGCATGTCCCTTCAATTGAACTGACAACTTTTGGTTGCAAAAATAAGATATACATTATAATATTTTTGTAAAATAGCGAAAAAATCAAATGTTGTCTACTAACCATTGCCCAATGATGTCATATAATTACAAGACGCCCGTCAAGTCATAAACGATTGTTGACGTCATATCAATTCGCATTGTTAAACTTCAATTTGGCACTGTCAACGTTGCGTTGAAATTAAATTTGGCACTGTCAACGTTGTTTTTGGCAACAAGAGCGTTAAAATTACCTCCTTTTTATCAGCTCAATCTTAATCTTTAGACAGGTCTGCACTGTACACCGAAAGTAAGTGAATCAATCACCACTGGTTTCTAAATTGCCCTTCTACACTTTATATAACGCTAATTCAACATTTCAGTTCCAGTATGAAAAGTTGTGTTAGTATAAAACTTTAGTTCATGTGAAAATTATCTATTATACTTATCCAATTTCAATTTCCGCCCTTAACGTTTAATTGAATTTTATTTTTTATTTTATTAAATCGAAAAAAGTTAGATTCTATTCCAAAAATAGAACACATGATATGAGAATTCAATTATTTCCTGGTGTAAGTAACGTTTTAGTATTAATACATACTTAACAGGAAGGAGAGGAAGGAGAGAAAAAACATGGTCGGACAGGGGATCGAACTCGAGACCTCCCCGTCGCTCTATAAGCGTGTGTTCTACCAACTGAATTGCTCAGACTTCTACATTCCCCTCCCTTTTTTTTTTAAATTCCCCATGGTCCCAAGTTCCCTCGGGTGGATTTTATATGGCCCGCAATTGACAATCTACCACTTTCGAGGACTACATTGTCCACCAAACTGTAACAGAATGAAGAAAAATGCAGGGTCGGGCCGAGGAACGAATCCGGGACCTCTCGCAATATATAGGCGGGTTCTCTACCAACTGAGCTAACTAGACCGCTACAAAATCAATATAGAAATAATAAATAATGAAAAAAAATCCATGTAAAATTCTTATTTGTCTATTTTTAATTTGCAAGAAAAACAAAATCGAAAACCCCTTTTTGATTTAAAACATAATGCATAGATTGTTCCGTGCGTATTTGAGAAGTCGGGCAAAACCTGACTGGGTTCAACATAAACTTGATAATAAGTAGTGATTAGATAGTGTGGTCGTCGAATAAATGAGGAAGTCTTTGTACTGAACTATGGGAACTAAACCAGGAAGTTGTCACAGTAACGTGACGTTCATTATCGTTGAGGTTGAGCGGTCAATTGGTTCATTAAAATGGTGTTTGTTTTGAGTCTCAGTCGGGTTACGTGCAATGTCATTGAGCAAGACATGTATTTTATTAACACTGGATAAGCGTCCATGTGTGCTACATACACGCTTTGAAAACACAGGATTGTTGACACATATGCTAAAAAAACTTTGCCAAATGAGCTCGAGACAGAGTTTGCCAATGCAAAAGAGCATATAATTTAATTTCTAAATAAAAAATACTTAGAAAAATTCCAAACAGAACCAAACATCGATCAACATACAACCTTCAACTAACACCCGTCTACCCCCGGGCTCGAGCGTGTGGAACGCAATTTATATACTAATAATGCCACATGGAGCAGCATGTTTTATTTTTCATACAACGACCAAGAAGATAACAGCTCTCATCTATAACATCATATAAACTTTGACAATCGTTCTTTCTAGCAAGAGCAGGATTGAGTTGAGAGTTGAGTTGAGTGATGGTGTTTAACGTCCCAGTTCATATCGAGACGTCGCAAGCTATAGACGAAGGTGCAGAAATTTTGCCTGGTGGCATTTTACGGCAAGGTTCTTTATCGTGTCAAGCCCACCATGACACGGGGCATCGTTTATTTTAATTTCCCATCCGAAAAAACCGTTACTTTTATTTCATGATGCCGAGTGCTTGACGAAAGAAAAGTCACTACCCATTTCCAAGTCTTGGGACAGACCCTGTCGGTGTTCGAACCCACTTACTGAGCGAGCATTCTACCAACTGAGCTATCGCAGTGGTTTAAGAGCATGCTTGACTCACTGTTCATAGCTCACTTGGTAGAACATTTACCGTACATGTTTAGGATTTCATAAGTAGAGTACAAGTAACAACTTTCTTTACATCTTGATATTGTCATGTACTTACTTAGAATTTTTATGAAATAATACATTCAAAAGTAGCACATGACAATATATGCATAGAATAATCTTTACTTTGGCTGAAACTAGACCTATCGAAAAACACTGAGCTAACAAACAGAAGTCAAAGTCGACTCGGCTCGGCTGTCGAGATATGACTAGCTTGTGACTAGTTGAGTTGAGTTGAGTAATGGTGTTTAACGTCCCAGTCAAGAATATTTCACTTATATCGAGACGTCGCCAGCTATAGGCGAAGGTGCAGAAATTTTGCCTGTGCATTGCGCTGATGTCATTATACAGCAGGGTTCTTTAGCTTGCCAAGCCCACCGTGACACGGGACCTCTTTTATTTTAAGTTCCCATCCGAAAGAACCGTGACTTTCATTTCGTAATGCCGAGTGCTTGGCGAAAGAACAGTCACTACCCACTTTCAAGTCTTAGGTCAGACCCGGCCTGGGATCGAACCCACGACCTTCCACTTGCGGAGCGAGCACTCTACCAACTGAGCTACGCAGTGGTTTTTGCTTTCAAGAGATAGATAATATAGCTACCGATATATCGTGTAGATGAAGCTACCGAAGCGAGTTGATGATTCGGTACTATATTGTTAGCCAAGTGTTAAACTTTTAACAGTCCTGTACTCTAAATTAATTCTTCCTTGTTAACATTCTTTTACTTCCGGGTCCATTTTTTTTTAAATGTTTTGATTTCAATTCATTGAATATTTTCTGTATTAAATAATTCTTAATTACTCAAAGTTTTTCAATAAATCTAAAAGAAGGGGGAATAAGTTAAATTTTCATACCTTCAGCTTGCCACCGTTTGTGTCCACTGATTGATAACTCGATAACTTCCTATTTCGAGTTCATGTTTGTATATACGTGCATGTATATATATATAACTACCCCGTAATGGTACAATACACAAGCTGAAAAGTGATTTTAAAATGTTATCTATATGTATGTAAATATAGGATAAAAAAGATAATGCCGTACATTGATTTCATAAAACGAATGTAGTTCATACTTTAAATAGCATAGCCTATATATCACAGGTAATGCACATTAACAATAAGTATTATCTAGATATTCAGTTTGATAATACATTATATTTAATTTAATTTTATCAAAACACTTTTTAAGAATTAATTAAAGTACTGTGACACTGAAAAAACTATCCATTAAGACATTGTGTCAGTTAGGTGAACCGTGTATATGAATTGTATTGTTTCTTTATTGTTCAACCACTGCGGTAGCTCAGTTGGTAGAGTGCTCGCTGCATAAGCTCCGACCGGGTCAGACCAAAGACTTTAAAATGGGTAGTGACCGTTCCTTCGCCAGGCATTTGAAATTACGAAATGAAAGTCACGGTTCTTCCGGATGGGAACTTAAACTAGGTCCCGTGTCACGATAAAGAACCCTGGTGTAATGCAATCAGCGCAACGCACAGGCAAAATTTCTGTCCCCTATAGCTGGCAACGTCTAGATATAAGTGAAATATCATGACTGGGGCGTTAAATACCATTACTCAGCTAAACTCTTGCAATTGAAAAAAAGAAGTATTTAAGCCGGGGGCCTCAGTGTGCCCTTTACATATTAAATTCTCTTACTGCCTACAGTAGATTCGAATCCAAATCGGACAAAACTGAAATGATTTTAATAAGCTTGCAAAAGGTACCCAAGCACTTTAGTTTCCTCCACCATCTCAGAAGAACTGGTCGTCTCAATATAAAGCTATAATCTTGACTGGTGAATTTAAACATCATTACTACATGCCACTACAGCCAGTACAGCTGTCCAATCTCTTACCGATAATGATACAGGCGCGTAAAGATGGAAAGAAAGCATACATATCATATAATAAACTATATATCGAGGGTCGATTGTACAACCCAGCGAATGCGGAGAACAGGTCGACACAAAGATAGGAAGTCGTGGATGGACAGTTAAACATTTGCACTTAGAATGTTGCCAGGTCCCTTAGGGAAAAACTAGACTTAGACATTTTTGTTAAATACATATCAAGTTATGATATTATCTGTTTAAGTGAATGTTGGATTTCAGGAAATGATCAGGAAGAATTTATATTATAAATTTTTGAATATTTCATTCAGAAAATTCAAAAATTTATAATATGACAATACACCACGTGATCAGAGGTTGTGTACCAAATGTACTTTACAAGAAGTAGAGGACGAATTTCATTTCATACTTGTTTTGTCCGTTCTACTCGGATCTCAGATCAGCTCATATAAAAATATTATTGGTCTAAAACCCTCTAGTTTATAAATTAGTACAGTTATTAAGTGTACAGAATATTAGTTATTACGTAATCTAGGCTTATATCTAGCCACAGCAACTAAAAGGAGATGTTAATATTATTTCATATTGTTTTGTCCATCCACCGCCGCATTACATTACTATATATTGCATTGTGTTTAATGTTAGTATTATATTTATTGTCACACACTTATATCATTATGCCGCCATACAATTGATTTTGTCGTAAAGTTAAACCTATAAGTGCATACTTTTGGTTAATAAAGAATTGAATTGAATTGAATCTAATGAGCCCTTAAACTCGAGACTTTCTAACAAACAACATGAAACTCATTTATCCATTTAGCATCCTAAGCAAGGCTACCACGCCTTCTTAAATATGGTTAGACTGTTCACTCAAGCAAATCCAGTGAATTAGGATCCCTACCAGTAGGTTTTTTTGTTTGTGATTTGTAAATCATGTTCAAAGGGCAATAACTCCGAGGGAAATTAGCAAACCAACTCGGGTTAATGATAAGCTTTGCACCAAATTTTGTGAAATAGTCCTTCATAGTTTTGGAGAATTTAGGATGGACGGATGGACAGGCACAAACTGAAATATGATATCATCTTTCTTTCGAAAGAAGGGGGTAATAAAGAAGTTATGATGTGTTTCATAGCTGTCACTAGTCTGATTAATGATGGGAGATTTAACACATAACCTCCAAATTGTACATGAGCAATATTCTTAGTCTCTGAAAAACTCAATGTAATGAATTTATATAGTGGTTCAAGTATGTTTTCAGTTGGTATAGTATCTGACTGTAGGTCTGAAATTATGGGTTCAAATCTGGCAGGGACATACAAATAATTCACACTACCAGTCACGATCATATTTGGGTAGTCTAGTGTGATCTGGCTGAGACTAGCAACACAATGCAAAACATTAAGATGTGCCGATACGGTCTGTTCATGATTGTCCCTTTTCTTAACAAGAGGCCCATGGGCCTGATACGCTCACCTGATAACTAATGGCTAGCTGATAGATTTTAAGAAAACATAAATACTAAACCCCAATGACTTTTTCTTTACATCATGATAACCATTGTATCAATACCTACAATATTCTAATATACATGCCTATACAAAAAGTTAATAGTTTTCAAGATAATTAACCATTTCAGTATTGTTTCACATCTGTGACCTTGACCTTTGAACCCATGACCTTTTTCTATACATCAAAATGATCGTTGTATCAATACCTACAACATTCTAATATATATGCCTATACAAAAAGTTTATAGTTTTCGAGATAATTAACCATTTCGGTATTGTTTCACATCTGTGACCTTGACCTTTGAACCCATGACCTTTTTCTATACATCAAAATAATCGTTGTATCAATACCTACAACATTCTAATATACATGCCTATACAAAATGTTTATAGCTTTCGAGATAATTAACCATTTCGGTATTGTTTCGCATATTTGACCTTGACCTTTGAACCCATGACCTTTTTCTATACATCAAAATGATCGTTGTATCAATACTTACAACATTCTAATATACATGCCTATACAAAATGTTATAGTTTTCGAGATAATTAACCATTTTGGTATTTTTTCGCATCTGTGACCTTGACCTTTGAACCCATGACCTTTTTCTATACATCAAAATGATCGTTGTATCAATACCTACAACATTCTAATATACATGCCTATACAAGAAGTTTATAGTTTTCGAGATAATTAACCATTTCGATATTGTTTTGCATCTGTGACCTTGACCTTTGAACCCATGACCTTTTTCTATACATCAAAATGATCATTGTATCAATACCTACAACATTCTTATATACATGACTATACAAAAAGTTTATAGTTTTCGAGATAATTAACCATTTCAGTATTGTTTCGCATCTGTGACCTTGACCTTTGAACCCATGACCTTTTTCTATACATCAAAATAATCGTTGTATCAATACCTACAACATTCTAATATACATGCCTATACAAGAAGTTTATAGTTTTCGAGATAATTAACCATTTCGATATTGTTTTGCATCTGTGACCTTGACCTTTGAACCCATGACCTTTTTCTATACATCAAAATGATCATTGTATCAATACCTACAACATTCTTATATACATGTCTATACAAAAAGTTTATAGTTTTCGAGATAATTAACCATTTCAGTATTGTTTCGCATCCGTGACCTTGACCTTTGAACCCATGACCTTTTTCTATACATCAAAATAATCGTTGTATCAATACCTACAACATTCTAATATACATGCCTATACAAAATGTTTATAGTTTTCGAGATAATTAACCATTTCGGTATTGTTTCGCATATTTGACCTTGACCTTTGAACCCATGACCTTTTCTATACATCAAAATGATCGTTGTATCAATACTTACAACATTCTAATATACATGCCTATACAAAATGTTTATAGTTTTCGAGATAATTAACCATTTTGGTATTGTTTCGCATCTGTGACCTTGACCTTTGAACCCATGACCTTTTTCTATACATCAAAATGATCGTTGTATCAATACCTACAACATTCTAATATACATGCCTATACAAGAAGTTTATAGTTTTCGAGATAATTAACCATTTCGATATTGTTTTGCATCTGTGACCTTGACCTTTGAACCCATGACCTTTTTCTATACATCAAAATGATCATTGTATCAATACCTACAACATTCTTATATACATGTCTATACAAAAAGTTTATAGTTTTCGAGATAATTAACCATTTCAGTTGTTTCGCATCTGTGACCTTGACCTTTGAACCCATGACCTTTTTCTATACATCAAAATAATCGTTGTATCAATACCTACAACATTCTAATATACATGCCTATACAAAATGTTTATAGTTTTCGAGATAATTAACCATTTCGGTATTGTTTCACATATTTGACCTTGACCTTTGAACCCATGACCTTTTTCTATACATCAAAATGATCGTTGTATCAATACTTACAACATTCTAATATACATGCCTATACAAAATGTTTATAGTTTTCGAGATAATTAACCATTTTGGTATTGTTTCACATCTGTGACCTTGACCTTTGAACCCATGACCTTTTTCTATACATCAAAATGATTGTTGTATCAATACCAACAACATTCTAATATATATGCCTATACAAAAGTTTATAGATTTCGAGATAATTAACCATTTCGGTATTGTTTCATATCTGTGACCTTGACCTTTGAACCCATGACCTTTTTCTATACATCAAAATGATCGTTGTATCAATACCTAAAACATTCTAATATATATGCCTATACAAAAAGTTTATAGTTTTCGAGATAATTAACCATTTCAGTATTGTTTCACACCTGTGACCTTGACCTTTGAACCCATGACCTTTTTCTATACATCAAAATGATCGTTGTATCAATACCTACAACATTCTAATATACATGCCTATACAAAAAGTTTATAGTTTTTGAGATAATAATTATAATCAGAGGTAAAAAAAATTAGGTCACGACCTTCACAATTGACCTTGACCTCATTTTGAAGATACTAACAAGAAGATGTCAAAACTGAAAACCCCATGTCATTATCTGGTCAAATGGTTAAGTTATAACAATTTGAAGCTATTTTACGATTTTTTCAAAATTAAACGCAAAAACGCGTAACCTATTTTTTATTAGAATTTCACAAAATGAACAAACTATAGGCTTAAGACCCTAGAGAAGCCAAATATCACATCAGATTTTTTCTCCAATCAGTACTTTCGGAGAAGAAGATTTTTTAAGATTTTTGCACCCCTAGGTCACCTTGACCTAGTTATAGTAGCCATAGCAACGCCACGAACAAATCTGAATTGCACCGGCCCATATATACTTCTGACAAAGTTTCATTAAAAACTGTCCAGTAGTTTTAGAGGAGAAGTCGAAAATAGGTGTTAACGACGCACACACGCACACACGCACGCACACACGCACACACGCACGCACATACACACGCTGCGCTATGCCATAAGCTCACATGACCTTCGGTCAGGTGAGCTAAAAACAGATATTCATTATTGTCCCTTTCTGGGTTTGATGTGCTGTTCAAACAAACAATTATAGTCTATTCCAATTTACCTGTAAGAATTTTACCTGGTGGACTTAATGGAATAAGTTATAACTTTCATTGCCTTGAATTAAAAAAATACTTATTCAAATGTTACTTATTGCTGGAAACAAATGAAATAAATATTAAATTACATTTATTATAATTTGAAATTTGAAATTTTAGTCTGTGTCCGTTTCATTTTATTTCTCATTCTTAAATGTTATTGATTTATTTACTAAAAACAAATAAAATAAGATTAACAAGAATTCCACAGGATTAGATGTAAACTTTTTTTATTTCAAATTTGCATTAATTAAACCAATAAGAACATGAAGAATAACAGGAATTCCATGGAGTTAGATTTATCGCCTGGTAAACATTTTTCAAAGAAAATACTTTTTTTCAAATTTTGCATTCATGAATTCAACCAAGACTTACATACCCTTTCCACTCCATATAAATGTTTAATTCCAACTACATTTACAACTTAAATACAGTAAAAATTTAAATCAGTGGAAAAAATATCTGCATTTTGTTTTATCAGAAATTTCAAGCTTATCCTACGATTCAATTAAATGATAAGCAGATATTGCATTATTGCAAAGATATCACATAACATGTATGCCAATTTCATAGAGGTTTAAAGGAGATTTTAATATTTATTTTGTTTTTAAAGTTGTACTTATTCCTCTAAAATTTCAAAACAAAATGTAAAATATTTTCAAATAACTGATAATATATGTAAAATAAAGTTCCGTCTTTGAAGAAGCTTTATTAAAAATTTTTAAGAAGAAACATTGAAAAATGTGTCTATTAGATTATTCTTTAAAAATTCACAAGTTTTCTCTAAAAACTGTTTTTCAAGCCTCTTTTTACCCCAAAAATTAAAATATTCTTTTCATCTATATTAAAGTTCCATATTGGTAGAAACTATATTTAAAATTTCAAGAATGTGTCTGCTAGACATTTTCTCAAAATTTACAGTAGTTTTCTCCAAAAATGCAATGTAACGGTATTTTTCTTTACATGTATTTTGATTTTCATTTTATTTATTTATTTATTTATTTATTTATATGTGCATGTTTTATTTGATTTTTCAAAATGTTTTATTTGATTTTTTTAAAAATGTTTTCATTTGGGTTTATATTTTATATTATTTAGTCATGTATTTGTGATTTTGTTTAATTTATGAATAAATTTTAAAAATAAAACGCTGATAATGTAAGATATATTTTTAATTCTTCTTTTACCTTCTTTTCTGGAATAAACTATACCCCAAGCTTAACTTAAGTCCTATTGTTCCCTATTTCGGTTGAATTCATGATTGTCCCTCTTTTTTTAACAAAATTCTTACCTGGATTTTCAAAAAAGGGACAATCATGAATAAACCGCTGATACAAGCATAATGCTTACTAAAGGTGTCTAATATAGTGACTTTATACAAATATCGAAATGGTCACAGTGACCTACATATTAACACAATTGATCTCGGGTGATTTCCCTGAAATTTGTGGCAGGGGGCAGATTGACTAATCCAACAGGCAAGGGGTCAAGGGGGTTTCCTAGACCAACAACGATTTTCAAGTCTTCTGAATGCAATTTTATGAATTTTAACCGACCAATTTGAAGTTCTGCCTGTTGTCACCTCTTATGGAAAACACCGTGACCTATTTCAGTATAATGCAAAAATAAGAAGACAGCTATTCATTGTTTATATCATTGATTTTTTATTTGATCCGTTTGTACAAAGAGATTCATATAAAAAGCATGGTACATAATACACACTTAGCTAATAAACTGAAAACATAAACATTTGATTTGACTAAAATAATTAACCCGATTTATAGATCCTTTATATAAAATCAAGATTCACCCATGCTAGAAGCACTATGTGACTCCTCCTAAAGTTAGCATCTGCCATTAGGTGGCACTCCCATCTCTCTCTCTCTCTCTCTCTCTCTCTCTCTCTGTGTGTGTGTGTGTTTATGAAATACAAAGTTAACAGTTGCCTGAGGAAGCAAAAATCTGAAATTGACACAATCCTAGAATGCAGCAGCTAAAACAAACAAGGGTGAGTGAAATTTAGTTTCACCTCTTAGATTAAATATCTTCACTTATATTGAGATATTACCAGCTATATGTGGAGTTGAAGAATATGATCCCTGTAATAAATGAAATGAGAGAATGGATAAATGACCAAAATAGGTATAATGTCAGACTAGTAATTTTATATAAATGGGGGGTTAATAGATATTTTGTATCTAAATAAGGTTATAATTTTAAGTTAACACTTTTAAATGATTTCAATCAATTAATTAATACATAATAATATACAATATTGCACAATATCCACCATGTAAAAATGATGAAATAATTTATAAAAAGTATAAAATAATAAAATTTAAGATCGATTATACATTATTCATTCATGCTACATTTATCCTGCTACCAAATATGTGGATGAATAACAAATATACAGCGACATTTTTATAAATTTTAAGGGCATGGGACTTTCATTTTATCCAGAAGTTCTAGTTTTCAATTAGAGAAACAATGGCAGTTCAAAGCCGATGGGACAAAATTATGATTTCCAAGTTAACCATGGAACGGTGAAATCATTTATCTTGTGGATCTTAGAAAATATACCATTTTGTAGGGACGATTAATTCATGACTTGGGATTAATTCTTAAGGTTAGTTTGAAATACATGTTTGTACTATTTCCTTTACATATAAATTAGGTTAGGGTGTTCACTAAAATAACGAACATTAAAGCACCATGAAAATTAATGATTTTACAGTATTCCAAAAAATTTTAACAAAAAATATTTATAAAGTCTAACCTGCCTTAAAGACCACCTCTACATAAAGGCCACCTGCTTATAAAAGCCAGTAGAATTTTATCCCAATTGTTCTTTATTTCTATTATTTAAACCTGTATATAAAGGCCACTTTTACTGGTTCCCATGGGTGGCCTTTGCAGATTTGACTGTAATTCACGAAGTAATTGAGTTTAGATAGGTTTTTAGTTAAGAGAGATTAATTTAATGAATAATATTACAAATGTGTAGAGGTAATTCAGTTAAAACAGATTTTTTAATTACTGGGGGTTCCATTTTATAGGCTCTACTGTGTTACAGGTCTATGAGGCTGAATTTCACAATCTACAGGAAGATGTATGGACAATAAATACAGCGTACTAAAAATGTCTGGCAACACAAAACAAATGACACAAAAAATACAAGTTTATGGGACATTATTTTTCACTTTTTTCATGCTCCTACTCACATGATTATGAAAACATATGCAAAAAAACTACCATCTTTTTTAACTGTAAACTTGTAGACTAATGACAACAATAAGAATACACAGTTGATAAGTAATGCATGCTATCACCTTTTTATAAAGACCATCAGTCTATAGAGTAATCCTGCTATGGTGAACACCTTTTTATAAAGACCACCTGTTTTTATTGTAAAACCTGCTATGGTGACCACCTCGATATAAAGACCATCAGTCTAAAAGACCACCTGATTTTACTGTAAAACCTGCTACAGTGACCACCTCTTTATAAAGACCATTGGTCTGTAGAATAAAACCTGCTATGGTGAACACCTCCTCATAAAGACCATTTGTTTATAGAGTAAAACCTGTTATGGTGACCACCTCTTTATAAAGACCATCGGTCTATAGAGTAAAACCTGCTATGGTGACCACCTCTTCATACAGACCACCTAACTATAAAGTAAAACCTGCTATGGTGACCACCTCTTAATAAAGACCACCTATTTCTAAGACCAGTGTTTTAATGACCATTTGTTTCCTATATTGATCAATTCAATAACTTTAATAAGACTACCTGTCAATTAAGACCAGTGTTTTAAGATCCATTTATTAAATTCCATATATCTATTAAAAATAACCTCTATATGAAGACCACCTGCCCATTAAGCTAGTGTTTAAAGGTTGGCTTTGCTTGATATTTGATCTAAAATGAAGGATCATTGTTTATGAGTATTCCTAATGAAAGGGCAAGAGGACATGTTTTACTTATATTGTTGTTTGCTGTTAATATATAATAATTAAGAAATAATTCTGATCATGGTATTTCAAGGGGTAATGCAAGATAGTGTGGCGCGTGCCGAATTCGAAACGTCATTTCTTATATTTACAATTCTTTCTTTTAATAAATATTTTGATTTGTTTCAACCCTTGGTGCTATTTCTTCCATACCTGCTCATGCGAGATCGGTGTGTCTCACATGACCCCCTGTATAGGACATGATGTAATATTGATACACATCAAGGGTCATGACCCCAATTGTCTTTCACGGGAATTGCAATTCAATTGCCTCTGCATGATTTATCAAAGAGGGATACAGTCATATTGTAAATAATGCCTTTTGAAACTTTATTTGTTACAACAACTCCTGGTATGAAAAAAAAACCTCACTATACATGTATACATTGCCATCAGATTGTGAACGGTCCATATTTAACACTTATTATTAAAATTATTATTATTATTATTATTATACAAAAATGTACATGTATGTATACACAAAGTTAAGAACCCATACTGGTCATACACAAAAAGTTCATTACTAAATTGACCTCATTGAGGGTGTGAAAATAAAGTATAAAAAAATTTTCTACATTAATTGTACATAGATCATGACACTCTTTTATTTATTGTATCACTGCATATCAACATCCCTGAGTGACTTCAAATATACTGAACGGTTCAGTGCAGTCAGTGGAAATAGTTTTTCAATCTTATGACCATTTTGTAAATATTATGAAAAACTGTGAACCTTTTACATCACATGGAATGTACCCAATATTTTTTGTGTAAAACCATAATCATTTGTAGAACATGATAGTATAGCTTAAGTGTATCCACAGTCCTTAAATCATACAGTTATGGTTTAAGTGTATCCAAAGTCCTTAAATCATACAGTTATGGTTTAAGTGTATCCACAATCCTTAAATCATACAGTTATGGTTTAAGTGTATCCACAATCCTTAAATCATACAGTTATGGTTTAAGTGTATCCACAATCCTTAAATCATACAGTTATGGTTTAAATGTATCCACAGTCCTTAAATCATACAGTTATGGTTTAAGTGTATCCACAATTCTTAAATCATACAGTTATGGTTTAAGTGTATCCACAATCCTTAAATCATACAGTTATGGTTTAAGTGTATCCACAATCCTTAAATCATACAGTTATGGTTTAAGTGTATCCACAATCCTTAAATCATACAGTTATGGTTTAAGTGTATCCACAATCCTTAAATCATACAGTTATGGTTTAAGTGTATCCACAATCCTTAAATCATACAGTTATGGTTTAAGTGTATCCACAATCCTTAAATCATACAGTTATGGTTTAAGTGTATCCACAATCCTTAAATCATACAGTTATGGCTTAAGTGTATTCACAATCCTTAAATCATACAGTTATGGTTTAAGTGTATTCACAATCCTTAAATCATACAGTTATGGTTTAAGTGTATCCACAGTCCATAAATCTTACAGTTATGGTTTAAGTGTATCCACAGTCCTTAAATCATACAGTTATGGTTTAAGTGTATCCACAATCCTTAAATCATACAGTTATGGCTTAAGTGTATCCACAATCCTTAAATCATACAGTTATGGCTTAAGTGTATCCACAATCCTTAAATCATACAGTTATGGTTTAAGTGTATCCACAATCCTTAAATCATACAGTTATGGTTTAAGTGTATCCACAATCCTTAAATCATACAGTTATGGTTTAAGTGTATCCACAATCCTTAAATCATACAGTTATGGTTTAAGTGTATCCACAATCCTTAAATCATACAGTTATGGTTTAAGTGTATCCACAATCCTTAAATCATACAGTTATGATTTAAGTGTATCCACAATCCTTAAATCATACAGTTATGGTTTAAGTGTATCCACAATACTTAAATCATACAGTTATGGTTTAAGTGTATCCACAATCCTTAAATCATAGTTATGTGATGTTCTATGTATAGCATGTAGATTGTAGTCCATCTGCAGTATTTTTGCAGAATGTTAAAAAAGGACAAGTCTTTATAATGTAAATAGAATTAGACATTCTCTAGTTCCAGAATCCTATCAATCTATTATTTGTAATAATGTTATATGTATTATATTTAATTAAATACATCTTGTTTAAACTATTGTAAATAGGGAACATATACAGTAAAACCTCGTTATAATGCCCCTCGATAACTTTGCCACCTCGCTTATCGCCACACTATTTTGAAGTCCAAAAATCCATTTTGTTTATGTATTTCTTGATGAGCCTCCCTCGATTTATTGCCAAACCCCTTTATAACGCCAAAATTTGACTGAACAAATGGTGGCGATGAATCGAGGTTTTACTGTATAAAGGTGGTTTTGACAAATAAATGTACAAAATGCATGAAGGGGTGAATATACGTATACAATAACATGGTATTTTTACAGATTTTTGTTGATTAGACTTGCCCATGTTTATAAAACACTCTCCCAAAATATCGGGAACAGACTATATTATAAATTACAAATGCAAGACTTGATTTAATGCTAAATAAAATGTTTTTACATGTATGCAGTGTTAGAAATAACAACAGCCTAGGTTTCCATTCCTGGTAGCCAAAATTGTCATTGGCTACTAATTTCTGAGGAATTTTTTCAAAAAGTAACCTATTTTAGCAAATTTGTGGAAAAATACTTTAAAAAGGACAGTATATTTTCACAAATTTTGGAAATCTGGCTACTAATTATTTTAAATTTATGGAAACCTAGACAGCAATCTGACTGTCGGAGACTGGTAACTTTGATAAAGACTGGTAACTTTGATAAAGACTGGTAACTTTGATAAAGACTGGTAACTTTGATAAAGACTGGTAACTTTGATAAAGACTGGTAACTTTGATAAAGACTGGTAACTTTGATAAAGACTGGTAACTTTGATAAAGACTGGTAACTTTGATAAAGACTGATTACTATGAAAATTTTCAATTACCTTCTATCACGTAAATAGCATATTAAATACCATAATATGCCGTACAAAAAATTTTAAATAATCATGATACAAAAGTTGGCTGAACATTTTCACTTACTTCCAACAATAATGTATGTGACAAAAATCTTTCATTCCTTTTAAAAAAAACTAAATATACATGTACGGTCAAACTGATCTATAAAGGCCACCCAAGGGAACCAGTAGAAGTGGCCTTTACTGGGAGGTGGCCTTTATCTACAGGTTCAAATAATATAAATAAAGAACAATTGGGATGTAATGGGGTTTTTACAAAGTGACTGAATGCTTTTTGCATATCTTTGTATGTTGAAAAAATTCTTTTTTTATGTTGTCAGTAAAGTATTTTGTTAACTAATTGAAAGTTTCATTTTTACAAAGCAATCAGTTTACCGAGTAACAATATACTTTGTACTAAAAATAATTTTCATATTAAAATTATTGAAAATTAATTTCAGTACAAACCTCATTAATTATAATTGTAGTATAAGTAATTAATAATTAATCTTCATGAATATCATGAAAATATTCATACATGTCCATAAAAAGTATAAATGTACATACAGTACAAATGCTGTGTGCCCTATCAATTATTTTAGCCCCCAACAGGTACCCTCTGTCATTTAACAAGCACCCACTGTCACCTAATACCCTGTCATCTACAGTGTTTGAAGTACCATGAGATAGTCCCATAATCTAAGACTGGTAACTATTGGGAATGACAGGTTACTTCTTCAATAGTCTTCTATATACCACAAGACAATATAAAGATTATCAAGACAAGGACCTGTTGAAAAATTTGACTCATCTAACAAGTACGCTCTGTCATCTAACAAATATCCACCCTCATCTAACAGATATCCAGTCATCTAACAAACAATCTCACATCATCTAAAAGGTATCGCCTGTCATCATAAATTTATTATAAAATACAAAATATTTATTTCTATATGGTAGTGGCTAGTAGATGGTGTATCGGCATCTCATATGCCCTATAGAATTACTGTCATATCGGCCATTGCAAACACCTCACATGGTCTACAGAAACACGGTCAATGTCAGATTTATCAATGCTTATTTCTATATGGTTGTGGCTAGTGACTGGTGTATAGGTGTTTGGAAACACCTCACATGTTCTACTGGTACACTATCATTGTCAGATTTTTATAAATGCTAATTTCTATATGGTTGTGGCTAGTGACTGATGTATAGGCGGTTGGAAACACCTCAAATGTTCTACTGGTACACTGTCATTGTCAGATTTTTATAAATGCTCATTTCTATATGGTAGTGGCTAGTGACTGATGTATAGGCGGTTGGAAACACCTCACATGTTCTACCGGAACACTGTCATTGTCAGATTTAAGATATTTATTCAACACAGCAAATATCTGGTTATTCAAGATCTGGAATTTTCTGATACGATCCACCATTTTCTTTAGTTGCTGAAAAAATTAAAATACAATTAATCATACACTTGTACAACTGTTTGTCTTTCATGTATAAATAACTTATAGATTACTTTGAATTCGTTAGTATCACATTTGGTGTGTTGACTTCTAGTCATTTTTTTCAGAACCTTGTCAGTTTCTCAGTACTCTGGTCTCTTCCACAATACCATAACTAACAAAGCAAGGCATAAAATACTATAGGCCCACTCCACCATCCCCGAACTCACTGTCTCAATATGGGTGAAAGAATCTTGCACTGACTGGAGTGTAAAATATCATTATCCACTCCACTGCACTCATTCCTAATTAATTATTTATTATAAAGTTAAACCTTGATTCATCGCCATCATTTGTTCAGTCAAATATTGGCATCATAAGAGGGGTTTGACAACAAACTGAGGTAGAGTTGTAAAGACAAACTTATATGATAAAGAAATGGATCTTTGGTCTTTGATATGTAGTGTGCAATAAGCAAGATGGAGTCATTATCCTTTGGGCATTATGATGATGTTTTAGTGTACTTACAATGCCTTTAACATTTTCATCTTTCATGTCAACTCTGTTTACTTTAATTATAAGATAACAGAAAGCTAAAGCTTCAAATATCAGCTGTTAATAATAACTTGGAAATATTATGGCGACAAACAAGATGGAGATGTCATTATTGGGGGGGGGGGGATTATAATGAGGTTTTACTGTACTTACAATGCCTTTGACATTTTCGTCTTTCATGTCAACTCTGTTTACTTTAAGTATATGATAACAGAAATCTAAAGCCTCAAATCTCCGCTGTTGACTCATCAGGACAATCAGAGCACATCCTGCCCAGTTTAACCCTTCTCCATATAGCTCTCTGTAATACAAGAAATTACAAAAAAATAATAATTGTCCAATAAAAAGTCAACCTTCTATTAATCTATTATGGACCCCTTTCAAGGGAACTGTTCTCCTATAGTTTTGTCTAGAGAGGTAAGGTGCCTGAGCAGATAGGTTAAAAAGTAACCCATTTTGGAAATTTGTGAAACAACACTTTAAAATGTACACTTTTTTTGCAAATTTTGAAAATTTAGCTACTACGGTAATAATCAAGGATTCAAATTAATCACATGCATATTGAATGAATGGCTTCACCATTCATGAAGAAATTTAAGCCTAACCAACTGAAGTTATCACCCTATAAATTTAGAACAATCAAAGTTCAATCCTAATTTTTACAATCTTTCAACCCTAGGAATGTCAAAAGCCCTAAATAGGTTCATATAGGACTACATTTGGCGCCACTTGACATATTCAGCCTATCAAAGTTTAAACTTTGGACTTTAATGACGTCAAATGAAAAGCCGATCACTTGTCAACTTCAAAGAAACAAACAAGTGATGTCACGGGTAAGAGGTCACGACCAACCAAAGTTATTGGTAAATATCTTCAATTGCTCTCAAAAGGTTTATTGAAGGGAATTAGGAATATTCATATAGACGAGTCCACCCTTTACATAGGTGGTAGTAGGAGTCGCAGTTAATAATGTGTACACACGATAAGTGATTAGTGTTCTCATTATGTGTACAAAATACAGCCATGTGTTTCCTATATATAAATGGAGTCGCCCATGATAAATATTTAAATTTAAGGTCAAACGGACAGGTCAAAGTTGTTTGCCTATACAATTGAACATGTAAATATTTTTAAATTACATGAAGAAATTCAAGCTTACTCGATAGTGAACTCATTTTCACCAACAGGAACACAGAAGACAAACTGTATAGCACTCCAAAGTCTGTGGAACTCAGTACATTCATCAATGTTCATAACTCCATTGGCTGGAGGCTGACCGCTCCATATGGGGTCATCTAGGTAGGTCTTTATCCTGGTCAGTACAATCTCAAACATGGACAGACCACAACACAGTCTCTCTCTGGTTAATAGGTCACCTTCACCTGCGATGTCAGCTTGCTGAAATTTTTTATAGAAACATGATGAATTTATATTTGACAGGGTGTTGTTGAGTAAAGGTGTTTTAAGCCCAAGCCAATCTCTTACTTATACAATGTTATATTCAGAGTGGTAAGTTCTTGGACAGTGAAGGAAACAGGAGCACCTGAGTAATTCACTGCACTTCATCAAACAAACTGACAAATTACCTACACTAGGATTCAAACCTAGAAATACAAACAAGGGAGTTGAGAGTGAGTTGAGTAATGGTGTTTAACAGCCCAGTCAAGAATATTTCACTTATATCGAGATGTCGCCAGCTATAGGCAAAGGTGCAGAAATTTTGCCTGTGCATTGCGCTGATGGCATTATACAGCAGGGTTCTGTAGCGTGCCAAGCTCACCTTGACACAGGACCTTTTTTATTCTAAGTTCCCATTCGAAAGAACCATCACTTACATTTGGTAATGCTGAGTGCTTGTTGAAAGAACAGTCACTACCCACTTTCAAGTCTTGGGTCAAACCCTGCTTGGGATCGAACCCACAACCTCCCACTTACGGAATGAGCACTCTACTGAGCTACTGCAGGGGTTTTGTTCAATAAGCTGGTAAATAAGAACTTTTGGCAACCGAAGTCTGAGGATGTGGTGAGTAGGCCCTAATCTTTTTAAGATATATAAAGTACATTGTATACAAAACAGTAAAACTTCAATTTACATTCACAATTTTAATGGCAATAAATTTGGATAAAAAAGAAATAGATTTTTTTAGAGTTGTGCTGTAAATATTTACAATTGCAATATCTTTGCTTCAATTAAGTATTTCACATCGACTTTACTTTGCAACTTTATAAGGACATTGGTTCATGCGCTGAGGTGATGACATAAGATGTTCTTCACCTTTTACATGTTTTATGCAATTTGAGACAGCCCATTATAATTTATAAGTTTATAAAGACATTGGAAAATTAACTTATTTATAAATTAGAACAATCATCAATTATAAGGAAGATCAGTTTACAGATGTTAGAGGAAACCAGAGTGCCTAAAGAAAACTACTGACATTACTTACCTGAGGATTTCCTAGTTTTGTAATCACAGGTACAACCTGTAATGCTGCATATTTTGCTTCTAATCTCTGCATCAGCCGTTTAAGTTCCTGTTCTTTCTCTTTACGATTATCTCCCTCTATTTGTAATAAATACATTTTACAATCATTATGGTATTATATAATCATAATAATGCTATATCCATTGACTTGTAACTATCAATAATTTCTACAAATATTTATATAATAACTGTTAAGTCTGTCTAATATATAGCAATAAACTAATTTTTTATATTTTTTGCAGACCTATATACACATAATCTTTGAAGTGGGTTTTGGAAAAAGATGCATAAAACACTTTTGTTTTATTATTTATAGACAGAATTATTTATATTTTTTTAATTCATTTATGCAGTATAATGCACAGTCAAACCTGTCTACAAAGGCCACCCAAGGGAACCAGTAAAAGTGGCTCTATATATATAGGTTAAAATAATATGGATAAAGAACAATTGGGATACAATTCTACTGGCCTTTATAACCAGGTGGCCTTTATATAGAGGTGGCCTTTAAGGCAGGTTGGACTGTATATATTAATTACTTACTGGTAACTGTATCATAAGAAATATTTGCCATAAGAAACCTTCACGGTAATGATTTTTTACCCGGTAGAAATTTTCATGATTCCAACTGTACTTAAAATGTACAAAGGGGAATAAAAAGTTTTCGTTGAGAAAATATTTTCGTGGTACAAGAGGGACAGTGAAAACTGATATTTTTTCCTCGCGAAAGTTTCTTCTGATACAGTATACGAAGAGGAATAAGAAATTGTCCCCGAGAAAATATATTCATGGTACAAGCAGAACCGTGAAAAATTGTAAAATTGTAAATATTTTTCCTTGAAAATGTTTCTTCTTGTACAGTATACAATACAACTTTCATTTGTTAACTAAAGAAAAATTTACTTCAAGTTTTAAAGGCATTCTATATAATTATTGAATTCAGGACAATGAAAAAGGCAAATAACGAAATTATCAATTTCCTACCAAAAAATAGTTCTTCTATTTGTTGATACACAAAGTAAAACCTGTATATAAAGACCACCTACAGAACTTAAGAAATATGAACTTAACAGAAAGATGGTCTTTTTATAAAGAGGTTCTTTTTGGTTGTTATTAGCCAAAGGGACATTAAATCAGTGGTCTTAATAAACAGGTGGTCTTTAAATAGTGGTCAATAGTATCATATAAGTGGTCAATATAGAGGTTGTCATTATAACAAATTTTACTGTATATACAGGTGGTCTTTATAGAGAATGTCATTATGACAAATTTTACTGTATATACAGGTGGTCTTTATAGAGGTTGTCATTATAACAAATTTTACTGTATATACAGGTGGTCTTTATAGAGAATGTCATTATGACAAATTTTACTGTATATACAGGTGGTCTTTATAGAGAATGTCATTATAACAAATTTTATTGTATATACAGGTGGTCTTTATAGAGGTGGCCATTATAACAAATTTTGCTGTATATACAGGTGGTCTTTATAGAGAATGTCATTATAACAAATTTTGCTGTATATACAGGTGGTCTTTATAGAGGTTGTCATTATAACAAATTTTGCTGTATATACAGGTGGTCTTTATAGAGGTTGTCATTATAACAAATTTTACTGTATATACAGGTGGTCTTTATAGAGAATGTCATTATAACAAATTTTACTGTATATACAGGTGGTCTTTATAGAGGTTGTCATTATAACAAATTTTGCTGTATATACAGGTGGTCTTTATAGAGAATGTCATTATAACAAATTTTGCTGTATATACAGGTGGTCTTTATAGAGGTTGTCATTATAACAAATTTTGCTGTATATACAGGTGGTCTTTATAGAGGTTGTCATTATAACAAATTTTACTGTATATACAGGTGGTCTTTATAGAGGTTGTCATTATAACAAATTTTACTGTATATTCAGGTGGTCTTTATAGAGAATGTCATTATAACAAATTTTGCTGTATATACAGGTGGTCTTTATATAGAGGTAGATGCTAAAGCAGCTTAAATACAATACCTTTTATTGGTATAAATGGTTTTGGTATGATGTTCTGGAAAGGTGCAGCATGTTTCAGATCACAAACTTCTTCTTGTGTCTAATGAAATAAACAAACAAAAACTTATAATACACTGTGCAATATTAAAAAAAAAAATTTTAGCATAGTGTCATATGACCCACAGAAGTTCAAAATTCCCTACATTGGGACCCTTGATATTTGAAATGCAAAAGTTCAATGGATCTGACCGTATTTTTTTTTACCATAATAATCTTTTTTCTATATGATATCATTTGGTAATATATATATTATAATTGAGCATGGGTCATTCAATGTTGAAATTAGACTTTCAAAACTTATTTTGGACTGGCAAAAAAAATAATAATAAAGTAATCAAACCATAAGCTTCTAAATGTGATGCAGATGCTGTAATTAATGCTTCAGAGTAACTTTGTTGATGGTTGCTTCTCAAAATACTGATGCATTTTTAAAACAGCATTCAAATGTGACGAGATAGTAAATATTATCTTATAACATTAGTAATGCCACAAAACCATTCTTCAGAGAATAGTAAAAGTCTAGAGGTCAACCATCAAAAAATAAAAGAAGCATTTTCCTGCATATTAAGTGCACCACTCCAAGCCTGATATCAATTTAATAAAAGTGGAATGGGGTGGGGTGGGGTGGGGTGAGGCAGGGTGGAGTGGAATCAAGAGGTAGGTTGGGTAGTTGAGTTAGTTCGATAGTTAGTTGCATAGTTAGTGTTGGTTTGTTGTGTAATGGATTCAGTGATTTCCCCAAAATTTGTAGCAGGAGGTAGATTGACTAATCCTACAGGCCAGGGGACAAGGGAGCGTTTAGGTGGAAAACAATTTTAAAGTCTTCTGAAGGCAATTTTATGAATTCTAACTGGCCATTTTGGAGTTTTAGTCGGTCAAATCTACCTATTGCCAAGTCTTAAGGAAAACACTGTGGATTGGTTGGTTGGTTGGAATGGTATGCTCCAATGTAAATGCAATTAATGATGGATGCTCTATATGCATGATATCAGGGATTTAATGTTTAACTTGTAGAGAGCGTTTTAGCTTTAATCAAAATACAAACAGCTTTTATCAGCCTGATCAGGTATAAAAACAACTATCTGTAAAAGCCAATTTGTCAAAATTAGCTTTGTAAATACAATTAGCACTGAATAAAATCAGTTTTGTATAATGGAAAAATGTGAGCTTATTAGTTATTAAATCTCTCTCTCTCTCTCTCTAGGTGTGTGTGTGAGAGAGAGAGAGAGAGAGAGAGAGAGAGAGAGAGATCAACACAAAGAGAGAGAGAGAGAGAGATTGGGCAATAATATATATGGGTCATTACATGTCCCATCAGACTTTATTACACATGTATTTGAATGGATGGATGAATTACACTTGTATTTGAATCGATGGATGGATGGATGGATGGATGAATGAATAAATGAATGAATGTATGGAGTTTAATTAAAATGCCTATGAGATATGGAAAAAAGGTGTTTCATGCTCCAGTCAAGATTATATTTAGGTGGTCAGTTCTGGTATTGTGGAGAAAAATGGAGTTCCTACAGAAAACTTTAAACCTTCAACAATCAAACTGACAAACTTTCCCAATTACATTGAGTCTGGCAGTTCTGGCATTGTAGAGAAAACTGGAGTGCCTAGAGAAAATGATTATTCTTCAACAAGCAAACTGCCAAACTTTTTCAATTATATTGAGGTGGTCAGTTCTGGCATTGTTGACCAAACTGACAAATATTTTCACACTATGGTCTGCCCCAAATGGGATTTAAACTTTGGTGGTCAGAGGCATGTGAAATATAAGTGCTTTAGACCAATTGGCCCCAATGAGGGATTAACCCCTTTGCAAGTAGATCATTAGATGACACAAAGCTGCAGATGAAGTTGCAAAAGCTGATCAGTGGCATAGATACAGGAAAAATCTTTATTATGCCACTTTTGAAACAATATATTATGATATGTATCATGATATTATGATATGTATCGTGATATTATGATACATATCGTGATATCATGATACAGCATCACAATATATCACAATTATACAAAAATGTTAATAATACCCAACCCAAATTTTAACAATTTTTATTATCAGATTAGAGACCCGTATTTCCATGTTTAATGGATATTTAAGTCATTTTTAGCTCAACTGACCGAAGGTCATGTGAGCTTATGGCATAGCGCAGCGTGTGTATGTGCGTGCATGTGTGCGTGTGTGCGTGCGTGCGTGTGTGCGTCGTTAACACCTATTTTCGACTTCTCCTCTGAAACTACTGGACAGTTTTTAATGAAACTTTGTCAGAAGTATATATGGGCTGGTGCAATTCAGATTTGTTCGTGGCGTTGCTATGGCTACCATAACTAGGTCAAGGTGACCTAGGGGTGCAGAAACCTTAAAAAATCTTCTTCTCCGAAAGTACTGATTGGAGAAAAAATCTGATGTGATATTTGGCTTCTCTAGGGTCTTAAGCCTATAGTTTGTTCATTTTGTGAAATTCGGATAAAAAATAGGTTACGCGTTTTTGCGTTTAATTTTGAAAAAATCGTAAAATAGCTTCAAATTGTTATAACTTGACTATTTGACCAGATAATGACATGGGGTTTTCAGTTTTGACATCTTCTTGTTAGTATCTTCAAAATGAGGTCAAGGTCGATTGTGAAGGTCGTGACCTAATTTTTTGTACCTCTGATTATAATTATTATCTCGAAAACTATAAACTTTTTGTATAGGCATGTATATTAGAATGTTGTAGGTATCGATACAACGATCATTTTGATGTATAGAAAAAGGTCATGGGTTCAAAGGTCAAGGTCACAGATGTGAAACAATACTGAAATGGTTAATTATCTCGAAAACTATAAACTTTTTGTATAGGCATGTATATTAGAATGTTGTAGGTATTGATACAACGATCATTTTGATGTGTAGAAAAAGGTCATGGGTTCAAAGGTCAAGGTCACAGATGTGAAACAATACTGAAATGGTTAATTATCTCGAAAACTATAAACTTTTTGTATAGGCATGTATATTAGAATGTTGTAGGTATTGATACAACGATCATTTTAATGTATAGAAAAAGGTCATGGGTTCAAAGGTCAAGGTCACAGATGCAAAACAATACCAAAATGGTTAATTATCTCGAAAACTATAAACTTTTTGTATAGGCATGTATTTTAGAATGTTGTAGGTATTGATACAACAATCATTTTGATATATAGAAAAAGGTTATGGGTTCAAAGGTCAAGGTCACATATGCGAAACAATACGGAAATGTTTAATTATCTCGAAAACTATAAACTTTTTGTATAGGCATGTATATTAGAATGTTGTAGGTATTGATACAACGATCATTTTGATGTAAAGAAAAAGGTCATGGGTTCAAAGGTCAAGGTCACAGATGCAAAACAATACCAAAATGGTTAATTATCTCGAAAACTATAAACTTTTTGTATAGGCATGTATATTAGAATGTTGTAGGTATTGATACAATGGTTATCATGATGTAAAGAAAAGTCATTGGGGTTTAGTTTTTATGTGTTCTTTAAATCTATCAGCTAGCCATTAGTTATCAGGTGAGCGTATCAGGCCCATGGGCCTCTTGTTATCTTTTTGATTAGGAATTAAATAAACAGAATCAATAATTCTGACATTCTTCATTAGCATTTAAATTAAGCCAAAAACTGCAAAAATTACCAGGTAAACAGTGGTAATCAGTTGTACAGGTGAGATAACGAGGTTATCAGGTAATGAAAAACAGCCAGGATCTAATTTTTACCACAGAATCATTTGAATTTAGCTAGGACAGGATCCACAGTGTGTCATATAAACAGATTCAAAGGTTAGTAGTTTAACATTGTCATGGTTTAATGCAAACCACTTTGAATGGGATTCATTGGAGTAATTTTACTTTATGCCCCAGTCAAGATTCTTTCGCATATATATTAAGGCAGTAAGTTTTAGTATGGTGGAGGAAACCAGAGTGCCTGGAGACAACCACTGATCTTCGGCAAGAAACTGACAAACATTCTCAAATTTAGAATCTGTCCCAAGTGGGATTGGAACCTAGGTAGTGAGAGGCACTGAAAGGTTCCTGCTTTAGCAGTCAGTTTTGGGATAGTGGAAAAAACCAGAGGACCTGGAAAAAAAACACTGACCTTCGGCAAGAAACTGACAAACATTCTCAAATTTAGAATCTGTCCTGGAACCTAGACAGTGAGAGGCACTGAAAGGCACTCACTTTAGGCAGTCAGTTTTGGAATGGTGGAGGAAACACGAGGACCTGGAGAAAATCACCGACCTTTGGCAATAAACTGATTAACTTTCTCAAAACTGGGATCTGTGCTGAGTGGGATTGGAATCTAGACAGTAAGAGGCACTGAAAGGCCCCCATTTTCGACCACTTGGTCACCAAGGCCCCCTCAACTTGTTATGTAATAATACAGTGCAACTTCCGAAAACCGGCCCTTCCAAAAAGCGATCACCTCTGTATACCGAACACGCGGGGCCGGTCCCGAATTTATCCTTCTTTGTTTATATTAAAAAAAACTTCCATAAACCGGCCCCTCTGAATTCCGAATACCGGCCTTTTTTAAGTGCCGAATTTACGTTACATCTCAATAATTTACCTCCAAAAACCGACCGTCGGGTGTCGCAATGCATCGTTGAACCGTAACGGGAAGTGATTTTCTCTTGTCAGTTAAATAACAGCGTGTCATAATGTACACATGTTGTACTGGTTTTAATCTAGTGCTTTCATGCTGATAAAATAGTGTATGATAAACCTGCGTTTATTTTATTTACATTTGTATTTTGTTTATTATTATTATTAGTTTTTTTTTTTTGTGAGTTTAATAAATGTATTTTAAATGATACCTGTATTCTTAGTTTTTCATCATTTCATTGGTTACCTGATCATGGTGATCGGAACGTTTTATTATGCGGTGCGGAAATATTTAAGAATATTTTTTCTTTATCCAAATAAATCAGTAGATTCTATCACTAAAATATTTTTTTAAATGTGAAACTTTCAAGAATAATTTTTACTATTTAATATCAAAACGTCCCTGTCACCACGATCCGGAAACTGGCCATACCTCGTGCACCTGAGTTGAGTAATGGTGTTTAACGTCCCAGTCAAGAATATTTCACTTATATCGAGACGTCGCCAGCTATAGGCGCTGATGGCATTATACAGCAGGGTTCTTTTAGCGTGCCAAGCCCACCGTGACACGGGACCTCGATTATTTTAATTTCCCATCCGAAAGAACCGTGACTTTCATTTCGTAATGCCGAGTGCTTGGTGAAAGAACAGTCACTACCCACTTTCAAGTCTTGGGTCAGACCCGGACGGTGATCGAAACCACGACCTCCCACTTACGGAGCGAGTCAACACAGGCAGCCAATTACAATATACATTTTGAGAACTGCAGTTGTATGTATTAATCTGTCAGATGTTTAGTTTTAGATTTAAACTAAAGTTACTTGATAAAATCAAGAACGGAATTTCAGATTACAACTACGATCAATGCTAAATTTAATCCACTGACATTAACGTTTAAATGTCAAAACATAGTTTGATAAAATTCAAAAATGGATGAGATTCGGACCGGATCGAACCTACCGGATTCATAGGCCCTCTAAATACCGGTCCCTCTGAAAACCGGCCAAATTCCTCGGTCCCACGGGCGGCCGGTTTTCGGAAGTTGCACTGTACTTGTATATATTGTATGTAACTAAGACAATTATGAAAGTATGTTAATCAATATATGAAATTATTATAGTGAGTAAATTAATTCTGAATCGAGCACAAGTTGAGGAAAAATGCTGAATTAAATGAAAATTTGATGGTTTAATTTATAAATGAACTTGGCACCATTTATTCAGTCAGATTTTGTAATTCTTTAGGGGTTTGGCAATAACTCCAAAGTTGGATACAATGTACAGTTGAATCTCATTATCTCGAACTCGGATATCTCGAATTTTTTTAAAAAGTCCGAACAGAGTTGTTCTTTATTAAACCAAAATCACTCCGGTTATCTCGAACTCGGATATCTCGAATTATCGGATATGTTGAACAATATTTTCGTCCCCTTGAATGAAAATCCTAAGAAAATTACACTCGTTAACTCGAACAAAAAATTTCGGAAAATTAAATTTGTTAACTCGAACAAAAACTTTTGGAAAATCAAATTTGTCAGCGCCTACAGATTTTTTGGTAGAAAAAACACATTCCATCATAAATAAAATATTTGACTGTCGGCCTC
Source organism: Anadara kagoshimensis (assembly GCA_021292105.1). Taxonomy (NCBI): domain Eukaryota; kingdom Metazoa; phylum Mollusca; class Bivalvia; order Arcoida; family Arcidae; genus Anadara; species Anadara kagoshimensis. Next base: position 49,400,945 of record CM037873.1, on the reverse strand, counting down.
GTGTTGATTTTAAAATGACAACATTGCACTGACCTCCCATTTTCCTTAAGCCCTTAATTATTATCCCTTGCATAAGCAATTAAACCATCAAGGAGATTAGCAGGTGTTATAATTACTGCCAAGCTGAACATGGCTGCCGAAAGCGTGTGATGTGAACATTACTCAATACAACCGGAAGCTTGGGGTGAATAAAGTACACAAAGCGAAACTGGTATGGAGACCAAAGCGGACTTCACTATTTGTCGGCTAATAACAATAGCGCAATCAGTTATTGACAGATTTGAGTAATTACCGGTAAAGTTAATCTTATACGACAAAATGCATAATTGAATGTCAATGCCGATGACACACAGTTTGACAAGATAAAACCGGAAGCGACTTCCGGTAGGCGTGTACGAGTTACTTCCCTTTTGTTGCCGTTTTTAACATCGGTTATCTCGAACTCCGGATAAGTCGAACTTTTTGCATTTCCCCGTCGAGTTCGAGATAACGAGAGTCAACTGTATTTACATATCTATTTAATACTGATACATTGTATTAATTCTTTTCTGACAACTTCATATGAAGATTTTGTGTTTGTATGAGTTCATTGTAGAAACAAAATTTTATTTTTAAATTTTCTTACAGGAAAATAGCATTATAGTGCCAAGCTAATGGCTGGGGAGTGTGAAGTGAATTCTACAGATATCAATTTTGTCAATACAACTAACCCAGCATTAAAGGTAATCCGATGGCTCAAGTTCTGTAAGTTTAAATACATCTACAACTGCAAGCTAGAAAACCTGGAACCACCATTAACAGATATTTCGGGAATGCTGGCTTTATCAACGTACAGTGACTGTATGAACACACGTCAACTAACAGCTTATTGTATATCTTTAATTCTTAGTATTTTAATCATTCTTGCTAACTCTGTTATCGTTTTTACGTTTCTTAAAAATCGGGAACTTTTTACATGTTTCAACTTGCCGATTTTTAGCTTAACAATGTCCGATCTGTTGACTGGTTTGATGTTTGTATATACAACATCCTGGAATCTGGTCATTTTGACCGCAGGATATGACTTTGATATCGGGAACACCATGTACTACATACGGAAAAGGTCTAATAAATATCTATGTCTGACCCTTGACGGTCCCGGACTACTATTTGCTTGTATGATGTCCTCTGCACTTAGTCTTGGACTGATAGCCATAGATCGATACATTGCAATATTTCACCCATTTAGATACCAAGAATGGATAACCATGCCGAGAATGATAACCAGCACTGTGGGATTATGGGTAATATCAGTAGTTATTGGATTACTACCTCTAACCGGCTGGAGCAACTGGAATGGCCGATGTACCTTAACAGAAGTGATAGATTACAGCTATTTGGCTTTTTGGAGTGTGGCTTGTTTTACAATTGGTCTCATGATTCTCATCATTTACATAAGAATATTTGTTTTGACACAGAAACATTTTCGACAGATAAAAGCTGCTCAAATCACCATTTCATCAAACACGACAAGCGTGCCAGACAGCAATGTTTCGTTCATTGGCGAAACTGGTGACGCTAAAAATGTGTGTGATAAGGCAGAAACTTTCATGATCACAGCTGATATACATTTAGCAAACAATAGCACAAGAATAGAAAATTCTGTAATCGAAGAAAAACAAACAATTTGCAAAGTAAGTGATGCTGGGAAAGATAATGTTCAAATTTTAACTGACATACATTTACCCAACAATGATGGGAAACAAGAAGATTTTGCATTGGATGACAAACAGCCAATCAAGTCTTCCCAGGAAAATGTGTCACACATGGAAGTTGTACCAAAAAATCAAAATGGCCCCTGGAGTAAGACTTCTGTAGATACTGATGATGATGAGCGAGATTACAAACCAGGACATGTTCAACAAGATTCAGAACATACAGAAAGAGTATCTACATTTCTGAACACAGAATCAGAGAAACCATCAACAAGTGGTAATAGAATGGAAAATACAAACAACATGGTGCTACAAAGCACAAGCTATTTCAGTGGTAGATGTGTGGTCACAGGGAACAAAACTCCAAAAGAAATATATTCAAAAAGTGTAAGGGTGAAGTCAGCAAATGCAAATAGCATGATGAATTCAACAAATTGTAAAAACATAATAAACTCAACAAGTGCAGACAACAAGATGAATTCAACAAGTGGTAAAAACATGATAAACTCAACAAGTGCAGACAACAAGATGTATTCAACCAGCACAAACAGCATGATGAATTCAACAAATGCAAACATCAAAATAAATACAAAAAGCATGTCAACTCAAAGAGCAAGCGATTTCAATGACAGCAGTGTGAGTACAAGAAATAAAAGCCAGAAGGTTGTACTGAACATCAAAGCCATCACAACTACTGGCATGATACTGGGGGCATTTTATATCTGCTGGCTACCATTTCTGGTATTTCTGCTGGGATTTCAGGATAAATATGATCAAAATTTAACCGTTTATTATCTGGCTATCATAACACAAATTAACTCCCTTATCAACCCTCTGCTTTATGGATTTCGGCAAATGGACATAAAGAAAGCCATGAAAAAACAGTGTAACATTGGAGATGCTGCTTGATTCAGACAAACTATTACACATTGTGTGTAACAGACATACATACTTTAAATAACTAAAGATTACAAGAAAATTCTGTGAATTATGATCCCCTGCCAGTAGGTTCTTTTTTTTGTGATTTGCATGTATGTTCAAAGACCCATAACTCCTTTAAAGCCACATAACTCCCAGGAAAAGAAGCAAACCAATTCAGATTAATGATATAAGCAACTTCCATCACTGTTGATGCTTTGAACAAAGTTTCATAAAACAGATCTTAATAGTTTTGGAGAATTACTCTGGACAAGAAGTGTCTGAATGGCAAGACAAAAATTGCAAGTTCAATACCCCCCATCTCTTTTGAAAGTTGGAGGATTAAAACCAAGATAGTTATAACCATCCAATTTAAACATGTTGAATAAATATATATAATTTCATACAAGTGACTTATTATGATTTATAGTGAAGCAGATAAGTAGATAGAAAATAGAAAAATCTTTCATATTATTGTAAAACGATGAAATTGAGTTAATAAACAGAAATTAAAAATACTGTAAACATATTTATTTTCGTGATGTACTAATTTTCCCTTATTTTGTTGTCGTTTGTTTTGCATGAAAATTAATACCAAGCGAAAACTTTATTATGCTTATCGAGATAAAGTGCATATTTCAAACATTAAAAAAATTAAACAACACTCATATGTCTAAATTTCCTATACCGCGAAAATAAATACATGTACACACGAAATTAAATACTTTTACAGTATTGACTTAGTAACTGATAAAACTAATAGAGTTTTTGAACATCTGACTTGATAGGTGACTCAGTAGCCTGGGTTAGTAGATACCATCCTGCTACTGTGGCCCATATGGGTGTTGAGCATTAATAATTGAACAAAATTTTTTTTCTCTAAATGAGATTTTTAAAGGCCTAAACATTTTTCTTTCCTAAACATGTGTGTAAATACTGAATGTAATTTCATGTAAAAGAAAACTAATAACATGGAAAATGTGATTTTTTTAATATTGTTAAAATATTGATTTTTGTATCGCTTGAACCACAGTAAAACTAGGAAGGTCTAAAATTTAAGTCCCTGTTTGGTCACTCTATTTTTCCTCCATTTCTGTATGTAGGGCTCAACGGACCCTGTGAGGTGACCAATCAACAGGTTGGTTCCAGATTAGAACATAGTAATATCAGTTTAAAGCTATTTACCTGAATAAAGGGATGGGAAAAACATGGTAGCCCAATCACAGTGTATGAACGGAACTGTACGCAAAAAGGTAGCTACTGTTCGGCGAAGCGAGAGAAAATGAGGTCAACGAGTAAATTGTTACTTATTTTCTTGTTGCGTAAATAGCAACTCGAAATCAAATACAGTAAATAAGCAGTTGTTCTCTATCTTCTTCTTGGGGGTATTTGTATGTTTTAGAATCTCAAAATAAATTAAATATTCCATTAAGAACAGTCATGAACACGTATTTGAGCAACGCTGGGCCTATCTAAAATGTAGATTTATGCTCATTTAATCGAAAATATCATAGAATTTTAAAATACATGATGAAAACAAACCTTTTTTCAATCAGTCTATATAGTTACAAAATCTACTTTGGCACAGAAACATTCAAAATATTGATTCAAACGACATAACTGACAAGGTGTTACTGTACCGGTAGTTAATTTTTTGTCTGTACCGGTAGTTAAGTTTTAGTAAAAGAAACACTGTACCGGTAGTTTTTATTGTGATACTTTAACTTCAGTCTCTCTGGGATACTGGGGAAATTTCTCTTTTTCCTGTCAGAGATCTTTAGTACTTTTATGCTTATTATGCTACCATATGCCACCACATCCTTTTAAACATAACCCGGTAGCTTAGTTGGTAGAGTGCTCGCTCCGTAAGTAGGAGGTCGTTGCTTCAAACCCCGAGCAGGTCTGACCCAAAACTTGGAAGTGGGAAGTGACTGTACTTTCGCCAAGCACTCAGCATTACGAAATGAAAGTCACGGTTCTTTCGGATGGGAACTTAAAATAAACAAGGTCCCATGTCATGGTAGGCTTGGCGCGTTAAAGGACCCTGCTTTAAACTGCCATCAGTGCAACGCACAGACAAAATTTATGCACCTTCACCTATAGCTGGCGATTTCTTGATATAAGTGAAATTTTCATGAATGGGACGTAGAACACATTTACTCAACTCAACTCCTCTTAAACTTGTAATATTGCTTTGGCCAAAAACGATTGTCGTAAAATAAAATACTTTCATTTACACAGATGGTTTCTTACCATTGTTGTTACTGCAAATAGTCTTCATACATTTTTATTTTTTACGACATTGAGCTTGAACTTAAGTTTAAAACTACTCGCACCTTAAAGTCGCCCTGAGTGGGCGCTAGTACAATGAAAACCATAAACTTAACTTAATGTTCTCTGCCCCAGAAGGCGCATAAGGCCTCAACGCTATCCTTCCATTTTTGTCTGTCCTTCGTTGCTGCTTTGGCTGTGTTCCATCTACTCCATCCAGCAGGGTTTCTTTCCTTTTTCGTTGTTCTCCTACATGTGGACTTAGGTTTTCCCTTTTTTCACTGGCTGCCATCCTAGTGTTGTCTTTCAGTCATTTGTTCCCTCTTTCCTAAGTATGTGTCCGAATCAGTTCCACTTTCTTCTCCTGATCTCATAGCTTATGTTGTTAAGTCTAGCTGTTATCAATATTTTTTTTCATTAGGTATTTTCTGTTGCCATCTTATTCTTAGTATCCTTCTGAGGCAATATGTTTGGATGCCTTTTGTAAGAGGTGTTCATCTTTCTTCGTTCTTTTCCACGTTTTACTTTCAAAAAACAATACTGGTCCTACTAAGGTCTTAAAAAGGTGCATCTTTGTATTTTTTCCAATATTTTTGGTGTTCCAATCCTTCTAAGTCTATTTCTTTGAATTTAATTTAAACCCTATCCTTGATACCTCTTTAGTCATTTTCCTAGTCTTATCATTCAGGTCTTAGAATTTGGAGGATAAAAGTGCTATATCTTCCGCAAACCCAAGACCTAACAATAATGTTGTAAAGTCACTTCTTATTTCTCTTCTCACTCCATTTGTTGTTTTCTTTATCATCCTACTATAACTCTTAGAAAGAAACCCTGACATTACACGTCCCTGTTTTACACCACTTTTAATAGCGAACCACTCTGATGTTTCATTTTCTTCAATGACAGAACATTCGAATCTCTCTCTTATAGCATTAGAGATAAGTGGTTGGAATCCCATAGCTTTTCGTTATAGTCCAAAGGCTCTTCCTGTGCACTGAGTCGAATGCCTTTTCAAAGTCCACAAAGTATGTGTATATTGGAGTTCTGAATTCATTTGCTTGTTCCAGAATTTTTTCTCAGGATGCTCTGTTGTTACTCTCCCTGGTCTAAATCCTGCATGTTCCTTCCTGAGTCTCTTGTCCACTCCTGTCTTAATCCTTGCAATGACCATACAGCTCAATTCCTTGCTAATGAATGATAGTAAACACACTAGCACATAGATTAATTCTCAGAGGGTAATAATCTTGTTCTCGTCGCGAATAGTAGCTTACGTTTACTAATATTTCTATATTATAGCTATCAACCCCTCAGTTCTTGCAATATGGAAATTTGAGTAATAAATTGCCAAAAACATGCTACAGTATACGATATATTTTAATGCAATTGCAAAATGTACTATAATTAAGGGGCTATTGGTCTTTAATATTGTCCATAGCATATTTTGCTTCAATAGAAAAGCATAATTTATAATTAATAATTAAATTACAAAAACTTCTAGTACATGTGTATCAAACTAAAAATTCCATCTAACTCACATGGATGACTTGGAAGAGAAAAGTAGCTACCGGTACAGAAACAATACAAATGTTGAAAACTACCGGTACAGTTCTAACTTTCCCCCACGGAAGGAAAACTTGCTTTTTCAGTGTAAATACGAGTTTTGTAACATTCTGTACATGAGTTAGGGAATCTAAGAATATTTTTCTACATATACAGTTGACTCTCGTTATCTCGAACTCGACGGGGAAATGCAAAAAGTTAGACTTATCCAGAGTTCGAGATAACCGATGTTAAAAACGACAACAAAAGGGAAGTAACTCATACACGCCTACCGGAAGTCGCTTCCGGTTTTATCTTGTCAAACTGTATATTGCCGTTTTCTCCTATATCGTATGTATTCAAACATGATATATAAAAACTGCATTATTTATTATTTGTATTTATAATTGAGAATGTAGTATATAAAAAATCGGGAGATTATCTGTTACTTGTTATTAGCCGACAAATGGTGGAGTCGGCTTTGGTCTCCATACCAGTTTCGCTTTGTGTACTTTAATCACCCCAAGCTTCCGGTGGTATTGAGTAATGTTCACATCGCACGCTTTCGGAAGCCATGTTCAGCTTGGCAGTAATTATAACACCTGATAATCACCTGGATGGTTTAATTGCTTATGCAGGGGGTAATAATTAAGGGCTTAAGGAAATTGGGAGGTCAGTGCAATGTTGTAATTTTAAAATCAACACGAGGCCGACAGTCAAATATTTTATTTGTGTCGGAATGTGTTTGTTCTACCAAAAAATCTGTAGGCGCTGACAAATTTGATTTCTCAAAATTTTTTGTTCGAGTTAACAAATTTAATTTTTCTAAATTTTTGTTCGAGTGAACGAGTGTAATTTTCCTAGGATTTTCATTCAAGGGGACGAAAATATTGTTCGACATATCCGATAATTCGAGATATCCGAGTTTCGAGATAACCGGAGTTATTTTGGTTTAATAAAGAACAACTCTGTTCGGACTTTTTAAAAAAGTTCGAGATATCCGGTAGTTCGAGATATCCGAGTTCGAGATAACGAGATTCAACTGTAGGTACTGATAATGGAACATACAATGTGAAATAATACGTATTTTACATCATTTAACTAGAAGTGAGAAGCCCACGACTCGACGTTTGATGATGTTCATCATCATATTTATTATATAAGTTGACACTTTTCTGAGAGCATATGGCTACCACTAAAGCTTTATATAGTGAAGATGGATTAAATAAAAGGGATAAACTAAATCCATTAAAATTGAGCTAGAAAGATAGATAATCAACAACCTCGTGTCTCCCGATACATCTTCTTCTCGCTTCGACGAACAGTAGCTACCTTTTTGCGTACAGTTCCGTTCCGTAGCCAATGGCTAAATCCAAAGAGCATGCAACTAACAGTAGGAAGGTCCATTGTTCTAATGTACATTCACCCTGTGGCCTTGGTGGCCAAGTGCTTACAGATCACGCACAGTGCCTCTCTTCACCTAGGTAGGTTCAAAACCCACTCAGGCAGATTCTAGTGTAAGAAAATCTGTCAGTTTACTTGCCACAAGTTAGTGATTATTTCCAGGCACTCTGGTTTCCTCCACCATATCAAAACTATGCACCTCCATATGGGTAAAAGATTCTTGACTGGGTCATAAGCCACAATTACTCTTATCTCCTACTTAATTGCTCTTGTTACAACTGATACAGAAGCGGAACATGCTGAATATGCATATACATGTAGTCACTGAACAAAGGCATTTAAAAACCAAGTATTTTCCTATTTTCTTTTAACTCACCAGAGCTTGTTCCACCAACATACAGAAGAGTATGGCATTTCCAACTTCTCTAAAACTCTGGAATACTTCTGTCCTTAAGTCTGGATACTGGATCAAATCATTGAGCTGAGCCTGATAATACCCCATAACACCTACAAGTAATGAAAACATACAAGTATACAGTCGCCATGGTTACGAAAGTACATGTATTGAGCTGAGCCTGATAATACCCCATAACATCTACAAGTAATGAGAACATGAATGTGTACAGTTGCCATGGTTATTAAAGTACATGTATATCCCTAATAATTTGAATTTGTCAAAGCTAAATCATAATAACTAGAGCACCCTCAACACAGATGAACACCCAATCGCCAAATTTTCTGGGTTATTTCTTATAATTTTTTACTTTGTGACCTAGACCCTTGACATATGTATCTAAAATTGGTATGCAACAAATTGTCTCATGTCGGTTAATAGTTGTGTCAAGATTAATCAAAATCAATTTATAAATATGAAAGATATGGAGCGGACATGACTTTGGAATAGACGACCAGATGGACAGACAACCAGATGGACACAATCATTCCTATATACACACTAAACTTCGTTAATGGGGTTATAGTTAAAACCAATGAACCAATGCCAGTGAAGACAGAAATTCTAAACCAACTAAAATCCTAAATTTCAATGTTTTCTATATAAACATACATGTACAAGAAATTTAAACAATGCTTCCAGGGAAGTAACTTCCCTGTTCGTAAAAATACAACAGGTTGCCATTTTGAACCCTGAACATTCAGAATTGAAATAATTTAAGCCGATTAAAATTTAAGTAAAATTTGTCAATTTTTTTTCTCCCCATACTTTTATGTTTCCTTACATCTACATGTGTATATCAATGATAAAGTCAACCAGCGGGTGGCAAATACCATCAGATAACTCGCCAATATGGATGCATTGTTTAATCAACATAATGGTTGCCCTATGAACTTAAAACTGGATACTGATGCTAAAGTTGGTGGTATACAGGGTTCACACTAGGTCAAAGTTTTTTGTCGCAAATTTTGAACAAGATTAGAAGTTTCAAATCTTCTATGAAATTTTTTCTCAGTAAAGAACAATTTTCTTTTGTAGCGATTTATAAAAAGTGTTGCAATTTGCGACATATGCAACTGACCCAGTGAGACCTGGTCTGACTATAATTCTTTTGCATTTCATGCAAGGAAGCTAAAAAAGCAAAATAATTTAATCACTTACCAGGTGAGCCATAGTCATATCGTAAAAGTCTGCAAACATTTGGCATAACTTTCATCAAAGTTTTTACATAGTCCATCAATGCTCCTCTCAGCTGTAAGAAATTAAAAATTAATGGAAAGTCAATAAAAAATATAAGCACTACAATGAAAGGAAGTATTTTCCATAACTCAATACAAAAGTCAATAAGAATACCAGCACACCAATGTAGGATGTATCTTTCATAACTCAAGCTGCATTGATCTTCTGACGATGTACATGTAGCTTAAGTTAACCTATTGCTTAAGTTCATGTGTTCAAAATTTAGTCAATGAGAGGTGATCTATAAACCACTGAAAAGAAAATACTCTTTAATAAGAGAAACACTGTCTGAATCACTTATGGATTATCCTACACATACGTTAGTGTGGTGTGCAAGTTTATAAGATTTTGGCCAAGTGGTTTACACATGATGACATCACCATACAGATCACACACTACCTCTTGCAGAGTATGTTCCAATCCAACTAAAGCAGATCCCTATTTTGGCCTGCTTGCAAAATGTCTGTGTTTCTCCCTGAGTACTTGGATATCTTCTATCATTTCAGAATTTACAGCTTCAATACAAGTGAACATTACTGCACTACATGTATACTCTTAACATGTAAACATGTAGAAAAAATTGAATTCTGTAAAATTTTATAAAATATACATATAATATAATTTTAAGCATGTACATGTATGATATATAAACTATTCTTACCAATGATTTTACTATTTTCAATAACTCTTCAATGACAACTGCAATACCTTGGTAACCAAGGAGACGGCATACTGTTCTAAAATGTGGAGCACCAACAAATCCATTGTATAAACTGTAAATAGCACTGTATGATGTTGTCAGGGCCTACAACACGTACAATGTAATAATAAACATAATCAATATGGTAACCATGGAAACAAGATGACTTAATGTGTTAAAATGTGGACCACCAGAAGTTTACTGAGCAGACTGTAAATAGCACTGTATGATGTTGTCAGGGCCTACAATTAATGATAAACATAATCAATTACAGTAACCATGGAAAAAGGTGACTTTCTAGTTAAATAAGAATGACCAAAAAACCCATTGAACAGACTAAAAATAGCACTGTATGATGTTGCCAGGGCCTACATTGTTATAATAAACATAATCAATATGGTAACCATGGAAACAAGATGACTTAATGTGTTAAAATGTGGACCACCAAAAGTTTACTGAGCAGACTGTAAATAGCACTGTATGATGTTGTCAGGGCCTACAATTAATGATAAACATAATCAATTACAGTAACCATGGAAAAAGGTGACTTTCTAGTTAAATAAGAATGACCAAAACCCATTGAACAGACTAAAAATAGCACTGTATGATGTTGCCAGGGCCTACATTGTTATAATAAACATAATCACTATGGAAACAAAATGGGATACTGTTTTAAAATGTGGACCACAAAGACTCCATTGAAGAATCTATAAATAACACTGTGTGATGTGGACAGGGTCTATAATGCAATAACAAACATAATCCCTATAGTAACCTTAAACATAGCACTGTCGTGCTGTGGTACAGCGTAGTTGGGAAAATTGTGTTGTGGCAAGACAGAATATAACCGAAAATTCGGGGGGGGGGGGGGGGGGGGGGGGGGGGTCGATCTATGCATAGTCCGACGGATGGTTTTTTTTTTTGGAAAAGGAAACAATGTACCAAACCATGTATTGCTGAATTAAATGGTAGAAAATAATAATTTCATAAATATATGAAAAAGACAATCAGTAATTGAAATTTAAACCAGAGGCTCAGTGTGGCTGAGCCTGTATCGCTCACCTGACTAAAATGCTTTTAAAGCAAATTTGTATTCCAGTGATGAAAAAATGCACTGTTTATATCAGACAGAATGGCTAAGGAAATCACTGTAGAACTATATGTACCATTCACAGTTTTTTCAATCTGATAAAATCACATCTCTCACTTGCTCCCCATTTTTGATATAGGCGCTGAGTGGGAGATCTGAGGAAACCCCGTTTAGGGGCATATGTGAATGAGCCATTGTTGTAACATTTATTGTCCAATGAAATTTCAGCTTCCGAGATTTTGAAAGTGTTTTGCCTTTATTGTAAATGAAACGGGCAATTTGAATTTGTCAATCTAAGTAAAGGACCTTCCATACATCATTCCCATAAAGTTTGGTTCAATTTGCTTCAGTAGCTTTAGAGGAGATAGCAAATATATGCTATTCCCATAGGGTTAAACTATGTTCTGTGCTGGCAGCCATCTGTTTTGGCGGATCAAAAAAATGTCCACAATCTAAGTAAAGAACCATCCATACATCATTCCTGTAAAGTTTGATTCAATTTGCTTTAGTAGCTTCAAAGGAAATAGCAAATATATGCTTTTCCCATAGGGTCCAATGTGAAACAATGTTCTCCACTGGCAGCCATGTTTTGGCAGATCAGGAAAATTTTGGCAATCTATGTAAAAGACCTTCTATACATCATTCCTGTAAAGTTTGGTTCAATTTGCTTCAGTCATTTTTGAGGACATAGTCAAAAATGCGTTTTTCCCATAAAGTCCAATGTTAAACTATCTTTTGCGCTGACAGCCATGTTTTTTGGCAGATCAAAAAAATTTTGGCAATCTATGTAAAGGACCTTTTATACATCATTTCTGTAAAGTTTGGTTTAATTTGCTTCACTAGCTTCAGAGGAGATAGCATATATATGCTTTTCCCATAGGGTCCAATGTGAAACTATGTTCTCCGCTGGCAGCCATGTTTTTTGGCGGATCAGAAAAATTTTGGCAATCTATGTAAAGGACCTTCTATACATCATTCCTGTAAAGTTTGGTTCAATTTGCTTCAGTCATTTCTGAGGACATAGTCAAAAATGCTTTTTTCCCATAGGGTCCAATGTTAAACTATCTTCTGCCCTGGCGGCCATGTTTTCGGCGGATCAGAAAAATTTTGGCAATCTAAGTAAAGGACCTTCTATACATCATTCCTGTAAAGTTTGGTTCAATTTGCTTCAGTCATTTCTGAGGACATAGTCAAAAATGTGTTTTTCCCATAGGGTCCAATGTTAAACTACCTTCTGTGCTGGCAGCCATGTTTTTGGCCAATCAGGAAAATTTTGGCAATCTATGTAAAGGACCTTCTATACATCATTCCTGTAAAGTTTGCTTCAATTTGCTTCCCAAGCTTTAGAGGAAATAGCATATATATGCTTTTCCCATAGGGTCCAATGTTAAACTATCTACTGCGCTGGCGGCCATGTTTTTTGGTGGATCAGAAAAATTTTGGCAATCTAAGTAAAGGACCTTCTATACATCATTTCTGTAAAGTTTGGTTAAATTCGCTTCAGTCATTTCTGAGGAGATAGCCAAAATGTGTTTTTCCCATAGGGTCCCATGTTAAACTACCTTTTGCTCTGGCAGCCATGTTTTTTGGTCAATCAGAAAAAATTTGGCAATCTATGTAAAGGACCTCCAATACATCATTCCTCTAAAGTTTGGTTAAGTTTGCTTCAATAGTTTCAGAGGAGATAGCCAAAATGTAATTTTCCCATAGGGTCCAATGTTAAACTATGTTCCCGGCTGGCAGCCATATTTTTAGGCAGATCAGAAAAATTTTGGCAATCTTTGCAAAAGACCTTCCATACATTATTCCTGTAAAGTTTAATTGAATTAGCTTCAGTCGTTTCAGAGGAGATAGCCAAAATGTGCGTTTTCCCATAGGGCCCAATGTTAAACTATCTTCTGCGCTGGTGGCCATGTTTTTTGACAGATCAGAAAAATTTGGGCAATCTTAGTAAATGACATTGCATACATTATTCCTGTAAAGTTTGGTTCAAATTGGCTCAGCGGTTTCAAAGAAGATAGCAAATATATGCTTTTCCCATAGGGTCCAATGTTAAACTATCTTCTGTGTTGGCGGCCATGTTTTTTGACGGATCAGAAAATTTTTCGCAAACTAAGTAAAGGACCTTCCTTACATCATTCCTGTAAAGTTTGGTTCAATTTGCTTCAGTCATTTCTGAGAAAATAGTCAACAATGCATTTTTCCCATAGGGTCCAATCTTAAACTATCTTTTGCGCTGGCAGCCATGTTTTTTGGCGGATCAAAAAAATTTCGGCAATCTAAGTAAAGGACCTTCCATACATCATTCCTGTAAAGTTTAGTTAAAATTAGTTCAGGGGTTTCAGAGGAGATAGCCAAAATGTGAAAAGTTTACAGACGGACTGACTGACTGACGGACTGACGGACAGACTGACGGACGGACTGACGGACGACGGACGCCGAGTGATGGCAAAAGCTCACATGGCCTTTAGGCCAGGTGAGATAAAAAGTTGTACCCGATCGTTTTGTCATTTCGGATAGAGAGAAAGTAGAGTTTTGCAGATCCTACCGTCGCTATGAGGGGGTACATTCTAGCGGTTGTATGTAACTGGATCATTTGCTGTTAATCTGGGTTTTAATTAACTGCTGATTATCACTCACAATATTCCCGTTTCATGTTAATGGTGAAGTACAGTTGGTTTACCAGTTCCGAATTTTTACTACCGAATAATCTAAAATTTCAACCCTGTTCAATTAAAGCAGAGACTTATATGTCTCTGATTAAAGGAATCGAAAAATGACTTTCTCAATTTGCTTCTACTTGAATGTATGGGCATTAATTGTTTAAATAATATAAACTTCAACCGCTTCCTAAATGTATGTGCACGACAGGTCGACAGATTGTTGGTGACCTAGTTTAACGATGTAAACAAATCGTGATCACAACATACTACCACGTGTTTTTGAGGACAGGTGTCGATATTTTGGAATCAGTAAACATCTGTATTATTACACCACATAAATTTTTTTTCCTCTGCTTGTGGATGACGTCTGCAGCAGCGCTTATATGAGACCCTGTTCGGAACTGGTAAAAAGACTGTATTTAAAATTTGCACACAACAACTGTACGAATTATCTCCCTTTCACGAAAGTAAAATCTAATCGATAAACAGTTTTAAAATATGACAATTGCCTCAACATCAAAATACGTTATCATAAACTTAAAAATAAATTTAAATTTCCGTAGATTTCACAAAGAATTAATTAAACAACCTGCCGTTGCAGTTCATTTCATAAAAAGTTATGATTTTACATCGTAGGACGCCAACTTCTCGAACTACTTTTTATTGTAAACATGAGATCAGTTCGCCAAATTGCAGAAATTATTAGATGCATCCCGTCGCAATATTTTACTAGATTCCGAAATGTATTCTGAAAATTTATTCCAAATGTGCATATGTAACCAAATGCATTACCCGTCTCAGAATACATATCTCACGATAAAACAGATATACTTCTTTCACGCTCATTTACCAGGCGCACTATTTCCAGGTGTACTCATATCTTATAATTTCATAGCAAAGAAGCTCGATATCTTGGAAGAAAGCGACAGCATAGTACACGCTGTACAAAAACAAAATGACATCTTGTGTTAAATAAGGTACACAAAAATCCCCTAGTATTTATGGTTGATCAATATTGAAATTTAATCAGATAAATTATATGATAATCCATTAAATATGTATTAATCAAGTTAATAACTGTTACAATAGTATTTTTACTTTGACCTATTTTTTTATCTTACCTTGGTACCCCAGATATAGTAAGGCGAGGGATTTGGTGGTTTATCTCTTTGACTAGCTGGAGCAAATGGAAGTTTGGTTTTTACAAACCTACAAGATTTCAAAATAGTTTATATAATTATATAATATCTAACCAATCAAACAGCAAAATATTGGTATGCTTAGGATTATATATATTACAAGGAGGAATAATGTACATTGTGCTTGAAGTAAACATGGTACATGGTAAACTCAATTTTGGAATTTATTTCACAAACTCCTTGTCAAATTTTTCGTTTTCAAAAACAATTGTAGATCAATTTTTATAACTTCAATTTTTTTCCAAAAATTCAAGAAATTATACAGTAGAACTTAGATCCTTCGAACGTCGTTGCCTGAATACCCAGGATAACTCAAATGTCATCTGCTGGTCCCGACCAAATCCCTATTAAATCCCATGTGCTCTGTATTATAATGATAATAAGTTAGTTTATTTTATATCATCGGATGTTGTTATTTACTTTTACTTTCCACCATAATTATTTAATTCAAATGAACTGTCATGTTCTAGATAGGATGTGTACAATAAAAAATATCATAAGACAGATTTACATTTTGAAATCCAACATTTTGTTCTATTGAAAAAAGAAGTTTGAAAACATTACATTTTAGATCTATTGAAAAAAGAAGTTTGAAAACATTTTTAAAGGGGCATTTCATTTACCATGATGTTTTTTAATATTTTAATTTTTTACAACCTTTTGGCTGTCGATTAAAATGGGAATCTGAACTTTGCATCTGATGCATCTGTCGTAAAATAAATCCCAGTGGTGTGTAATGAAATGCCGGAATGCAAATAACTGTCCAAGAGTAAGTATAATTTCAAATTCTCCATTAGTTTTACATAACATGTTACCTGCTTGTTGCGGCATTGTAACAATAATTTGGCAAGAAATCATAGTTGAGTTCCCAGAAGACGTGGAGAGTTATTCTACCATAAGGTGCTGACACATTGTGATTGGCTTCTCGGAACATGGAGTCAAAATCATTCAACGTCAGATATTTCCCGAGTAACTGATGAGTCAATCTATTGCATTCTATTAGACCTTCTAACTCCTGAAATAAATAAATAAATAAATAAATAAATAAATAAATAAATAAATAAATAAATAAATAAATAAATAAATAAATAAAAATTGTGTGATCAAAATACAAATAGGCAATGACACATCTACTCAAACCAAAGATTATTCATATTTTTAAAGTTTCATAAAGACCTGTTTAATAGAGTGGTAGAAAGAATGTTGGCAAAAGAAATTGTGTAAAAAACAAAAAAGTATTTCATAGTTTTTTGTTATTTTTAAAGAGTGAAAACGAAAACATATTTTTTTTGTTTGGCCTAAAGATGAAATAAAACTACCCACCACAACACCAGTTATGTCCCCTGCTTCAAATCGTGATATAGCCACATCCAAGGCTTTCTGTAATGCTGCGTTAACTCTCTGACCAATCAAACAATTCAAATCTATAGATCTTCCTAATATCTGTAACAAAAAAAAAACAAGAAACAAAATGAAAACAATGTTAATATACTCCCCCATAGCAAAATTTAACTAGGCTTGCTAAACATAATTCAATTATGTTATCAAGAAACTAAATTTACAAGGTACAACTAATGACTCTACAACACATCAGCGAACTAGGAAGTAAAATATCCCGATATTACATATGCAGAAGAAAACAGCATGTCTTGATGAACTCCCTCTCATACTTTTGGAACAGGAACATCTATGTGTACAGTATATATGAACTTTTAGAAATAATTTACAGCAAAGTTTCTATTTTATTATTTTATAATTTTACTTTATTTAAATTTATTTACTTTATTTACTTTATTTATTCCTTTGTACATACTATGAACAATCATCAATAATCAATCTCCCACCATCCCTACATTTTTCATTCTTCTATGACCATTCGAAAGTAGATAGCACATCCCAAAAAAACATTGAAAGTTTGAATGTGAAAACTTTATTCACTTAAAAATCAGGTTTCAAAAAAGTTACACATGATTTAATTGTTTACCATATTTTTATAATTTAGTTTAATATGTTTGTTCATTGTAAAAACCAGTCCTGATGATGGAAGCATAGATACCTAAACATATTGACCAGATAATAAATTATACCATTAATGTTTCATCATGTGTTGAGATCCAATTACCCAGTAAAGATTATTTTTGTACAAAACTGGGTTCATTTTTCACACAGCCACCTGATGAAGATGAAGTTTATAATAACTCCATTACACTTAATTTTCCTGATTTAAGTACTACTGAAAAAGCTAATGACAGAAAGTGCTTCCAGTTTCGCAACCTAAAATGTGCCAAATTGGGATTCAAAGAAACAAAACCAGCTGTAATCTGTAAGTCAGCGCTTTCGAATATGCACCAACTAAGTGCTCTGTTAGTCTAAAGGTATGCAATTTATATACCGTACCTGAACATGTCTAAGTTTAAGTAATGTCTCATATCTATTGGCTACTGGATAACTAATCTTGGCTCCCATACTGACACACTCAGCACGGAAACGTTTATCTAACATAATACTGAAAATTAAAACAGAAAAAATAAATATATCAAAATGATAAAGATACACATCTTTTGAAGTTACATACACATAAACACTGTTTGTTCTAAAATATAAATACATGTATACAACATTAATACCAATGATCTATAAAAGAATTCCAATGAACGATTTTCAACCTTGTTAAAACTAGAGTTGAGTTGAGTAATGGTGTTTAATGTCCCAGTCAAGAAGATTTCACTTATATCGAGAAATCGCCAGCTATAGGCAAAGATGCGGAAATTTTGCCTGTGTGTTGCGCTGATGGCATTATACAGCAGAGTTCTTTATTTTGCCAAGCCTACCAAGACATGGGACCTCGTTTATTTTAAGTTTCCATCCGAAAGAACAATCATGATGACCTTCATTTCATAATGCCAAGTGCTTGGCGAAAGAATAGTCACTACCCACTTTTAAGTCTTAGGTCAGACCTGAACAAGGTTGGAACCCAAGACTTCCCACTTACGAAGCGAGCACTATTCTAACTGAGCTACTGCAGTGGTTGTTAAACTAGAGCAACATTGTAGAGTTGTTATTTCAAAGATCTGACCTGTTGACCTTGATCGTTGACCTATGCACCTGAATTTGGGATTTTGTGATAAATGTACACATCATCCCATATCGATTTACATTTGTGCCAAGTTTGATCAAAATCCATTCAAATTCATGGATAAACACATATTGGTTTAGTCTGATATATTTTGAACTTATTTTAATCATTGATTAAAAAACAACTGTGTCCAGTTACAGTAAACCAACTTTGCAAGATAAGTAGTAGTGAAGAAAAAAAATAATGTGTAATTACAGGGGCCAGTCGTTCGAAGCCTATAAATTTGTGGATTTGATGACGATTTGAAGATTTTGATTGCTATTTTAAATTTGTTTTGATCATTGATTAAGCTAATCAAGCTTCTAACAACTGGGCCCTGATGTCTAATACATGTGTTTTTCTTGATCACATATAAACTGCAGACAAGATAAAAATGCTTCAAAAAGAGGCTATTTACTTACAATGCCAAGTTGCATGTATTATCCAATCATGGCCAAAAAATGTGTAAATATATGGATTCATGCCTTAGATAGAGCATACACCTCAAAATCTAGAGGCCATGGATTCGAACTCCAGTGGAGTCATAAATGAGACTTTAAAATTTGATATAACGCATCCTCGCCTGTTGCTCAGAATAAAAAGTACTGAATATTGACTGGTTCACTCGAAGCCAGGATATTAGGACTGGGGGAGTGGTATGATTTTCTGCAGCTTACTGACTCTGTGATCTTGCACATTAAAGTCCCCTTGAGTGTGCGTTGGTACAAGACAGACCATAAAAACACATTTGTACATGTCCCACATACAGGAACTTGTTCTTCGTCTACACAGTGTCCAACAGGCCACATGTAGATGTTACACCCCTTATATATCCACATTTAGATATAAGACCCCCTTAGATATAATGATTCATTTCTTACCTTCCAGCCAGATGTTTGTAGTGTGCAAATATCTGGTCACTTAACTTGTATACAAACTGATCAAAACAGAGATTAACCTGAAATTGTGAATAAAAATAAATGTAAAACAAAAACATTACTCCTATTGAAACAAGTTATAACTGAAATAAGATGCCATTTTAAAAGTTTCCCCTAAAGGAACCTCAAAAAGCTCTCAGTGTACCCTTTGAGCCCCAAACATATGCATGACCAAATTACGAATAGCCTATGACAAATCTGTCACTAACAGATTGTTCCTGTGAAGTTTCATAAAGATATGTTAAATAGGTTTCAAGAAAAGTGGCAGAAAAACAGTTTAATGGAAGAGATGGAGCAAACACCAAATGTCCCACACCCTCACCCCACCCCACTTCATTCAGTGACATAAAATATAGTATATGATACACATGTATAACTCCTTAACATTTGTGCAGAATAATATGTAATCCTGTAGTTTGACAATAATCCTAATAAGGTCACATTTTTTGAAATATACTGGGTAAAGCTGTTTCATATCAATAGAAAGAAACATTAAGAAGACTTTGTGAAGTTGAATGGTGTAATGGTGTTTTACAGCCCAGTCAAGATTCCTTCATTTACATGTATATAAAGGCCTTCATTGCTGGGATGGTGGAGGAAACCAGAGTGCCCAGTGTGAACTGTTTGCCCCAAGTTGGAATCCAACCCAGGTGGTAAGAGGAACTGTAATCCTTAAGCTAGCACTTTAGACCACTGTGATCAGCAAACCAAGGCCCTTTAAACGTTTTGGGGCATCATGTGGTTAACCTACATATACCTTTATATATTTGTATATGTTATATAAACTTCCTATATGTTCGGTCTCTTTCCAACCGTTGAAATGGTGAGAGCTTGAAAATTTAATTAAAATATGAGTCTTCATTCTACCACATGACTGACCATATGGCTGGTCACATGACTGATCATATTACTGATCACATGGCTCATCAAATGACCAGAAATGGTTTACTTACTACAGTGCACATGATTTGTTTCTAATCTTAGTGCCCCTCATTACTGATCACAAAGCAAGAAATATATTTCAATTGTTTCCCTTTAAGAAAAATGTCTTTATATGCAAAAAGTCCAACAATTTTGAAATGAAAATAAAAATTTCTCACCTCAGCTTCGACTTCATCATACAGGAACTGTTTACGACATTTTGTGAGAGCGTAATGTGCGCTGTCGTTGTACAAGTCTAATGGATACAGTATGTACCTATAAATAGAAACATTCTTTATCAAAACAATGCAATATAATGTAATATACCTGTACCAACCTTCTATTAGCACCTGCTTAAAAAAATATTTGCAAAAACCAATAGACACCAGGATGCACAAGTTCAGTTGCAATGTCATATTCTACATAATGTAGGATTTACATAAATGTACCAAATATTAGTAAAATATCTGCAGACCTTTGAACAAAAATGTCCAGAAAACTAATAAACTAAGGCGAATAAGTCTCTATTGATGCTAAAGGTATTCATAAAATGTAAAATGCTGAAATTTTCAAGAAAAATCACATTTCTGCTTAGAAAACCTTAACTGATAACCACAATGTCTGTAAGAATATAACACATAGTGTGGAGTGGAACTTGTTTACACACCTCATCCATCAATTTTTTACATCAAAATTCTTTAACCAAAAAACTTCATCACCAGCAATACTGACACTTGCACTGGGGAAATGTGTATAAGGAAGAAGAAAAGCAATTAAACTGTCTCTTGAGATCCAAATACCCCTCGTCCCCAACATTCAATTTTTCCAATGACCTTGAACTTTTCGATATGACCTTCAATCTATGTCATGACACACCTTTGGAGCATGAAGATTATTCATGTGAAGTTTTATGACAGTCGTCCAAAAGCAATTATGAGATATGGCTCAGACACGAATTTACATGGACAGACAGACAGACATGGTGTTCCTATATTCCCACTCCCCCAGCAGTTGGGGGTTTGGGGGGCTATAATTAAACTACATGAATAAAACTTAAAAGTTTACAAATAAGTATCATTTAGTTAAAGTAATTCATAACTTACTCCATCATAGAGCTTTCTTTGGTTTCTAAGATCTGATCTGTGAGTATCCAAGGCATTGACATCTCTATAGGGAACTAAATAGAAACACAACACAATATAAACAATGTATACCTGGTTCAAGTAGAAATCTTTGTTAGTTAAAAATTTGGGATTTGGCATCAAAAGCAATACTGGGTTTGCAAATTATGGTAAAAGCATTAATTTTCATGATATCCCTACATTCATTGTTTCTATGGATACCAAGATTCACCAGTTCACATGTCGCCGAAATTGTATACCATGTACATATTGCAAGTCAAGATTAAACCAGCCAGCTCTGGGATGGTGGGGGAAATCGGAGTGCACAAAGAAAACTACTGACCTTTGGCAAAGAAACAGACAAACTTTCTCCTGCTAGGTTCTGCCCAAAAGGGGGTACAAACCCAGCATGTGCTTTCAACCACTTGGCCACTAAGGCCCAAAGGTTAATGTAGATACTCTTTCCAAATACTGTAGATTGGGAAATTTTAGTATTATCAAATTTTTGTGTGAACGCAATTTAACATTTATTTGCGTCTCTTAATTTTTGCGTGATCGCAACTCTGTAGTTATAATTTTAATTACTTCTTATTTTTCAAGAAACTTATATTTTCGCGACTCCTTTCATTCGCGAATTTATGCCAAAATAAAACGATTGCGAAAATTTTCATATTTACAGGATCTCTTGGACTATAATGTTTAATTTAAATTGTCCTTTTGTGTGATTCCAAAGGAAACACTGGTAATATTTAGCCATCAAAGATTTTACCTGCCAACCAAAAATATGATTGAATGATTGATCGATTTGATTGATTTGATGGATGGATGGATGGATAAGAATATTTCACTTACATATATATTGAAATATCATCAGCTTTAGGTAAAGAGGCAATTTTTTTTACCTTTGCAGGATGTTCAGGGTAATGTGCAGGGAGGGTTCTTTAATCTGCTATGCCTGCCAAAAATATGTAATGGACCAAAAGATATTTTTTTGGAGAGGCCATGCAAATGGTGACCACTTGTTCTATGTACCTGTATTCTTTTTCCCATGGTCATCTCTAGGAAGAACTCTCTGTACCACAACTGTGACAAATCACAACAATTATGTAGAGATTCTGAAACAGATTGATAATATTCGTATAAATACATTCAAACCAGTCTATAAAGACCACCCAAGGGAACAAGTAAAAGGGGCCTTTATAAGCAGGTGGCCCTTATATAAAGGTTGCCTTTAAGGCAGGTTGGACTGTATATATATTAACATTTGTCTTTGTTTCTCCTTCTATGGCATATATTGAGCAAATGTATATCATAGTGTTATAGATATTAATTAAAGTCATCATGTAAGTACGTAATTATCTTGTTACAGCAAATCACTGCATAGAAATACACTACAATCACAAATAATATGTTGATTTTGAAAAGTATTTTTTGATGTCCCATTCTTTTATCATGTTTATTAATATCAACACGTAAACAATGTATTTTTAATTTTTACATAAAATAGTGATTTTAATTTGTTGTAGCATAAATAAAACCTGTGGTGAGAGACAGAACTATTTAATCTATGTGGCCAATGACATTTTTCTGATGGAAGAATAAAAATTAAATATTTCAAAATACACAGTATTACATATTTTGCAGTTTTTGGCATTACAGATTGTAAATATAAGAAATGATATTCAATTTTTCGTGATCTATTCAAGCATGAATAACAATGACCAGTCCAAATTATACATGAATGCAGCATAATGCAATTTGGACTAGCCATTTTTATCCATACTTGAATCCATAACAAACAAGAGGCCAAATAGGGCCTGTACCGCTCACCTGGGCCGTTAACAGCACAAAAACACATTATTGTGTTTATACTACATTTAAGGAGCAATAACTCCGATGTGGATATTTAGATATTTATGAAACTTGCTACTTGCATCTGTGACCTTGACCTTCAAACCAATGACCATAATCTATATATCAAAATGATGATTGCATCAATACAAACAATATTCTAATATACATGCCTATACAAAAAAATCATAGTTTTACAGATAATGAATCTTTTTGGTATTGTTTTGCAACCGTGACCTAAACCTTTGGACCCATGACCTTTTTCTATACATTAAAAAGATTGTTGTATTAATACCTACAATATTCTAATATAAATGTCTATACAAAAAGTTAATAGTTTTCAAGATAATGAACCATTTCAGTATTCTTACGCATCTGTGACCTTGACCTTTAAACCAATGACCTAAATCTATATATCAAAATGATCGTTACATCAAAACCAACAACATTCCAATATATATGCCTATACAAAAAGTTTATAGTTTTCGAGATAATTAACGATTTTGGTATTGTTTTGTTGCTGTGACCTTGACCTTTGGACCCATGACATTTTTCTATACATCAAAATGATCGTTGTATCAATACCTACAACATTCTAATATACATGCCTATACAAAAAGTTAATAGTTTTCAAGATAATGAACCATTTCAGTATTCTTACGCATCTGTGACCTTGACCTTTAAACCAATGACTTAAATCTATATATCAAAATGATTGTTACATCAAAACCTACAATATTCTAATATATATGCCTATACAAAAAGTTTATAGTTTTTGAGATAATTAACAATTTTGGTATTGTTTTGTTACTGTGACCTTGACCTTTGGACCCATTACATTTTTCTATACATCAAAATGATCGTTGTATCAATACCTACAACATTCTAATATACATGCCTATACAAAAAGTTAATAGTTTTCAAGATAATGAACCATTTCAGTATTCTTACACATCTGTGACCTTGACCTTTGAACCAATGACCTAAATCTATATATCAAAATGATCGTTACATCAAAACCAACAACATTCCAATATATATGCCTATAAAAAAGTTTATAGTTTTCAAGATAATTGACGATTTTGGTATTGTTTTGCTACTGTGACCTTGACCTTTGGACCCATGACCTTTTTCTATACATCAAAATGATCGTTGTATCAATACCTACAACATTCTAATATACATGCCTATACAAAAAGTTCATAGTTTAAAAGATAATGAACCATTTCAGTATTCTTATGCATCTGTGACCTTGACCTTTGAACCAATGACCTAAATCTATATATCAAAATGATCGTTA
Source organism: Anadara kagoshimensis (assembly GCA_021292105.1). Classification (NCBI taxonomy): domain Eukaryota; kingdom Metazoa; phylum Mollusca; class Bivalvia; order Arcoida; family Arcidae; genus Anadara; species Anadara kagoshimensis. Next base: position 49,376,528 of record CM037873.1, on the reverse strand, counting down.
CATCAAAACCAACAACATTCCAATATATATGCCTATACAAAAAGTTTATAGTTTTCAAGATAATTAACGATTTTGGTATTGTTTCGCTACTGTGACCTTGACCTTTGGACCCATGACCTTTTTCTATACATCAAAATGATCGTTGTATCAATACCTACAACATTCTAATATACATGCCTATACAAAAAGTTTATAGTTTTCAAGATAATGAACCATTTCAGTATTCTTACGCATCTGTGACCTTGACCTTTGAACCAATGACCTAAATCTATATATCAAAATGATCGTTACATCAAAACCAACAACATTCCAATTTACATGCCTATACAAAAAGTTTATAGTTTTCAAGATAATTAACGATTTTGGTATTGTTTTGCTACTGTGACCTTGACCTTTGGACCCATGACCTTTTTCTATACATCAAAATGATCGTTGTATCAATACCTACAACATTCTAATATACATGCCTATACAAAAAGTTAATAGTTTTCAAGATAATAAATAATAAAAGAAAGGTAAAAAATTAGGTCATGACCTTCAGAATTGACCTTGACACCATTTTGAAGGTAATTACAAGAATATGTCAAAACTGAAAACCCCATGTCATTATCTGGTCATATAGTCAAGTTATAACAATTTAAAAATATTTTACGATTTTTGCAAATTTAAACGCAAAAACGCGTAACCTATTTTTAAACCAAATTTCATGAAATGAACAAACTTAAAGGTTAAGACTATGTAGAATCCAAATATCACATCAGTTTTTGCCTCCAATGAGTGGTTCAAGAGAAGAAGATTTTTTTAGGTTTTGTCTATTTTTAGTAACAGCGGCCATCTTGGATATTCGATCGTCATGATTTGAACAAACTATAGTTAGACTCTGTCAAGGACCTTCCATGGCAAATTTGGTTTCAGTTGGCCCAGTAGTTTCGGAGGAGAAGATTAAAGTTTACTGACGCACGCACGAACGCACGCACGCCTCGCCATGCCATAAGCTCACATGGCCTTTGGCCAGGTGAGCTAAAAATTGAAAATCTTGTTACAAAGCTATTATAAGAGCAGTGTAGCTCATCTGAACATATAGTCCAACCCAAAAGTTTAGCATTAAACAATAACACTTAGTATGACATGTCTTTTCAAGACTTGAAAGTGGGTAGTGACTGTTCTTTCACCAAGCACTCGGCATTACGAAATGTAAGTCAGTTCTTTCAGATGGAAAATTAAAATAATCGAGGTCCCATGTCACAGTTGGCTTGGCACACTAAAGAACCCTGCTGTATAATGCCATCAGTGCAATGCACAGGCAAAATTTCTGCACCTTCGTCTATAGCTGGTGACGTCTCGATATAAGTGAAATATTCTTGATTGGGATGTTAAACACCATTACTCACTCACTCACTAGTGCATATGATGATTCTAGTGTTATACGATGATAAATTTCAGCTACACCAGAATCTAACACTTACCATTAAAATTAAGTAGGTAATGCCAGAAGAATGATAGTTTATGGAAGTTATCTATGGCCATTAAATGCTGCATATCTATATCTTTTCTCAGTGTACGTTTTCCACCACTCTTCTCAGCTATCAGCGATTCTAACATTGTACGAACCATATACAGCTGAAATTAAGAGTAAAAGCTTTGTACTAAACTATATGTAGAAATGTCTCTTAGAGACAAATACAAATCTAAGTTAAGGAAAATCTAAGTTAGGATCTGGAATGATTGTGAATCTTGGCTCAGACTCAGCATGAAAAAGGAAAATCTACATGTAAACCACACAACCATGCAGCTTTGTGTTAAACAAGAAGTGCTAATGCAGTAAGTTTTGTAAGTTTGGACGAAGTCTCCTATAGTGCAACTTTGACCTGGCAGCTCGGCCTATTTTCAAACAGACATTTTAGATCTTTGTCAGACTGCCAGACAAAACTCGACACACTTTTTTTATTATTTCCTCAATGTGATCGTATAAGTTTATGTTGACTAACAACTTTCTATGTTATTTAATCATAAATGTTTGTAACGTACATTATAATACTGATATGATGAAAATATATGTTAAAATGTATTGAAAATGAAGACGAAAAAAAAGAAAAAAAAAAAAGACTTGCTAATGCAGAATCATGTCTATTCCAGTAAAGGGTGATGTGACTCTGTCAAAACTAATTGATATTAAGTCTAAGTCAAACTTAACTTATAGGCCAAATATATAAAGGAACATGCTTAATACAAATTCAATATCTCAAAAAAGTCCAGAAAACTGCCATAACTCTGTCAAAACTGGTTGAAATTGAAACCAAATGGCTTGTAGGTCATGCTTAATAGAAATTCAATATCTCAACAAATAAACGAAAAACTATAGTCTTTTTCCTGTTTCACCAAGAGTGGACTAAAAATCCTATACCTGTGTACTAGAAGGTCCAACATTTCTCCGCGGAACTTTTATCACAAATCCCTCGTCTGGATCTTTCTTGCCCTTTAAAGCTGGATCTTCCTGTGGCTCAACACCTCTCAACCAATCAACACACGTGTCACGTACAGCCATAATTATCCTAAAATAAATGTTAGAATTACAAGATGGTAAAAAAACAACAAATGTTGGTCCACCAAATGCTACATAGTGGCAGACGTATGCTGTTTTATGAGCTGACAGACTCTCGGTGAAATTGCGACATTGTATTCATGTTTAAACACAAGAATTATTCAGAATTATATCTCTCCAAAGACAGACATAATAACATGGTTAACAAACTGAATTATTTTATCATTTTTATAGTAAATTGTATTGGTTTTTTAAGTTGTGAAAAAGGTTAAGGTTTTGTGAAAAAAGCCATAAGTTTTTAATTGTGAAAAAGATTCAATATCAGCAACATTTACATGTATGATCCAGTGATAGCCCTGATGACACATTTAAACATTAATACACTTACACTTTTATTACATCACTTTTCTTTTTAATGGCTTTTCTGAGAGGATCTCTGACAAACAACTGAACAAAGTCTTGTAGCTCTGCATAAATATGTCTTCTTATAGCATCCATAAATACCGACTCCATCCGTGCCATCAAGAGTTGTAGCCCTTTGATCATAGCAATAACTTCAATGATGGCAAATTTCTCGTCACTGCTATAATTGTATCTTGTAGACTGAAATAACACAAAGTCAAAAGTTATAATTTTGAAGACTGAAATAAAATAAAACATGAAAAAGTAAAATAATTTATTTTTGTGGTATTCAATCTTCATGGTTCTAAGAAAAATATCATTTTGTGGGGTTGCAAATTAAAGTCTTTTGGTTTCCAGTTTGATATATACAATGTACATGTATACGTTTTCGTTGTCATATGGTTGAGAATATCCAAGAAAAACAATGGAGATTGGAATGCCAAGACAACCGATGATTTTACAATAGCACAAAGTAAAAATTTATAACCTAGAAGACTGAAATACTGTGAAATTATTTATTTTCATGATGTACAATCTTCGTGGTTCTTGGAAAAATATCATTTTTTGGGATTGCAAATTTAGCGGTTTGTGGTTTCCATTGGTTTCCAAGGAAACTTCGCCATATATAAAATGTCTTGCATATTTTTGTGATTTACAGAGTATAAACAAGATTTTCAAAGTGGCAATTTTCATAAAAATGTGAAATTATTTCTATTGCCACTTATCATAAAATTGCAAAATATATATTTTTTTTGCATTTACAATATTTAACTGTTGACATTTCCAGCTTAGAATTTGCAAAAGGCCAATAATTTAATTACCGTACTACAATATACAGTTTTTTATTTTTCATCCAAAATTATTCATAAAGTTTCATAAAGTTTTGAAAAAGTGTCTGAAAAATGTTGGTGAAAGAGATAGAGTAACCACTATATCATGTATTACTTCAATACAAGATTAAGTACATGTAAATATGACCATACCCTTTCATATTCCTCAGCATCAGCAGGACAGATGGGATTCTGGTGTTGATCTGTGGGATGTAGAAGTTTCCAGGAATACTGAAATAGAAGAGAGAGAAATTTGTAACTAAAAACTGTGTACCTGGCAACTGCTAAATTAAATATAACCAAGAACATGAAACAATTCAGGTCAACAAATGAAAGAGAAACACAAGGACAAAATGGACAAACAAACAGATAAGGATACCAGATTCATAACTTGTTAGTCATGGCTGAGTCATAGATGCCAGGAACTGTAATCCACCTTAAAGCTAGATGACTTACATACATATAATTCTATTTTTCTTTTAATCTGATATTGGACCAAGGTCTGTCTAAAGAGGATTGGGGTAGGGAGGTATAAGGAGCATACCGTACTTCATCTTAAATGAGTCCAAGCTTCCAGGGGCCAAAATCCACCTGGAAGTGAAATAACTTAGTTCATTGTTTTCTTGATTCTGACCATAGATCTAGGTCTGTTTAATTGGAAGGAGGTTCAAATAAACATGATAAATGGGCAATCACAAGTTCCATGACTTGCCATGATTGTCCAGGCTGCCAGGAGTCAAAATCCACCTATAAGTTATATGACTTAGACCTTTGTTCTCTTGTTATGACCATGGACCTACATGTAGGTCTGTTAAACAAGGAGGGGGTGATGTAAATTGAGAATACTTACAAGTTCCATGACCTGCTGTGTCCAGGCTGCCAGGAGTCGTAATCCACGTAAAGCTAAATCACTAAGCTCTTTGTTCTCTTGGTCTGACCGTGGTCCCTCTCTTGTTGTTGTTATTGCCTGAAATACGAAATCCATAATATAAGCATGTTTGAACTGTTACAAGTCAACAAACACATTGGGTATAATCACGTAAATTAAATGAGAAGTCATGACAACTTGTGCTAAACTAGTCTTTAATTGTAACAGTACTAGTATTTTGGTTTGAGACAAAAATCTTATTCTTAATAAAAGTAAGATTACCTATGTTCAAAGCAGGTGACATTATACCTTGCCATGATAACAGTAAACAAGAACTGTCAGAATACAGCAGAGATCACTTGCACATAACTTTAAACTTTTTAATTTTGCCATATGCTTGTTTTCAAACCCAAGCAGAATAGAAGCAAGAAATTTGTAACAGAAATCTGTAAAAGTGGCTTTATGGTCAGGTGGCTTTTATATACAGGTTCAAATACATGAATAAAGAACAATTGGGATACAATTCTACTAGCCTTTATAAGCAGGTGGCCTTTAAGGCAGGTTGGACTGTACTTAGGAAAGGCTATTGCAACCAGTTAAATACCACTGGTTATTAAACTTCTAACTTCAGACACTAGGTAAGTCTAGTGATATGGTCATAACACTAAGGCCCTCAACCATCTCACTTATGTGCAAATGTATACATTTAATGTTTTAATGCTTATTTAAGATAAAAGTTTTTATAAACACATTTAGATGGTCTTCTATACAATGCACATACAAATTCAAAATACAAGATTCAAGTAGAAATTGGGTCTATCTTTCTTGTCCTTAACCCTCTAAATAGAGGATATCTTTAATACAGATTCTTCTGTTTATCAAAGGTCAAAAATTCAAACCTCATTACTGTGTCTTGATAGCTGACTGATGTAATTCATGTGGTCTTCTCGGATCGCTTCAAGATTAGCGAGCAAATTTGACTGGGGACTGGCCTGACTGGACTCGCAGAAGTTCCAGCGGGAAGGGTCAAAGTTCAAACTGTGTTGTATAAAGTGATACGGCTTAATCTGCATATCTCCATAGAGTGGCACTACTTCAAGTTGCTGAAAGAGGAAAATAGTGGTACAATGTACTGATAACAAAAATAAAGGTTAAATATTTCATACCTATGTATAACTACATTTGTCACCCTTCAAAGACATTTCTCACACAGCGATTGGTTACTTTCCGGAATAAATAGAACTGTTTATAAATTTGTTGTGTTACATAAAAGCATGCAATGTTTAGCGGTAAAAGGGAAGTAACTCCTATATTGTTGACATCTAGCTACGCTGCTACGGTAAACAAAATGTCGACAATGTATGCAAGTCGCACAAAATACAGAATCTAAGTTAAAAAGACCAAATTAGTGCTGCTTTGAAGGGCGACAATTCAGTAGGTTACACAGACCCAGGATACCCTGTCAAAGATGAATGTACCTTTCACTTGCGACTCGGGGTACATATATCTTTTAATATACATGTATAGAGTATCAGTTTAATCACAAAATAAATTCGGAATAATTTCAGTTCAAGAATACGGCCCAAGTTATAAAGAGTAATTTTTACAGAGGTTTACTTTGCTTAAGTCTACATGATGATACTGAAAATAAAGAAATATAGGGCCAGTTTTTTATGCCTTAATTAGGTTGTGGTAAAATTGCAGTGCTTAACTTTCACCAAATTTCATAAATTCTGAAAATTTACAGGTTAGATCCCCTTTTCTTTCTGATTATGTAATATAAACTATCATACCATCAGTTTTTGTTTTAGTTTTGTTCTTTTGTCATACACAATGAACAGACAAATATTTTACATATATAGTAAACTTTGAACATCTATTGCTATCTAATATTTACATGTATACTGCCTTATTCAACATGTTCAAAAGGTGAATGGTAAATGGTAAAAAATGTCCAAATATCACCAATATCAGTGCTTTATAAAAATCTACCGTAAATCATGTTTAGTTGCCACAGTTAGTTACCAAGATCAGTAACTTTATAAAGAAATTCGCATTTGCTTTAGTCTAAATGTATACAGTATAGAAAATATTCTGCGTACAAATGAAACGATATCCAAACAAATCAGAAATGTACATGTATAAACATTTACCTTTAATATTTTGTCAATTTTTGTCAGATTTATGCGTTTCTTGGCATCCATCTTATAAATACTATTTTCTTTACTGTCCATTAAATAAAGTCCAAATCCCATAACCTGTCAATCAAAAAATATAACACATTAAATAAAGTCCAAATCCCATAACCTGTCAATCATAAAATATAATGCATTGAATAAAGTTCAAATTCCATAACCTGACAATCAAAATATATATAACACATTGAATAAAGTCCAAATCCCATAACCTGTCAATCAAAATATATATAACACATAAAATTGCTACAAAACATGTTACCATGGTTATAACCCTACAAGTAATACAAAAATTGTTCAATAAAGTCTGTTAGTCCTGTCATTCTATGGTAGCTCAGTTGATAGAATGCTTGCTATGTATGTGGAGAGCCTGTGTTTGAACCCTGACCTGGTCGGACATAGACTTGAAAATAGGTCGAAGTTGTTATTCTTTTGTTCAAAGAGTGTCCGAAGAAAACCACTGCCCAGTGTCCATTAGAAGCTGGCAACTTTTTAGCACCAGTGAAGAAAGATTATTGAACATGTACAAAGTAGTCTATATTGGGATGATGGAAGAAATGCCAAGGAACACCCACAGAAAATTGTTGCCCATCAGTAATTGAACTGACTAACTTTCTCATATAAGCACTGCAAGAGAGGGGTTATAACATAGGTGGTGAGATGTGCTGTGATCTGTAACTTAGCAGATAGGATCACTCTACCACCGAGATCTTTATTTTCAATTTCTGTCCTCAATTTTCAAAATATCCTATAAATGATCTACACTCTTTATATGAGTTTAATGCCCAAATCAAGATTCTTTCAATGATAAGCTCAATGATGGTGAAAAAAACCAGTGCCCCCCAAAAAACACTTATTTTCAGCAAGCGTACTGACAAAATTTCTCACATAAGAATCTGTCATAATCAAACCTTGTCAATGAAAGACACTGCCATCTTTAAAGAGGCACTTTAGACCATTTAAACACCAAGCCCCAATTCAGGTTTCTAGGAATTTTTTGCACACATGCCTTTAACTAACATGTAATTTTGCACACGTACCTAAGCTAACATGTACTTTTGCACACATAACTTCTTAACAATCGTGTAATTTTGCACACGTACCTTAACTAACATGTACTTTTCATTTGGTTCTAGGTACATTCTGCTTTCATACATATGAACACAAATCTGTATAATATCTGCTAATAATTCTTCATAATTTGGAGTGGACTGCATTGTCTCCCTTACCATCTCACGGATTTTATTTTGAGTAGCAAGAAACATGGATAAATTTTGAGATTCCTGTAGTGACTGTGGATCTGCCATAACTTTTAAGAACTGTGCAGCTCTGAATAAATACAAAGAAAGTAAAATAGATTTTATTACATACAACTTATTTGTGCTCTGCGGGGCTCAGATAAAAAATTCAAATCACATGTTTACCGGTACTCTGGATCAAGTAGTTTTTACTTCCATGTACCACTTGTAAAATGAGTTAATTTTTTTCATGTAGTTTTTCATTTTGTCATTACATTTTGACAATTTATTAAGAATCAAGGATGACATGTTACAAATACATGTAATCTACATGGTACTGAGCTGAGTGTAAATAAAATTCCAATCATCACTGGGCCGTTTCCAAGACTGCTAGGAAGTTTAGATTCATATTGCTTTATTTTTGTGGTGTCAAATTGTAGCCGTTTGACAATGATGGGCAAGGCTTTCTCTCACCCTTTTCTGAATCACACTGGAACCCATGCAATTGTAAAAATAAAGCATCATAACTTCATAAGTATCTTAATGGTCAAAATTGTGAAAAAGAAAAATACAAAGAAAATGGTAGAAAACTAAAAAAAATATACTGTTTTTAAAACTGAAATTTCTAAAATTATAAAAGTTGGCAAAGTGGTTGTGAAAAAACAAGATTTTGAATGGGCAAAATATTCCTCTCGCCAAAGACCCAGGGAGAGCCCTGATTGGTCATGTTCCAGTTATGATATGACAACAGCCTCAACCCCCCCCCCCCCCCCCCATCTCAAACAACTGAATATTTTACAGTATTGTTTGTGTTATTACCTTCTGTATGCGGAATAGTCATTTTTAACACTGGCTTTCATGTTTTTGAGTTCATCAAGCTCGGCAAACATATTTATAAATTTGCCCAGCGTCAGGAGATAAGCCTCGGATACGAAGTCCTTCTGTTTCTCTTTGTGACACAGTCTTTTTATCTCATTCCCAAATCGTTCTATAGCTTTGATCTGAAATAATAAAGAGAAAGACTAATTAATCCAATACAATAATACATTCCATATGCAAAAAAAGTCTCTTAGGTAAAAATTTTTTACTGTTTGTTGTATTTTTTTAAGCACCAATATTGATTTATGCAAAAATAATAATATAAGTAAAATTACAGGTAACCAAATACATGTAGGTGTAGAGAAATGGAGAAAAAAAGAAACACACAAAGCCATGTGGACACTTCAGTTTCCGATTTTTCTTCACCATCTCAGAACTTACGTCCTTGATATAAGCAAAAATAAAAAAAATTCTAGACTGGGGAATCAAACACCCATCACTCCACTCTTTCGGACACCGAGCTACATGTAAGCAGTAACAAAATACTTTGTTTTGTTATAACAACTTATCAACCATTGGAATTTCATCCATTGTTAATCTATGACCTTGATGGACACTGTTATAGAAATGGTGCATAAATGTCCCTGTGTCCATTTGACCTTTCCAAAGAAGATGTTTGTACAGTAAAACCTCGTTATAATGCCCCTCAATAACTTTGCCACCTCGCTTATTGCCACACTATTTTGAAGTCCCAAAATCCATTTTGTTTATGTTTTTCTTTATGGACCTCCCTCAATTTATTGCCAAACCCCTTTATAACGCCAAAATTTGACTGAACAAATGGTGGCAATGAATCAAGGTTTTACTGTATATGAATACACACACAGACACACACACACACACACACCCACACCAAAACCCACACAAGAATAATGTTAATCATACTTACACAAAAGTACATGAAGTCCATGAGTTTTGATACCTGGGGGTCTAACACCTCTACAATTTTGTTGTAAATTTCTGCTCTGTTTGGTTGCTCATTACTCTTAACCTGTAAAATATCCATTTTTTTTAAATTATACACAGTTTACTAAAGTATAAATCTAGGTTCCATAAATTTAAAATAATTAGTAGCCAAATTTCCAAAATTTGTGAAAATATAGTCCTTTTTAAAGTATTTTTCCACAAATTTGCTAAAATAGGTTACTTTTTGAAAGAATTCCTCAGAAATTAGTAGCCAATGACGATTTTGGCTACTAGGAATGGAAACATAGATAAATTAAAACATTTCAACCATTATGATTCATCCAATGGGGAAAATTACTTTACTGCATTGGGAATGGGAATTTACTTCAGTGAGACCCCTGTTATGGGATAGATAGTAAGCTTGAACAAAACTTATACTGTTGGTAAAGCTCAAATTTCACTGTTTATACATGTTGAGGATGCCAACACTGTAAAAGTTAAACTCTGGCCTCATCTTATTTGGACTAAATTATCAGTGATTTTGTTTGTTAAAAATTACTACTGAATAAAGGTAGTTTCCCTATGGAAAGCTTACTAAAATTTCCCAATTTGATCACTAAAATTCCCAAACCAGCCATGATAAACAAGATACACACGTTACTCTTATTAAATGATTTTGTTCAACATTGTATTGACCCTCTTAATTTTTCAGATATAGTATTTTTGCTACAAATATACTGTATTCTTGTTATAAATTTCATAAGCATGTCATAGTTGGCTCTTTGTGTCAGAACTTCAATTTTGCTAATTTATAAAAATAGTGTAAATTTTACCAATTTGAAAGACAGATTACTGATTATGTTGAGTAATAGTGTTCCATGTCCAAGTTAAGAAGAATATTTCACTTATATCGAGACGTTGCCAGCTATAAGTGAAGGTGAAGAAATTTTGCCAGTGTGTGATGGCATTATACAGCAGGGTTCTTTATCATGCAAAGCCCACCATAACCTGGGACTTCGTTTTTTATTTTAAGTTCCAATCCGAAAGAACTGTGACATTCATTTCGTAATGCTGAGTGCTTGGAGAAAGAACAGTCACTACAAACTTTCAAGTCTTGGGTGTTACCCAGTCAGGGTTTGAATCTACGAGCCCCCACTTATGGAGCAATCAATCTACCAACTGAGCTACCCCAGTGGTATGATTATGTGATCCATGGTAGTAAGTTCAAAGAAAACAAATACATACTGTTGGTAAAGCTCGAGAACAACATCTCCATGTATACAACATAACAGCATAGCCTTGTCCTTCTTCTAACAACTTGTTCTAAAAATTAAAAAAAGAAATATGACTCAGATTGAAGTTTGATGTCTGCAATAATATCTGAGGATTTCATAACTGAAGAAACATAGAGGATTTTAAAAACCTTTGGATGAAAATTTATTTGACTGCATTCAAACTGCCATTCACTACATTTTGTTGTGCATGAATGAATAATGGTTTCTGCAATGTATAATACACAGTATTTTCAATAAAGCCAGCAATGCAACAAAAGTTCAAGACTTTTAAAATAAAAAGTTAATTTGACAAATCAAATGGAAGCCCTTAATAAAGCTTTAAGTAGCTGATCATTCAAGAGACAATTGGTAACTATTGTTATGTTAAGAATGTATGCTTCTGAAGTGCCAGTCTCATTGAAATCTCATTTAATAATAATTTCTAAATTATGTAAAATTATTGGAAATTGTTAATGGATTTAGCAGAACTTATGATCCGTTATGCTGCATGAAAAAATAATGCATTTGTAATCAGTAGTTTTCGAGTATTGTCACTTTTAATTTTTGTAACTGAAAAATGTATTTGCTTCATTTTAATGTCAAACTGTACTATTACTTACCAGATCAGAATGAACTGTGGCTTCTTCTATGTACTTTGCTACACCAGTTACATATGCATTTCTGTCCTCAAAGTTTGTATCAAAATTGGCTCTGTAGTGGATAGACAATGACATGGCTTCGATACACGGCTGTTGATCTGGTAAGGGGAGCTCATCCAAAACGTCCACATTCTGCAAGGCATCAGTCAAGGTGATCTTGTCACCCGCCGACACCTTTCCCGATTCCTACAAAAATGAATTAAGTATATTTTAATGATTCATTCAGTGATTTCCCTAAGACTTGTAGCAGGAAGTAGATTGACAAATCCAAGGGTCAAGGGGACCAAAAATGATTTTCAGGTTTTCTCTAGGCAATTCTTAGGCATCAGAAAAATGATTTTGATGATCTTTTAGTATAAAATCAGAGGCTTCTGATGATAAACTGAATATGGTTTCGGTAAAAATGACCTTTTTATTTCAATTTTATGAATTTTTACTGGCCAATTTGGAGTTTTAGGCCATCAAAACAGTCGACTGCCAGCTCTTAAGGAAAACACTGTCATTAATCATCAAGAGATAATTTATTAAGGATGTCTACACATTTATTGAAAGGGAATTTTGAATCAAGAAATTGTCACAGTGTTTATGCCATTGCGCAGTTAGAATCAAGTCAAAAATGGACCAATGAAACAGGAAAATTGTTTTTAGATTTAAAAATGCAAACTTCAATGGAAAAGTAAAACATTTCTACATATCATATACACATTTAAGGGAAGAGGAAGAGAGGCCGGCCTAAACAGACTTGGCGTAGGAGTACAGACACAGAGGCACAAACAGCTGGAAAGACATGGGCTGAACTGAAGAAGATAGCAGAGAACAATGTATTGTGATGTATATTATGGCATTTCTGTATCATCCCAGCCTACAACATTGTTGGATAATTTTATAATTAGCTACAATGTTAAAATAGATTTCTTTTCAAATCTTTTTAGCAGATTCCTGATGAGGAAATTAACCATTTACCAGTAATCAGAAATTATAATATCTCATTAGTGGTTTGATACTGGTGCCGCCATTTTGTAAGTTGAGTTATGGTGTTTAACGTCCCAGTCAAGAATATTTTATTTATATCAAGATGTAGCCAGCTATAGTTAAAGTGGCAGATATTTTGCCTCTGCATTACGCCGATGGCATTATACAACAAGGTTTTTCATCGAGCCATGCCTACAGTGACACAGGACCTTGTTTATTTTAAGTTCCCATCAGAAAGAACTGTGACTTTTATTTGAATGTCCATTTCTTTGCGAAAGAACTGTCATTACCCACTTGCAAGTCTTGTGTCAGACCTGGTCCGGTTTGAACCCACAACCCCCATTTAAGGAGCGCATTTTGTAAAATTGCTGTCAGTAGTGTTTAATGTTGATATGTATTTCCTTCTACAATCGGAGCACCTTTTGTGGAAGTGCAAACCCTTCACTGACAAATGAATTGGCCAACTTTAAATCAATGATTGAAATTGTTATGATTTTAAAAATGATTTTGCTATTATCCCTGATTATTTCATTTCATCACTACATCTCATCATTAAATAGGTTATGTATCTAAAAAACATATATTATTCATATTGTTAAGGTATACTTTATACAACATTTATACAAGTGCTCCTAAAAAGACAACATCTCAAACAGTGGACTGTTGAGGTTCTCCCACACATGAGGGATACTTTCATACAAGAAGTGATAATGTGACCTAGTAATGTCCAAAAAGAATCTTTATTTTCTGGAGAAAGTAATAATAATCTGTATTGTTACCTGTCTGTAGAAACCACTATAGGCTTTTCACCTCTGTGTATTGTAAATTATGTAATTAGTGGTTAATTTCAGGTACAAAGCAGACAAAAAATCTTAAAAACAGACAAAAGATATCGTCTAGTATTTATATCTAGGAATACCTACTGAATTTAACCTAATCAAACTTTAGTTTTTGTATTAAAAGCGGTCGAAATTGTAATAGCAAAAATAATATACGGTATGTAAGAGATATATGTATAAACGTCATATAGGCTATTAGTTTCTGCACAGTCTTTCAGCAAATTTAACTTAAATAAAATGTTGATTACTAGAAGCATGAATAATTCTGCTGCAAGTCACTCTTGGCATGACGCGTCTTGCAAAAAGTATGCAAGAAAGGACCGATAAATGGATATTTTCAAGGTTACAATTACGCTGGTTGAAGATTTTTTCACATGAAACAGGCGTCCACTTACCATCATTTATTTCTATGATGTATTTGAAATTTATCTGGTCGCACCCAAACTTAAATGACAGTCAGGAAGTTCATTATCTATTTATTTCCGGTTGAATCGTTAGACAGGTTTACGGATTAGCGTAAAAACAGAGTAATAAGCGGCGCTTGAGTATAATTGTAGTAGATGGTAACCCGGCTAGCAATTAGTTAACCCGAATAATTTAGTCGTTCACAACAGGTGCTTGAACTCTTGATTGAAATGGCATTTTTTTTTCGAAAAAAAACTTACCGTAATATTTATGACAATATCTTATTATTAAATTCTTTCAATTTTTAGTTTTAAACGAATTGTAAATCTTTAGACACAAAATAACATCAGCGGCATTTAATGCTGATTTATAAAATAAATTTTAAATGTATTAAAAAATCAGCCGCTGGTCACAAATTAATATCTTATTTGAGAAACAGATAAATCCGTCTTTCAGACATCTTCATACAGTTATATTTCCACAGCGACATTTAATATAGTTAAATTCGCTGATTTTTAAAATAAATACTTATCATATGAATAAATCTACCGAAGAAGGAAAATAAATTAGATACTGCACAGATCTTGCCATTCTAGTAAAAGCGTGTGAAATTTTGACTTTATCAGAGCTCTGTTTTAGATTGCCGGATTTCAAGTATAATTTTACATTATATTGCAAAACACCTGAACACAGCGCTCATAAATACGGTGATAATCGAAAAAATGTATAGAAGCTGGTACTGATAATACTAGTCTCCGATAAAATAAATATTTTAAATTACTATAATTATATAGGGACGCAAATAGCTACTATAATAGAAATTACAGTGGCGGATTCAGCGGGGGGCGTATGTCCCGCCTCCCCCCCCCCCCCCCTTATGTCGCTAATAATACATATTGTTTGATACAGGCATTTTGAATGAAAGATTTTCCCTCTTTGATGCAGCTCAGATTCAGTGTACCAGAATGCAGGATTTTTGCGCCATTTTTTCAAAATTTTAAGGGGAGCATGCCCCCGGACCCCCTAGAAGGTTCGAGCCTTCGGCTCTCACATTATACGCCCCCCTCCTAAAATTTTGTATCCGCCTCTGACTGATTAATAGCTAGTAACCTCCCTGCACTAACTAATTGTCAAAATGTTGATTCCCCGGACTTATATAGTCAGTTGATAGTACTACATGTACATTGTACGTGGGAGCTAACTGGCAGTTGTAATTTATGATATAAACTCACCGTGAGTTATATTACGGACTTTCCATTAAAATCATCATCATCATCATCATCATCATCATCATCATCATCGTCGTCGTCGTCGTCGTTATTGTTGACGGCCAGTTAATCTGATATTTGCATTTTTGTACCAGGGACGGACTCAGGAATTTTGAAAAGAGGTGGTTCATTTTTTTGTTGATATCGATCGATGCGGAAGGGTTGATGACATGTTTATCAAAAATTGAAATGCAGCATAAAATTCAACAGTTTTCTGCAATATGCAATATGAACAAGTGTTACACACATACATAATACCATGGACAAAAATAACTTGAGTGAGGATTCCAACACCCCTGGTCGGCCACTGCATACACATGCAGGTCCGAGGTCTCAATCAAACGGGAGAAAAATCTATAACTCCCGATCGGGCGTCTAAACCGTATAGCCCTAAGCATGCACACTTTAATTCGTGTACATACTACGTTACTAACCTGAAAAATTAAGGGGATTAATTCGTACAATGGTATAATCTAATTCAAGAGAGGCACTAAATACTCTCTCTATATATATATCTTATTTATTCAACATCGAGTACTTGGACCTCTACTTTTATCACCATGGCCAATATGGAGGACCTGATTCCATAAAATCAACGACGTTAGTTTAGTACCTTGGTGTTAAGCGTCGCTGAACAAATCAACCTGATGGAGTTATGCACAGACATTGCTATACATGTACTAGTATATGATATTAAGGTAAGAGCAATGCCACTGCCCTATTCCCATTGCTAATCTTAAAAACAATGACACTGTTCCGCGCTTTATTTTAATCTTCAGAGAAACGTCACTGTCCTGTGCTTTTTGCCAATCCCAAGAACAATGCCTCCACCGTCCCGCGCTTATTGCTAATCTTAAGAACAATGACACTGCCACACGCTTATTGCTAATCTTAAGGACGGTGCCGCCACTGTCCCGCGCTTATTTCTAATCTTCAAAACAACGCCACTGCCCCGTGCTTATTGCGTATCTTAAAAACAATGCCGCCACTGTCCTGCACTTATTGCCAATCTTAAGAACAATGTCACTGTCTTGGTTTATTTCTAAACTTAAGAACAATGCCGCCACTGTCCTGCAAATATTGCTAATCTTAAGAGCAATGCCTCCACCATCCCGCGCTTATTGACAATCTAAAGAACAATGACACTGCCCCGCGCTTATTGCTAATCTTAAGAACGATGCCACCACTGTCCCGCGCTTATTGACAATCTTAAGACCAATATCACCATTGTCTCGTGCTTATTGACAATCTTAAGAACAATGCCACTGCCCTGCACTTATTTCTAATCTGAAGAACAATGCCACTGCCCTGCATTTATTGACGATCTTAAGAACGATGCCACTGTCCCGCGTTTATTACTAATCTTAAGAACGATGCCGCCACTGTCCCGCGCTTATTGACAATCTTAAGAACATTATATTGCCACCGTTGTCCTGTGCTTACACTGTCCCGCGCTTATTACTTAAGTGAAACGCCGCTATTGTCCTGCGCTTAGTGCTACTCTTGATCTTAACATGGGGCAGCAAAATACGTTAGGACTGTCGATGAGCGAATACAATCCTGGAATCAAATCTTGGACCCGTTTTATGAAAACTGTCTCGTATCTAGGTTCTTTTGTGGTGCTTTACTCAGTTACTTGAAATGTCACAAGTGAATATGAGAAAAGGTTCTAAGTTTGCGCTCTCCATTTAACTTTTAATTATGTCTTTAAAAACTAAACACAACAGTATAAAATCCTTTTGAAAACAAGTATGATTTTTTCAAATATCTATCTTGCATAGAATTTAAGGGAGGCAAAAGCATATTCGTATCAGAATACGTTTTGATTGATTGTTTGAATTGGAGTTTACGTCCCAGTAAAGAACATTTCACTTATATCGAAACGTCACCAGTTATAGGTGAAGTTGCAGTAATTTTTACCTTTTCAGTGCGCCCATGCGCAATGTGGTTTAACGTGCAACGCCTGCCATAGCACGGGACATAGCGTTTTAGGGTCATTTCCAAAGGCTCCCACAACTTTCATTTCTAAATGCCCAGCGTTTGGCGAAAGAAGAGTCACTACCTATTTTCAAGTAATGGTTAAGACCACCCGGGTTTCGAAACATTGACCTCACACAACATATGGGGCGAACACTCTACCAACTGAACCACCGTGGTGGTAGAATGCACTTTAAGACGTGGGCTTCGGTGACGTAATTGTGGAATTATCAAACTATTTTGGTGACCGAATTATATAATGATACGTGAAATCATCTATCTATAAATAATAAAATTTGAAATAATAGGTCACGAAATCCCCTAATTTAAGATAAATCCACCTTCGAACATTCTTATCTTCAAGGTGTAAGAGGGAAAATTTACCTAGATAGACTGTCAGAAACGGAAACGAAAATGGACAACTTTAGATCAATCTCTCTCATTCTGATATTTGTGTTTTCAAGTGGAGTACAAAGTGCCACTATTATAGACTTTTTGAAAGGTGGAAATTATAACACACTTTTATCATTGTTGGAGAAAACAGGACTTAATGACACACTAGATGGCGCTGGTAAGTGACACATTCTGAACATGTTTGGTTCATTTCTAGTGGAAAAAGTTCTATATCAGTTAAAGTGGATATTATTTAAAGCTATATTAGGAATACTAACAACATTTACTTGAAAAATAAAAACCAAATTAACAATGTATAGTAAAAAATGTAATTTAACAAAAATTTGAAAAGATGTCATTGGTTGAAAAGTGGAAAAGGTTATGGGTTCGCTAAAAGCCACGCCCAATCACGTGTCCAATGACGTATATGGATTAAGTCGTTAAGTACAATGCAGTCGCAATTACGTATAACAAGTATGATAAGTCGCAATGAGGTTCATAGGCAAATAAGTTTGACCTGTCCGCTTGACCTTTCATTTAAATACTGGTATTTATCACGGACCAAGTCCATCTCTGTATAGGGAGTACAGGTGTTTATTTTGTATAGATATACTTACCTCATAGAGCACACCTGTGCCATATGTATATATATTAACTTTGACCTTAACACTACCCATGTATTGGGTGGATCAGCATACATGAATATTCCCAATAAAAGGTCAAGCGGACAGGTCAATGTTGTTTACCTATACAAATGGTGCTGTGAATTGACGATTGCGTGTCGTATGTTAGTTTTAAAAGAAATGAAAGTCGGTGATATAATGGATTCCAAAAGTTAGAAATTACCCGAA
This sequence comes from Anadara kagoshimensis, assembly GCA_021292105.1. Classification (NCBI taxonomy): domain Eukaryota; kingdom Metazoa; phylum Mollusca; class Bivalvia; order Arcoida; family Arcidae; genus Anadara; species Anadara kagoshimensis. The sequence goes on along the minus strand of CM037873.1, from coordinate 49,358,030 downwards.
TTTATGATGTACATACTTTATTTCGTGAATAAAAAAGGGAATGAATTAAGATACTATTATTTAAGAAGGGGCAAGGGTAATTATAATAAGATAAATGGTTGGAACCTCTGTAAACAATTTCTTATAAAGAAAAAAATAGTGTAAAAGAGGTAAAAAAGAATAACGAAAACATACGATGCTAACGTTAGTGTTGACGGCTAGAAACTGAAGACTCATGGCGTGACGCTACAGAACTGACAAATCATAACAATTTAATCCCTTACGTCAAAGCAAATACAATTTTTATCTCGAAGAAACGAGGTCACAATGTACCTGGCCTTCATTGAAATCACGTTCAGCTGTACTTGTTTAAGTGGCACTGGTGACTTTGGAAGCGTTACTTGTAGTACGGCACTTATAGATTATGAAATATAATCAGGAAAAACTGAGGGTACATTAATATTGATAATTGTTTAGTTCACCTTGTTTTTAGACATTACTAAACCATGTTCATTATTCATGATTAAAACCCTGTTTTTCAGTTGACCTTTTTTGAAGTGAAATTGAAAATTTTACGGAGTGCACAAACTTTTTGAAATAAAATTTTGAGCAGAGTCTGACATTGTATATTAGATCACGTCCTAGTAAAATAATATCACTAGAAAAAATGGTAAATTTTTGTAAAGTGTGGCTGCAATCCCCGAGAAACAGAAATTAAGTAATAAATATGGTTAAGGAATAGTTCTACGAACTGCCTTTAATTACAAACCAGTCTACTTAATGAAAAAACAGTGCCGTTATTTTTATTTTTCATTCATTTATTTAAATTAATTAAATTTATTTATTTATTTATTTATTATCATCATCATTTTATTTTTATTATTATTATTTCTTACGCTTGCACAACAATAAACAAATGAAAATTATTTGATCAGCAAATTCTAAAACAGTACTGGGGTTTGAACCCACGACTCTTGACATAAATATCAGTGACATGTTGGCTTCCTTTATTTTCAGGAGCCTTTACACTTTTTGCACCGTCTGATGCCGCTTTTGCAAAAGTACCCACGTCTGACCTATTGGCACTGGGGTCAAATGTCACTGCCTTAACCCAGTTATTGAAGGCTCACGTTGTCACTGGTTTTGTTATATCACCCCAGATACAAGATGGCACATCGAAAGCTTCATTAGCTGGGTCACCGTTGAACTTCCGTGTGTACAAAAATGGTGTAAGTTAAATTTACCATCATCATAACAATCACCATTGTCACCACCACCACCACCACCCATCATCATCATCATCACCATCATCACACTACCACCACCACAATAACCATCGTCACAATTGTCGCCACGATCACAACCCCCTTGTCGTCCCCTCCATCCCATCATCACCACCACCACAACAATGTATGGTCAAACACTAACCTATAATGTCAATGCCACTCGCCATTTTATATGATTACTTGCACTAACATCTCTCCGGCATGGCGTAACGTGTAAACGAAAGCCTCGTTAGTCCGTTAATACCCCTCGATGTTTACCACTTTCTCCTCGTCGCCGTCGCTACTGTAGCTCAGTTGGTAGAGTGTTCACTCCGTATGTGAGAGGTCGTGGGTTCGAACCCCGGTCCGGTCTGGCTCAAGACTTGTGAGTGAGTAGTGAATGATTATTCGCCAAGCATTCAGCATTACGAAATTAAAAAGTATCGGTTTTTTTCGGATGACTCACAATAAACGAGGTCCAGTGTCACGGCTGGCGTGGCACGTTAAAGAACTCTCCTTGCACATTGCCCTGAATGTACTGCAAAGGTCAAAATTTCTACAATTTCACCTATAGCTGATGACGTCTCGATATAAGGGAAATATTCTTGACTTGGACACGTAAAATTAATCAATCAATCAACTTCTCCACAATAACGTAACGTGTACAGTAAAGCATCGTGATTCCAGTATTGTCTTTCGAAAATTTTGCCACCCCCTTTTTTGACACAGTTTTTATATTTCATCTTTAAAAGCCTTCTTCTATTCATCACCAAACCCTTTTATAACACCAAACTTTGTCTGGACAAATGGTGGCAATGAATCGAGTTTTTAGTGTGTACCATGGATTTGTGATTATCTCGCTGTATGTACATTTCAGGCCATCATGGTGCAGGACGCTCTGATTTCCTCTTCTGATCATATAGTTCGTAATGGCGTTGTCCATGGACTTGACAAAGTACTTTTACCACCAACAAAAAATATTGCAGAATACCTTGGGGAGAATGACAGCGAATTTAGAGATTTATTTGCAGCGTTGGTATTGACGCAACTGGTACATACATTAGAAGGTACGTCATCACACCCCTTACCATCTGAAGGTTGTTGGTTTTTTTCCACCGCCTTTCAAAGAAAGGTCCGTGGGTATCAAATTCAAACTTCCATCCATCCTTATGTCCCTACGTTTGTCCAGCCGCTACCTGTCCGGAGTAATTCTCCAAAAAATAAAGTATTATTTTACGAAACTTACGGTGCAAATCAGAGATGTGCAGTATCATCTAACCCGAGTTGTGTTTTCCCTTTTCCTGGGAGTTGTGACCCTTTGAACATAAGTGCAAATCACAAAACTTACTTACTGGTATGAGGGTCTCAATTCACTGAATTAATTACATGTAATTACACCAGCAACATATGTAATCAAAATTGAAAATGAAAGGAACATGGAACTATGGGAAGTCAAAAATATCCAAGATAATACTGGACACTATTATATAACAACGACATCAAACTGAGCAATACTGCCTGGTGCTACGATAGAATGGATGCACGTTTATTTCGGGTATAAATAGTAAATATTACATAACATTTAATGACAATATCTGCAAAACACAGAACAAAATAATAATGCAATTAACAGAAAATACCCATATATATATATATATATATATATATATATATATATATATATATATATATATATATATATATATATGCCTTGAAAATAAACATTAAACAAATCCCCTCATTAACCAAAAATGCCATCCACGAAAAACAAGAGATAAACCAATAAGGCAAATACTCTGGAAACCTGTCCACGAAGTATGCAAAAGTTTCAAGAATTAAGCGTTGAGATACGCTTGAATGAAAAAATAAAATATATAAGCATAATATAAAACAATTGAAAATTTGCAATGTTGACACATTGAGCGCCAGGTAGAGAATGACCCGTGAATTACGCTCCACTAGGCTATCTGATCATCACGTGACCACTAGCTTAAAACCCCATTGGCTAATACGCTAATACACGAATCCACAAGACAACAATTTCCCGCTATTACTCACGAAACGCGGGAAATTAATATCATCGGCAGTATTCTGATGACGGCCATAAAACCCTTTAAAGGTTTCGATAAGCCTGGGCCTGTGATATCATTTGGCCAACAATTTATTTGTAACCATATATAAATATTGATAATGATGTAAATAACTTTTCTTATTATTTTCCAGGTGGTAACTTTACCTTGTTTGCACCGAATGACAAAGCTTTCTCCCAGATTGTCAACCCACTCTCTGGTCTATCAGCCTCTCAAATAGGAGGTAAGGACTTCATTTATATACATCGTCCACGGTCTGAGTCTATTTAAATATAAGGGGGGATTTTAACGAATAAAGCGTGCACCAGCGTGATTGTACACATACAGAGATCCTCCGTGTTTATAAACACTCTTGCCATCAGATTGTGGACGGACTATTCCGTCAGCGATATTGTGGCAGAATGTTTATAAACATGGAACAGCCTACATAATATAGATAGTCTACGATAGGGATTTATAAAGGTGGAATTGACGAATGAACGCATAAAGGCGTGGATAAGTATATGTCCAATATTTTGAATGCATAACTTCGATGAAAAATATGACAGAGTTAATTTTGTTTCAATATTGCTTTTGTTAATAAAGCTATTATTGTACGAAAAATTATTATTTTGAAAACGATGAAATGTGAAACATTTGCACCTGATCATGATTTAGGATGTCTGGCATGGACACACCAGTAAGTAAAAGTAATGCAACGCAGCGCAGTTTCTTTAAAACTGTGGCATTGATGATTTTTTGATCGTTTTTAAAAAGCACTATGATTTTGATACTTTATCATAATTATAGAAATATTTTAACATTTTAAAATTTATATATTTAACACACACACACATACTCTCTCTCTCTCTCTCTCTCTCCAACAAATTCTCTCTCTCCCAACAATCGTCTCTCTCTCTCTCTCAACATTTGTTCCTCTCTCTCCCAACAATCGTTCTCTCTCTCTCTCTCTCTCTCTCTCTCTCTCTCTCAACAATTGTTCCTCTCTCTCTCACTCAGCAATTGCTACCATAACTTCTAACATTAACTTATTACATTTGTAGACGTCTTGAAGTATCACGTGGTTCCAAGTGTTAATTTTGCAGCTGGATTAGAAAATGGACAGTTTTTGCCCACTGTTTTTGGGACATCACTACAGATCAACGTGTCGAATAAAAGTAGGTATTGTATAAGTTTAGCATTTACTCTTAAAACTTGATAAAGCACGTCGAACTTTTTATCTCAGGTCTCATACTCCTAATGGCGGTCTGCGTAGCTTTGTAGGTGTTAGATGTCTCTATAATGAAAATATACTGCCATGAAAGATTAGGCCGAACTATAGTGAAGGTTTAGATACTAGATATTGCTAGCGTCATAACGTCAACATAAGTTAAGTAATGGTGTCAAACGTCTCAGTCAAAAAATATTCCGCTTATATCAAGACGTCACCAGCTAAAGGCGATGATGCAGTGTCTGTGCCTTGCGCTGATGGCATTATACAGCAGGGTCCTTTATCGTGTCACGCCTACTGTGACACAGGACCTAGTTTATTTTAAGTTCCTATCCGAAAGAAACGATATTTTTATTTCGTAATGTCGAGTGTTTGGCCAAAGAATAGTCACTACCCACTTGGGGCTCGAATCCACGACCTACTGACGGAGCGAGCACTCTACCAACTTGAACTGCCGCAGTAGTTTTTTCAATAGTAAGTTTTTCGATAAATTGTTTCATAGCAATATTTTCATTTTCAGTTTTTTCATATTGTTTTTATCATTTTTATTTATTTTTTTTTTTACATTTGATTTTTGTCATTTTTAGTTTTTACATATTGTTTTTATTATTTTCAGACGTTGCGGTTAACAATGCCACGGTCATAATGCCAGATATTTACCTGACCAACGGAGTAATACACATCATCGACAAAGTTCTGATTCCGTCCGGAATTTAAATTTAATTGTAAAAAATTCACAAATAAAAGTTTTAAAAAACCAAGTTTTTTTGCCGCTTCTTTTATTCACGACCCAACTTCCAGATTTTACGAACGGGATATATACAATATTATACTGGCCTGTCAAAAGTTTAACACCAAGGTAACGAAAAGGAGTCGAAGCTTGGTTGTCAAGTGAGAGATATGAGTAGCTGCAGAGTTGTACGTGTATAACCTTTCCAGAAATACCAGCGACATAATACAACAGTATTTTATGTCGTTTGAAATACAAATGTTAATTTCTTTTTCATAATTCCAACATCATGGATAGAACCCCCGTTTGACGTCACATTCGAGAATTCTACTATCAACGATAACTCTCCCACCAGGTGTCGCGAGTCATCGGAGATATAAAGTAGTCGAGAGCAAACAGGGGTCGAAAATGAGTTGTTAATTTTTCGACAGGCATGTACTGTAGGAAGCTTTTTGGATCAGTTGGTACATAAAATGTAGTAATTGACAACAGCCAATACTAAGCCACAGTCACGAATATTTCACTTATATCAAGGCGCCATCAGCTACAGTGGCGGATTTAAGGGGGGGGTTGCAACCTCCCCTTTGAAAAATTTAAAAGAGAGAGAAAGCTATTGACTAATTATTTTCTTGGCCCTATCGGGGCTCTGCCCTAGACCCCTCGTCTCTGAAAGCTCGCGCCTTCGGCGCTCGCACCTAGCATTGATATTATTTTCACCCCCCTCCCCTTTAAAAAAAATCCTGGATAATTCTCAACCCCCCCTTTCAAAAAAACCTGGATCCGCCCCTGAGCTATAAGTCAAATAGAAGAAATTTTGACCTTTGCTCATGACAATGTATAGAAAGGTTAAATAGTGTGTCACGCCTACAGTGACACAGGTCATAGGGTTTTAAGGTTTTTTGCCTACAGTGACACAGGCCATCGGGTTTTAAGGTTTTTTCCTACTGTGACACAGGTCATCGAGTTTTAAGGTTTTTTCCTACTGTGACACAGGCCATCGTGTTTTAAAGTTTTTTCCTACTGTGACACAGGCCATCGGGTTTTAAGGTTTTTTGCCTACTGTGACACGCCATCGGGTTTTAAGGATTTTTCCTACTGTGACACAGGCCATCGGGTTTTAAGGTTTTTGCCTACTGTGGCACAGGCCATTGGGTTTTAAGGTTTTTTCCTACTGTGACACAGACCAACGGGTTTTAAGGTTTTTCCTACTGTTGCACATGCCATCGGGTTTTAAGGTTTTTTCCTACTGTGACACAGGCGAACGGGTTTTAAGATTTTTTCCTACTGTGACACAGGCCTTCGGGTTTTAAGTTTTTTTTCCTACTGTGACACAGGCCATCGGGTTTTAAGGTTTTTTGCCTACTGTGACAGGCCATCGGGTTTTAAGGTTTTTTCTTACTGTGACACAGGCCAACGGGTTTTAAGGTTTTTCCTACTGTGACACAGGCCATCGGGGTTTTAAGGTTTTTTGCCTACTGTGACACAGGCCATCGGGTTTTAAGGTTTTTTCCTACTGTGACACAGGCCATCGGGTTTTAAGGTTTTTCCTACTGTGACACAGGCCATCGGGTTTTAAGGTTTTTTCCTACTGTGACACAGGCCATCGGGTTTTAAGGTTTTTGCCTACTGTGACACAGGCCATCGTGTTTTAGGGTTTTTTCCTACTGTGACAAAGACCATCGGGTTTTAAGGGATTTTCTGGCAGGTTTATTGACTTTCATTTCTAAACCCCGAGTGCTAGGTTAAAGAAAAGTCACTACCTATCTCTAAGTGTTGGTCATCATGACCCCCCCCCTCCCATGGAGCAAGTACTCTATGGATCTGAGCTCTGAACTACCGCAGTGGTATTTGTTTTATAAAGAAACTCACTACAATAATTCTGGTATTGTAATAGTCTAGTCAATCTATGAAAAAATAGGATCGAACCTCAAAGTAATTGCATATTCATGTGATTGTTTTCAGAAAAGGTGGGTCGAACCTCAAAGTAATTGCAACCGCAAATATTTTCATCTGATTTTTACAGAAAAGGTGTTATTTTTTACCATCATAAATCTACCTATTTCAATTTAGTGAAATTTAGCTTTTGTTTTGCCAATTAAAGTTGCCAAAGCATTATAGGATTTTCCATAGAAAAAAGAGTCCACTCTTTATTGAGAGCCTAAATTACACAGAGATTTTCAAAAGCTTCAAGTATTCTCTGCTACTGTATGAAGAACAGCCCAGAAATCAGATGGAAATTTATACACAGACTTAAAATGAATTATTAAGACTGTTTTGAATGCAATGTGTACATGTATATGTCATGTAAAAAATTAAATTACTTTGTTGAAAGACGTTTTGCAAAACGATAATAAGGGAATGTTGAAGAGAGGAAAGAAGGTTAATTAACCTCAGATATATTTTATTATGCACATAAATGATATAAAAATTGTATTTCTGGTTAAAAACCATAACTTTTCTATACTTTTACTTCATTACTCTGGGTTTTCTGTTAGTAGAAATATTAGATCGCGGCAATCTAAAAATAAAATACAACAAAATTGAAATGGGCTGATGATTTAACCTTAAATGAGCCCAGAAATCGTAAATGTATATATGAAAACAATTATGATTGATTAATTCCGGGGTCTTTGTTTTACATTTTGTTCCAATAGCAAAAAACATATGAGAATGGACTGAAACGCCACCTGTTTTGCAAGTCTGGAGAAACGGGTAATGACAAAAACTTTTAAAGAATAATATAAATGGTAAATGTTACCAATTTATTGTTAATATGTATAATGGTTCAAAATCTAAAATCTCTGTAAATAATACTTTTTCCGACTACTTTGAATGTAACATTGGGGTAAGACAAGGGGAAAACATGTCACCATTTTTATTTGCCTTATATATGAATGACCTCGAATATTTTTTAAATACAAACAATGTTGATGGATTATTAACTGTTGCAGATGAATTTGAAAAGGAAATTGGTGTACATATGTTAAGTTTTTTTTAATGCTCTATGCAGATGATACAGTACTGTTAGCAGAAACCAAAGAAGATTTACAAAGACAACTTAAATATTTTTCAGATTATTGTAAACTTTGGAAACTGAATGTTAATGCATCAAAAACTAAAATTGTTATTTTTTCAAGAGGCAGGGATTTACAAAATATACATTTTTATATTGATGAAACTGAACTTGAGATTGTTAAAGACTTTAAATATCTAGGCGTAGTATTCAGCAGAAGTGGTCCTTTTCTAAATACCAAAAATATCTTATCAATAAAGCAACTGCAGCAATGTATAATGTTATTAAAAGGTCAAGGTTATATAATTTGTCTATTGAATGTCAATTAGATTTGTTTGATAAGATGGTTATGCCAATTTTATTATACGGGTGTGAAATATGGGGTTTCAGCAATTGTGATATTTTAGAAAGAGTTCACCTTAAATTTTGTAAATTAATTTTAAATGTTAAAAAGTCAACACCAAACTTTATTGTGTATGGCGAACTAGAAAGGTATCCCATCAGTGTTTATATAAAAACAAGAATTATAGGTTTTTGGGCAAATATTGTTACTAGTAAACAAACAAAATACTCATTTTTGATTTATAATATGCTATATAAACATTTTTTAAAAGGTATCAATTTTAAATGGTTTATGAAAATTAAGACAATTTTAGATGAATGTGGTATGAGTAATATTTTACATTGTCAAAACTTTAATAAAAAGTGGGGAGTTAAGTCTGTTAAATTGAAGTTATGTGATTAATTCCAGCAGAAATGGAGTAGTGATTGTAATAATTAAAGGCATATCTTATTGATTATTTAGTAACGATTTTCAACTTCAATATTATCTAAGATCAAATTTTTGGAAGAAAAAATAAAATTATTTTAAGTAAATTTAGGACAAGCAACCATAGATTACCAATTGAAACTGGACGTTGGCAAAATATAGATAGGAATGAAAGACTTTGTAATTTATGTCGGATGAAATCAGGGATGAATATCATTATAAATTAAAATGTACTTCTTTAACTAGTGATCGAAATAAATATATTCCCTTTGTATTCTCTAAAAGTCCAAATATTGTGAAATTTTATGGCTTATTTACTTCAAAAAAGATGTCTGTTTTAAACAATTTATGTAAATTTATTAGTATTATCAATGAGAGAGTCGGCCCTCCTGGTTAAATTATACGTTTGATTATGTATAACTTACGTATGCTTATGTAATTATGTATATTATAATGTAGTATATGTTCTCTATATTGTAAATGTGCAATTTATGAGAAATAAAGAACTTGAACTTGAACAAGAGTTATCTCTCTTGTCTATAGAAAACCCCATAAGAAATTAAAACTCCTCAAGATTTGCTTTTCCCATTTCAGATTTTGGTAGATTTTTTACCATAATCATTTCATGTATTAAGCATATTAGTAACACAATATATTCTGTTACTTTAAGGGTTTGGTACATATACGACACATTAAGACGAAAGTACTAACTTAACTCTCCAGATGAACTCATGTATACACTGAGGTATCGAGATGTTTCGTAAATCATTTTTATCATGCACAGAAAGTTTTGTATTGGACAATGAAACTCTGACGAAAATACTATAACTAATACATTCTGTTTTAAAAATAACCGAGAACCCCCAAAATAATAAAATCTGAATTTTAATGAAGGCCAATAATGAACAATCAATTTTAACAAATATTTTATATTTTAATATAAGTGCACCATATTTAGATTTAATCCACTTTTTTCTCAACAGACAAGAACTAGAACTGTCTATTGAGAGTCAAAACCCCCCACCCCCAACATTTAATGTTTTCTCGTGACCTTGACTTTTACAATATGACCTTGTACCAAGGTTATGGCACACCTTTTGCCATGAAGATTATTTATGTGAAGTTTTATGACAGTCGTCCAAAGCAGCTATGAGATATTGCACAGACACGATTTTACATGGACAGACAGACATGGTGATTCCTTTATACCCCCTCAAACTAGTTTGCGGGGGGGGGGGTTATAAATATGGAATACTGGCTGTAAAGAAGGTAAAGGCTGAGACCACGCCCCTAGTGCTATACACCACTGCACATTTACTACAGAGCCCGCCAAAAGTTAAGAGTTTTCAAATCATTGTTCCTTATAAGTTTTGGCCTTTCTTGTATTGTAGCTTGTTTTTAGTTTCATTGCTACAAATTTAAAGTTTCAAATCTTCTTCTCGTATTTAAGTACAGTTTAGTGGAGAATCAAATACTAAACATTGAAACAAACGACTTACAGTACAGACATGTCGAAAGTTTAACACTAAACTGACGAATTAGTGCCTAATCACTCGGAATGCCAAATCCGTCGGCGTAGGGATTTATTAAAATTTATGAACTTGCAAAAGTAATGTAAAATTTATCGAAAATGGCGAACCTTTGAACGACACAAAATAAGAAATTGTGTTAAACGTATCAGATTGCCATAGATTGTGATGCAAAATAACAATTTCAGAATATTTGAAAACCGACAAAAACAATTTCCAAACGGCGGAAGGTTACAAAATTGTAAAGCCGAAACGCAATTTGTAGAAATTGCCGACTTGGCGTTTCGAGTGTAATCGGCAGTTCATCTCTAGAGGTCCTTCGTTAGCTCTATCTCAGCAGCTACTACCTCGGTACTTTTTGGCCACTATCCATTTTTCTGCCACACGGCCACTCTATCTTCCACTCCTTGTCATAAACTCATTGTTAAACTTTCGACATGCCTGTACCAGATATTGTTTGTAAGATAAACTGATTAGGACCATTACCATACCCAGTGTCCTTTATATATGATATACAGTACAGACCTGGCGAAAGTTTAACACTAAGCTAACGAATTAGTGTTGAATTGACAGCGCATATCTGCCCCATGTAAGATACAGTTACGATAGCTATATAATATATCATTCTCAAGCTTTTCGGATACCATCTATCTATATCGAAGCCGAGCCGTCGACTCCTTTTCGTTAGCACAGTGTTAAACTTTTGACATGTTTGTATTGTAAATCTTGGATTGTTTATAATCTATGGGATACATTTAAGATAATGTTATCTATTTACAGAGCTCGTACAGGTCTGGAAAAATCCTGAAATTTTAGGTTTGTCCTAAAAGACCCTAAAATCAAGTCTGACCCTAAAAGCCCTTGAATTTATTTATCCTGAATGCTCTAAAAAGCCATCGAATCTGGCCAGTTAGGTGTCTGTATTTTGATATTAAGGGGTTGCGAATAGAGTGATTAATATGTTGCATTGAAATGTTACCTGACCCTCTCAAACGCCCAACTTCAACTTCAATACTATGGACACGTAAGTTATTGTTTTATTGATTTAATTGCAGTGGCGCAAATAATGTTTTAGCTGAAATTGTCCCTTTGATTAGGCCTTAAATTTTCAAATAGGACCCTTAAAAAGACCCTAAAAAATAATTAAATTTGGAGTCCAGACATCAAGACATCACCCGTTATTGGTGAGGTAGCAGAAAGTTTGACTTTTGCAGTGCGCTCGGGGCAATGTAAAGGGAGGGTTCTTTAGTTCTTTAACGTGACACGCTTGCCGAGACACCGTGCGTTGCTTTTAAAATGTCTTTCGAAAGATTCCATGACGAGTGCTTGCCGAAAGAACTGTCACAAAATATTTTTGGTCAGACACGACAGGGGTTCGAATCCACAACCACGCGCTACTATCATTAAGTGAATAAATTGAATCAAGCAGACATATAAAATATTTGAGTTTAATTTTACAAAGTTGATTAACTTGACATCAAATTTTTGACATCATCACGTTTGTGGAAGGGGATGAGAACGTGGTTTATCTTGTGGATGACTCCATTAGTGGCGCTGATGTCCTTGGTTGTAAGACGACCATTGTCAACGGTAACTGTATATCCTACAAAACAAAATAAATACATGACACAAAGTATGTGTAATTTGCAAGTACATGTAGTTTATCGTTTTTCCTGGCACTCCGGTTTCCTCCACTTAACTGGCCACCTTGATATAAGCCTGGAGCGTAAAATACCATTATTAAATTCGACGAAGCTTAAAACAACCGGGACCTGATTGGATAATTACCATTCCCGGGTAACAACATCCGGGCCCCGATTGGATAATTATCACAATGAAGTATCAACAACCCCGCCTTGATTGTCTTATTAACATTTAGTCGCATCAACACGCCGGCATTGATTGGCTATTAGGAAGTATAAAAATCTTGGCACTGATTGGCTAATTATTATGGAGAGGTATCAACAGCTCGGAACTGATTGGCTACTAGTATTAGAAAGTAAAAAAAACCCTTGGTCCTGATTGGCTAATTATCATCAAGAAGTATCAATAATCCTGCCTCTTATTGGCTGATTACGATTAAGAAGTATCAACTGCCCGGTCCTGATTGGCTATTAGGAAATATAAAAAATAACGGTCCTGATTATGCCGCGGACCTGGCTACTTTCATAAAAATACCAACAATATATCCCGCCCCTGATTGGCTGACTGTCATTAAGCAGTAACAGACGTACCTAAGAACGAAGCGTACACTCTTTCTTGATCTTCAATTTCTAAGTTGTGGAGGCTTCCAGAGTGCATTCCAGCTGAGTACAAAGTTCCTGGTATCACGTGATATTTCAAGATATCTAAAAATAAATTTGTAAAGTGACCAATCACGTGATAACTCTTAGAATATTGCTTTTTGAAAGCCTAGTTTATGAATCTGTAATGCTGTAATGTAAAAAAAGAAAACCTATCCCCTAAACAGTTTTCACCACTACGGTATTATTTGAACCTGTATGTAATGGCCACCTGTCCATGAAGGTCACTTTTACTGGTCCCCTTGGGTGATCTTTATAGACAGGTTTGACTGTATATACATGTACAAGTGGTTTTGTATCCAAAGTAAACTTGTCGTGCTAAAATAAAACTGGATTTATTGTTTTTTAAAAGTAAAATCATTAAAAAAAATGCATCAAAGTCAAACCTGCCTTCAAGGCCACCTCTATATAAGCACCATCCGCTTTTAAAGGCCAGTAGAATTGTATCCCATTTGCTCTTTGTTCATATTAATATATAATAGCACCTGTCCTTAATTATCACGTTTACTGGCTTCCTTTGGTGGCCTTTATAGACATGTTTGACTGTAAAGCGGTTTACAATAATATAATGCATTAATGCGTTTATAACGCAGACACAACTATTGCTATCGTACCGGCAAGGAGTGTTGGGTTGGCAATCAATTTGGCTACTGTGTCATTTCCTAGAGCGGCGAAAGCATCATTTGTTGGTGCCAACAGAGTGTATGGTCCATCTGAAAAATATCATTAATATATCTAGAATCTAAAATATTATATATAAAAAGTAAGAAAATCATATATTTGTTTAGAAACACGTAGTTGAAAAAATTACTTGGTAAATAAAGACAAAAATCAAATAGACAATTAAATAAATAAATAAATAAATAAATAAATAAATTAGTTATGTATTTTTACACCACCAATGTAATGTTTTTAATGGACCATCGTTTGATAATATTTCAGATGAAAGGTCAATCGAACAGGTCAAGGTTGTTTACCTGTACATGTACCTAGAGATGTGAGATGTTGAGAAACTATCTAGCAATCAAATGTTTATATGTAGAATTTACTGTATAGTTGATTAATTTAGAAATTAATTTTGAAAAAAATAAAATAAAACAGATATGCACCGGACAAAATGGTGTCGAGAACGGCCCTTTAATTCCGAATTTTGATTATATATATGACCGGTGTATCAAGCTCAACAGGAGGTGCCTGTCCTTCCGGAACACACGCTCTTAGTTAATGGATTAGTACAACACAGCCTTATCGAAAATTTATTACTGCACTATGGTAAAAGAGTCTACGCTAAACTACCAAGTGGCCGAGAGATATGGATAGCTAGTGAACGAAGAGGATGCCGAGAGATAGATACCACCTGCCAAGGTATAGCTAACATGGGGCCGAAATGAACTGCCAATTCGGCACTAATTCGTTATCTTCTTTTTTTCGACAGGTCTGCGCCATGTGTACCGTGTGTAATTTTTTTAATTTTATTTTTTTATTATTTTTTTTTTTTTTTGATTCATTAGAAATAATTATTTCAAACAAGCGTTTTTGGATGCCATATGGTATACGAATGGACTTCATTGAACGGTAAAACGGAAATTTTTCGCCAGTCGCTTTTATTTTCGGCTAAATTGGCGACGCAAGAAGACACGAAATATAGCTATCGCGAACTCTTCATTTAAAAAAATCTCGACGTGAAAACAAGTACAGGAGTATTTCGAAATGAAGATTCCTGCGAAAATGAACCGATTTACAGCAAATAATGTATTTTGGTTTTTTGTTTTTTTTTTTTTTTTTTTTTTTTTTTGAAAAAAACCCACAAAATCCCTCAAAAAAGCAGACAGTTAAAATGTAAAAAGACACAAAAACAGAAAAAACAAAACAAAACATAACAAAAAGACAAAAAGAGATAGAAAAAACAAAAATAGACTCAAAATTTGGACAGAAAAAACAAAAAAGGACAAAAAACAAACAGAAAAACCAACAAAAAAAGTCAGAAAAACAACAAAAACAGATAGAAAAAAAGTAAGGAAAAACCAACAAAAACAGTCAGGAAAAAAGCCAAAAAGAACTTAATGTTTTATTACTCACCATTCAATACAGCTCCGATACCAGCGGCATTTACGGCAGCTACAAGAGTTGACAAATTTTTGTCTGCGGAAGCGATATCCAAAATGCTGCCTTTTGGTGGGAGCATGACGTTATGGATACGGTGGATGATACCATTGGATGCCATTTTGTTTGGATATGTAACGTAGGAACCTTCCAGAGTGATACGCTTAAATATAAAACAAATATATTACTGACTAAATTTGCTGCTAGTTATTAAAATCTGCAACAGCCCTCAAAAACTAAGGTATACTCCCTCATGCAAAGTGTTTCCTTAGCTAAATTTGGTTAAATATATTTTTTTTTTATCTTTTAGATAATTTGCTGTAAATACTACTGATGGGGAATAATTCCGAAACGACCGTCTAGTGCTCTAAAATTAATAGTGGTATGATGTAGTTATGATGTCATATTGATGGATTTCAAAAAGACAATCCAAATAACAATTTACTTTCAGAATTAATTCCAGCCTATATTAGGCATCGAAATAACAAGACAAGCCAAGTTTTTGTGGAACGTTTACTTCGAAAATCCAGGAGTAATATTTTTACTGGTAAACGTCAACTGATGCTATTCCACATCCAATTAAAATTAATGTTCCACACAAAAACGCCATGGGTTATCACGTGATCATGACATGCTGGCAAATCCTATTGCTTTTTGAAATCAGGTGTCTGTATTGTAATTAAAGGCAGATATAAGATCACTGTCCAGTTTCCATCATGACTGTCCCCGTTAAATGGGTAAAATATTTTGGCCCCAAACAATCACAAATGTTAATCTATTGAAAATGACAAATTCAAAATGTATCATCAGTGAAATAAAACAGAGAAGATTTAGATGGCTAGGACATGTCTTTAGAATGGAAGAAGTAGCACCATTAAAGCTGCCCTTAGATAGACACCATCTGGAAAAGACCAATGACAAGTCAAAAACACAAAACAGTTGAAGGAGAACTGAAAGACCGGAAATTGGCTTGGTCAAAGCCAAGAACAGACCCGAGTTACGAAATCTTGTGTTGACCTTGTTTTCCACCGGGGACAAAGAGGGTACTTGGTAGGAAATGATTAGAATCGATACTCACCCTCTTTACCAAGTAGTCATTGACTCTGATTTTAGGTCCAGCCAGACTGGTCAGCATCATTTCGTTAACCGATAGATCAGCGGAGGTGTAATTTCCACTGACCACGTGGTATTTAAGGAGATCAGCGAGAGCATTGTTGTCGGAGGTTACTGATGCCAACAAGTCTGGGTCCAATCGGGAGAAAGCCAAGTTCTCCGGAGCGAAAATTGTAAAAGGTCCTGTAATATAGAAATATAAGACAGATGTGATGTCCATTAATGACAAGTACGACTTGGTTGGTCATACAAAGTAACTCGATGCAGAACGAATGATGCTATATGAATGTACTACATATTCCGCTACGCTACACAAATCTGTGTGTTACAGTATAAATGGTGTGATCTGAATGCGTTTCACTTTCCACTGATCCACACAAATTTGTGTGTTACAGATTAAATGGCGCGATATGAATGCGACACACTTCCTGCTGTCCCAAAGAATAAATAGTGCTTGAAATTTTATATACATATATGATTGTGCAAAACGAATAAGAAAACTAAAACTAAATAAAAGAAATGTAAAACCGACTTAAGTCCTAAAAATAAAATACACAGTACATGTACTCCTAATATGAAAACAACCACTACGACTGGTCTATTGGAAAATGCCCATTCCGTTTATGGTAGAAAGGGGTTCGACCGGTTACTGGACTGAGTGCACGGCAAAGGTCAAAATTTCTACCACTTCACCTTTAGCTGGTGACGTCTCGGTATAAGTGGAATATTCTAGATTTGGTCTTAACCCCCATTTAATTAATGACTAAATTGCGAATACATGTATATAAACCATATATTACAGATTGTGTAACATGCTGCACGTGTGTCGAGGAACGTAGTTGCTTAAGGTCTCCGTCAAACACTAGACTCACCGATGTGGGTTCGACCCAAGTCAACCGCAAGTGAGAGAATCGCCCTTGCAATAGACCTTTTTTGCTATGCTCGGTATCAGTTTATTAAACTAAATGGTTTGTAACGTTTATCTGCGAGATTACAGGCGCGTGTATTTGTACTGTAAAGTAGCGATAAGTACGCACAAGCATAAGGCATATAAAAATACACGTGTAGGCATGAATTATGTTAAGTCCTTGAGATTTATTACAAAAATCGTCTTGGCACGAATAGGTGAAAAATTGGTTACTTGATGTACAAAGTAAGTAACATAACCAACCAATCAACCTGTGGAAAATGGCGAGGTTGCTTGCTGATTTGGAGTTTTTCTCCGATTAATCTACTGACCAGAACTAACAGGTTCTGTATAGACGAAATAAGCTTGACTAGACCATAAAAAGTTAAACATACCCTGATACCCAACCCTCAGTATTGAATATTAAAATAGCCAATTAAACTATCAAAATGCAACGAGCGATCTTATTGGTCAATGCAGAATAGTAATGTCTTCAGGATGCGAAAGTGACAGAGAGATAAAGAGACATCAGAAAAGCATGTATTGCTACCGATATCGATGAATTTAATTAAAAGTCGAATAATGTTTTAGGAAGTGTTCCATGTTGCCAGAAAGAGCGAATTCTGGAAGTTTTCTACACGTGTTTTCGTTTCTGTCGTTTTCGCCAGAAATTACAAGAATACAATAAATGAAATCTGTCTAGAACACAAACCCCCAACAAGTTAAAAATTACAATGGGGGTCTAGTGGGCTGATTTGTTGGACTGATTAATAAAAGATACATCACCTCCGGAAGCGAGCGTGCTTGTGAGTCCAGCCTGATCTATCAGTCCCACTAATTTGGTGAGATAGGAACTGGAGTTGAGAGTAGCAACAAGATCAGGCAAGCCATTCTGTGCAAAAGCACTACCAAGGAGAAACAATGTCAGGAATAAAACAGCCATTTTCTCTGCTGGACTTCAGTAAACTAGTACAGCAGACGATAGAATTTTGAGGACTTTAACGACAAAATCGTGATAACCTTATCTCTGAGAACTTTGTCATGTGTTCTGTCCTTTATAAGCAAGGTTTTATTTTAGAAATGGTTTTCAAATTCTAATTTGTGACCATTCTAGTTATAAATTCTGACCTATTCTATATTTCCTAACATTTTTAACTGTTATAAAAGACATTTTTGACACGACTGTGTACCTATCGAACTGATTTCAAAAAGTATTGCAAAAGTACTTTCAATCCAAGTAAATAACCAAAGGTCCTGTAATCCCCTAACTGGTTTTGAATACAAAAGGCTCATTAAAAATAATTATACCCCCGCTTAAAAAGTGGGGGGTATATAGTGATAGGGGTGTCCGCCCGTCCTTCCGTTCCTCTGCTACACCTTAGAGTACCTATCTCTTATCCGCAACTCCTCCTAAACCCTTCAATGGATTTTCATGAAACTTTTACACAATCTTTGTGATATAATGTAGATGTGCACCATCTATTTAAAAATTTGATCCGATGGATTTTTTTATGTGGGGGGAGCGGGGGGTATTTTTGTGAGCTTGTGGCTCAAAGTTTTTCTAGTTCACTTATATATAAAAGTGAACTAGGGCGTAATACGTGTTTGCTCCTCCCCATCCCCGCCCCCAGGAAGAAAATAAAAATGCTTAATTATTATGGAAATAGAAATATTACTTTTTGTTTCTGTTAGGCAAGGTGTTAAAATTATATAAGTGGAATCATAATGGCCTGACAAGTGTACTTTAAGCTCGTTATTACACGATGTTATGACGTCATATGGGCTGGGCACTTTATCATGACTAGCCTCAATATGTATTCAACGCTACCCTATGTCTTTCAAATGTTTTGTTGTATAGTGAATTTTACATAGGCCCTATACCATAAAATAAGCTTCATTGTATATATATTTCGTTTTGGTTTTTGTGTGTACTTTATACCAGTCAAAAACAAACATACTAATCTAGAAGCAAAGTAAAAATTTTGAAACTGACAAGTTAGGTTAAACATGTGGACTTCCAACAGGGAAGTGACGCCGGGTGATCCGGAAGAGTAAGCACCTCCTGTTTAGCTAGCTACACCCGCTACGTGAATGAAATGAACATGGGGCTATTAGACGTCAAATATATCCAGGACAATCCTGAACACAGAGACATGAAGCGTGTCAACAATACTATGGTGACGGGCATTAAACGTTTTGAAGGTCCTGAGGGTCCTAAGCTTGCAATATCCCTAGGGCAACCAAATAACTTTTCAATAGAAGTAATATAACCCATAAGGGAGATTTGGACTTTATTGCGGAACTAAAGTATATAAACAGCACAATTAAAATATATTCTAACTGAATAATGTTCCAATGCTCTGGAGCAGGGCTACAGTATATACACAGCACAAATGTAACCATATTTTAACGAATCCATACCCCTTTTCCCTGGAACAGGGTATTTTGAATATAAAAACTATTAAAAATCCTTCCATTTGAAATAAATCTTCATAGTTTTTTGCCAATTCTGATATTAAATAATGGTACAAAAAAGCGTTATGATATTATTACCCCTTTAGGGGAATAAAAGGGCTCATATGATCCTTGACCTGGGAAAAATCGAGAAAGTGCAAATTTTGGAACAGGTGAACTTTTAAACGCTCCTTTTCTCCATGTCCATGTGTTTCAATTCTTGCATGACGTCATCATCTTATGGAGTATTACTAAGCGTGAACGACCTCCAACATTCGTCTAAGGCAAATCGTGATAAGATCTTATCTGATTCTCAAAGTTTGCGAATAACAGTCCCAAACTGGTAAAGACACCATCTGTTTAAATAACATTTAGTCTTGTAAAACTCTCACAATTGCCTAGTGTTGTCCAGAGGAACCATCGTGATGAAATATCTGTGTGCTTTACTTTCTCTTGTAGCTTATGCTGCTGCGTCTGATAGTCTAGTTGACGTCGCTAACAGCAACAATGGTTCAACTTTAGTTAGCCTTTTGAACACTGCTAATTTACAAGGTGTACTTACAGATCCATCTCAAGGTAGTGTACAATTTAAATATTTGATGACGCAGTCAATTTTATTTAATTTTACACTGGAATATATATGAAATCACGTGATCGACAATTTTTAAGACAACGCGCATTACAAACAAAACGAGACAATAAGACGAAATACAAGACAACAAGAAAAAATAATTACCAATTGTATTTTAACACCCTGCATTGGGCTCTTTCATTCCCGCTTTTGGTTCAACACGTGGCCGATGTAAAGGAAGTCCTTACCCTTCCGGAGCACCCGGTCTCACTTCCCTGGCGGAATGTTCAACTCGAATTGCAAGTCTGCAAAGTTTTTATTTAGCTTTTTGAGATAGTGGTTTAAACATATACCCGTATGTTTGTGTTAAATTTGTACAAGCACTGTGTATGATTGCAAATTGTAACAAGGGGTGTGGTTCTATATATTTAATGGACATAACCTTTAACATTTTAACAACTAGTAGTCTAAAAGTTATAAAATAAACGTTTGATGTACCAAAACCACAGCCAATGATGTAAACTTTTTCGGTTGAATTGGAGATTATTCAATACACCTACATGTATATATATTTCATAACAAGCGGCTAGACTCTTCTTGGCCTTCCGAGGCCGCGATGGCCTAATGGATAAGACTTTAGTCTACAAATCCATGGTCTCTCACCGCTATGAGTTCGAGCACCGCTCAGACCACATGTTGAAAGGGAATTTTCCTAGCCGTTGGCTTTTACTGGTTCACCTAGTATCAGTATAATGTGACTGGGGAAGTGGTACGCTTGTCTACTTACTCTGTGAGCTAACACGTTAAAGTCGTTCTGAGTGCGCGCTAGTACAAGGCAGACCATTAAACACACTTGCACTTCACATTAATAAAATAGTACTCGTCGCGAATAGCTGAAAAATTGCTGATGCGACGTTAAGCAACATTCAACCAACCAACCAATCAATCATCGTAGCCTTCCAAATTAATGTAAAATTAAATCCATACAGATCTGTCAAAAGTTTAACACTAAGCTAACGAATTAGTGCTGTATCGGCAGCCCATTTTGGCACCTGGTTGGCTATATCTGGACTGGTCAATTATCAATCTACCGGCAGCCTTTCGGAAAATTGCTTATTATATTTGGACCACTCGGAAGCCGATCTTCGAACTTTTTTCGTGAGATCAGTCAGTGTTAAACTTTTGACAGGTCTGTACTGTAACTACTTGTCTTGAAATTATTATGAAAATTTCCGTATAATAAACTGTAGACAAGACAGATAAACTTGTCGCACACATTTTACTTCACAAAGTGTGTCTTATTTTAAGTACAAACGCGTGAAACAGTACAGAAAACTTCTTATCTGGTATATATGCCACGTGGTCTCAATTGTATCTTCTGTAGAGGTCACAACCTATTATGAAATGAGGTTCGCCGCTTAACCACGTGATATCCGCTAACGTTTCTATGGAACAATTATTTTCATTGGCTATGGGATCGCTTAAGTTCAAATTTTCCATAAAAATGACGTTATTACGGGAAATTTCAACGTTAACGTTTTCCAAAACATTCCACACAAACGTTAAGAGGTATTGATCACGTGATACAGCGGCGAACCCGATTGTTAATTTGACATAATCGACAATGTTTGTCCTTTGAAATCAAATGGGGTTCATCGTTGTACCGCGTGAATCCTTAACATTTGTGCGGATCAATTATTAATTCCATTGGATATTTCAGTTCACGTTTTCCCACAAAACGATGTTATTCCGGGTATTTGTCACTATTGCTAAAACGTCCCGCACAAACGTTAAGGGGTGTTGACCACGTGGTACAGCGGCGAACTCCATTGTGGATCACATTTTCATATCCGGGTACCAAATCAAACATCTAAATCATAAACAAACATATAGGTCCATGTCCAAACCAAAGTCCCAAAACAAACAATAACTTCGAAGCTGGCAAATTAGGTTAAAACGAAACACACGGAGCCTAATACAAGTTACTACAGCTTTCGACTACAAAGTACAGTACAGACCTGTCGAAAGTTTAACATTAAGTTTAGCGCCGAATCGGCAGCTCATCTGGTACCCTCGTTAGTTATATCTTACTCATTGTATCGGCAGCTCATCTGGTACCCTCGTTAGTTATATCTTACTCATTGTATCGGCAGCTCATCTGGTACCCTCGTTAGTTATATCTTACTCATTGTATCGGCAGCTCATCTGGTACCCTCGTTAGTTATATCTTACTCATTGTATCGGCAGCTCATCTGGTACCCTCGTTAGTTATATCTTACTCATTGTATCGGCAGCTCATCTGGTACCCTCGTTAGTTATATCTTACTCATTGTATCGGCAGCTCATCTGGTACCCTCGTTAGTTATATCTTACTCATTGTATCGGCAGCTCATCTGGTACCCTCGTTAGTTATATCTTACTCATTGTATCGGCAGCTCATCTGGTACCCTCGTTAGTTATATCTTACTCATTGTATCGGCAGCTCATCTGGTACCCTCGTTAGTTATATCTTACTCATTGTATCGGCAGCTCATCTGGTACCCTCGTTAGTTATATCTTACTCATTGTATCGGCAGCTACTTTCTGTATGTCGGCAGCCTATAGGCCAATAGGTATCTATATTTCGCACACCTGTGACATGGGGATGTGACTTGTGGGATTTCCTTGTCTCACCCTAGGGTTGATACGGGCTACAAGCTACGCTGAATAAAAGTTGTTTTCTGTGACCCTAGCAGCTTTTAATGGATTTTTAAAGGAAAACAATCAATCGCTACTGGTCATATGAGATAGAGAAATCTCAACCCTCGGTCGGTCTTATATATATTAAGTCAGAACTCAGCAAAACTCGTACTAGACCAAATATATAAGATCTTGGTTGATATTTCCTACGAGATCTCATATGACTAGTAGCGATAGATTCTTTTAATCTGTACTCGGAAGCCGGCCTTTTACTCCCTTTTCGTTAGTTTATTTTTAGACAACTTTGTATTGTATTTTATTCTATTATATGTTTATATATTGTTGTACTTGTTTCACAGGACCATTCACAGTACTTATACCAGTAGACAGTGCCTTCTCTAAACTACCAGTAGATGAATTAAACGCCATTAAAGCTGATACTAATAAGTTGACTGATGTCTTACAATACCACGTCATCAAAGGAGATCTATTTTCCTTCGATCTCCAGTCTGGATTGGTTGTCAAGAGCTTGAATGGACACGTTGTCCGTGTATACAATTCTAGAGGGGTAAATACTTTTACTGTTACTTACTACTACTACTAAGTGTAACCCAAGACTAGAAAGTAGGTATTAACTGTTCTTTCGCCGAGCACTCAGGGTCACGTTTCTTTCGGATTAGAACTAAAAATAAACGACGTCCCGTGTCACGATGGGCTTGGCGCGCTAAAGAATCCTGCTGTGTAATGTCATCATCGCAACGCACAAGTAAAATTTCTGTATATTCGCCTATAGCTGCGACGTGTCCTGCTCCTTGTGGCGTTGGCTATTGCAATGTATTTTCTTTGAATGTGAATTCTAAGCCAAAACCTCGTGTCTTAAAGTTTGTATTTTTCTTTCTTTTCTTTTTTTTACCTTTGCTTCAAGAACTTTTAAATTTTTCAATTTGCTTTTAAAACTTTTAAATTGTTTCTATTTGATTGCAGAACTTGTACTTTAACCAAGCTAAGGTTATTGGTGTTGAACACCTGACATCCAATGGTGTTGTATATTTCATTGATGAGGTCCTTAACGTTCCAGAAGGTACCATTCTCCAGATCCTTAAAAACCCAGACTACAATGTCAGCGAGTTCGTCAATCTTGTAGGAGCTGCTCACTTAACACTATGCTCAACAGAACCTCAGGTAAAAAAAACAGACATTGCATTCTCGCCACGGGTCACTCCAGTGTGACTTGCCAGTGTACCGTGTGATATTCCATAGGGTCCGTCTGAAATATTAATTCCAGTGCTGCAATAGATATATTTTCGGGAATTTACGACATGAACGTTTTCAACAGCGTTCCCTGGAACACTGGGGAACCTCATTTTTTTCTCGGTTTTAATTGTCTTAAGTACATTAGTGTATTTCCCTTTTAGTAAAGCATTTCACTGATTGAATTACAGAACAGAACTGCCGAAAGTTTAACACTAAGATAACGAATTGATGACGAATCGGGCCCTTGTTAGTTATATCTCGGCAGTTTTTGGCAGCTTCTATCTATCTCTATCTGTCGGCAGTTGTTTGGTCACCAGCTGCCCATCTCTCGGCCGCTCGGCAATCGAATTTCAACTCCTTTTCGTTGGCTAAAATAAACATTCGTTCGCTCCGTACCGTGTAGTGCTATAAATTGAGAAGATTATATTTTTTTTTTTACAAAAAAAGACGTTTTATCATTCACTGTTTGATATTTTTCGAAATTGGTCTTCAAATTCCCCGCATAGACATCGACGTATCGGGCGCGTTTATGCGGCTACACCGCTAGGCGGCGTTACATTGCGTTTTTATACTAACATTTATGTGAAAATAATGTTACAAACAGTAAGGGCGCTACATGTACTTACATACAACCTTATCTATCAAAAACCAATTATTTAGCAGTAAACTATTTTATTTATCTATGAACCATATTCTGTAGGACAAAGATACACTGTATTTGCACCATCAAACACCGCTTTGGCCACTCTGGATGCAAGCACTTTAACCGCACTGGAAAGCAACAGATACCAAGCTCTTCGTAAGTATACATATGGCAAATCATGGCTCCGTTATGCGTCACGTCAACAAGTGTATACCATTGAGGTGGCTCAGTTGGTAGAGTGTTCGCTTCGTAAGTGAAAGGTCGTGGGTTCGAATCCCGACCAGGTCTGGCCCAAGACTTGAAAGTGGGTAGTAACTGTTCTTTTTCCAAGCACTCGGCATTACGAAATGAAAGTCACGGTTTTCTCGGATGGGAACTTAAAATAAACGATGTCACGATAGATGTGGTACAATAAAGATCCCTGTTATATAATGTGCAACGTGCAGGCAAAATTTCTGCACCTTCGCCTATAGCTGGTGCCGTCTCGATTATAAAGCGAAATATTCTTGAATGGGACGTTAAACATCATTACTCAACTCAACTCTCAATGTCCGCGCCGTATCTCATGATTGCTTTAGACGACGGTCATAAAACTACACATTATGGTCCAAAGGTGCGTCATGACCTTAAACCAAGGTCATATTGTAAAGGGCAAGGTCGCTAGAACACATTTGCGACTTTGCAATTGATGGATTTTATTGTATTAGTCATGGATCTTCCGGTGCAGCTAAAAAATGTACTTAATTTCCTGCCCCAAACATGAAATAATTGTAAATACAGTCTAACCTGTCTATAAAGGCCACACAAGGGAACCAGTAAAAGTGGCCTTTATGGGCAGGTGGCCTTTATATATAGGTTCAAATAATATGAATTGAGAAACAATTCTACTGGTCTTTATACGCAGGTGGTCCTTATATGGAGGTGGCGTTTGGGGCAGGTTGGACTGTATAACAAACGACTAATATATATATATATATATATATATATATATATATATCTTATCACTTGTAAGGTCAGTAGAACTAATTAACAGTGCTGATTGATTGATCGATTGATTGTTTGATCGATCGATCGATTGATTAATTGATTGATTAATTGGGGTTTAATACGGTCGACTATTTTTTTCATTTTAAGGTCTTGTGGAATATCATATTCACGCTGGAACTCTCCATGCTTCCAGTTTACACGATGGAAGATTATCTACTCAATATAGAGGTCATTATATCAACGTCGACGGCGATTACAAAGGTTAGTGTATTTGTTTCCCAATTAATATGCTATGGTATTGTCATATACCATTTTTTGAATTTAATCATATATGGTATATGTATTGTCATATACCATTTTTTGAATGTATTTTATGATTAAATTAAAAAATGCATATGGTATATGACAGTATATTATATAGTCACTAAGCGATATTGTGGCAGAGTGTTTATAAACATGGAAGAGTCCATATAATGTAGACAGCCTAAGATAGGGATATATAAAGGAAGGTGTTTACAAAAGAACGCATATGCATACGATAACGCGGTATTAATACCGTTTGTGTATAATAAACTCGTCCGTGCTTATAAACACTCTGCCACAATATCGCTGACGGACTATAAAGCTTCTTCCCATTATGGAGAACGAAGCAGGTTGCTTGCAAATAAATCGTTGAATCAGGGATATTGCAAGCCTAAGCTTTCATCCCAAGAACCCGTAACTTTCTTTTCTAAATGCTGAGTGATTTGCGAAAGGAAAGTCACTACCTTTTCAAGTCTTTGTCCAACCAGGATGAACCTCCGACCTTTTATACACAATTACCTGAGCTACTATTGTATTGTTGACACAAAACATGAAGACCTTCCTAGATGAAAAATGGATGAGTGCCGGCAGCTACAAATACTTTACTTTTTTATAATTTATATAATGGACACAATTAACACTATGAAAAGGCTGGTTTTCACTACGACAGATATACATATAAATTGTTGACCTTGGAATCATAATTGCAAGTCTATGTTTATCAAGGCCGTCATTTTTTAACCGTCAATAGGGCGTAGCTGAGCATACGCACATACGACCGTGAGTAAGTTAATTTTGTGAGATATCATATTTAAAAATGTTAAAAAATAATTATATGACACTTGAAAGCAATACAAAATTTAACCCTCGAAAATGAAACTGTCATAATGAACAACGACGATTTATGCATATGAATCAATGTACAATTCAGTGGTCGTTTGAATTTCGTTTTGAAGTTTAGTCGAAAAATTATGCAGATAAGGGTCAAAATTCATGGAAAACGCACCATTTTTGTTCTATTTTTTCAAAATTTCCTGTCACAATATTGTTGACAAGTATAATGTCTATATCCAAAATTAACCTGGACATATATCACGTTTTTTAGTTTCTTGCATTTCCAATTTTGATTTCACACGATACGGGTGTAGCCCGCTAAACGGAAGTTGATTGCGCTTCCGGAGCGTTTGGTCTTGCGCTGATGTAAGATCGTGAATCTTAATTTTGCAGCTTTCAAATGAAAAAAAATACTAATTCAAACCAAAAGCAGAGTAAAAACTTTGAAACTGACTTTTTAGGTTTAACACATGAACTTCCACCAAGTGAGGCCGGGTGCTCCGGAAGGAAGGCAACTCTTGCCTAGGTAACTACAACCGCCACGTGTGTAATCAAATTTGAGAGCGAAAAAACACGGAACTATGAGACGTCAAATATATCCAGGGTTTCATGGAAATACAGCCATCATACAAGTCTATCAACAAAACAAGAAAGTTTTGAACTGTAAATTATACCTGAGCTGTAATAGTTTTTTATTTTATTTGCAGCAAATAATTTGAAGATCAATAACATAGCCGAGTTGTTGATAGAAGACATCGAGGCTGAAGATGGTGTTGTACATATCATATCCCATGTTCTGATCCCGTCGACGCTCGCATCCGTTGTCGGTTAAAACATTTATATACAAACAAAATAATATAAACAAATCGTGTTAGTATTCTACGTCTCTCTTTTCATTACACGGCATCCTGAAAGGGGCCCCCGTGGTCAGGTGGTCTAAACCAGCGACCTACGGACCAAAGTATCTCAATAAATAAGTTCAAATCCTATTTGTTGAGTTGAGCAATGGTGTTTAACGTCCCAGTCAAGAATTTTTCACTTATTTCAAGAAGTTGACAGCTATAGGAGAAGGTTCTTGTGTGTTGCGCTGATGCCATTATACAGCAGAGCGGGTTCTTCATCGTGCCACGCCTGCCGTGACAAGGGGCCTCGTTTATTTTAGGTTATCATCTGGAAAAAAACCGTGACTTTTGTATCGTAATGCCAGGTGTTTGACAAAAGAACAGTCATAACCCACTTTCAAGTCTTGGGACAGACCGGGTCGGGTTCGAACCAACGACCTCTCACTTACGGAGCGAGCACTCTACCAACTGAGTAACCACATTGGTCTAAAATCCCACTTGTACAAATCCTAGTGTGACAAAATTCAAACAGGTTTTACCTAGCCGAAGAAGTTACATATTTTTCTACGAATACACGGAATTCCCCCACCATATTCTGAACGTCTCGATATAAGTGGAATCTTGACTAGGGCGCACACCATCAATTCTTATTCTTCTGTATGGGGGACATATCTCTGAATGTGTTTACATTTAGTTCATCTCTTATCAAAGTAGGGAATATATAATTTAAGAAGTGAATCTGTTTCAATTTTTTAAGTTAAAGCGGATGTCTTAAAGTCTAACTTTTAAAATAATTTCTGAATTTTCATAAGACTTGTTGTTGCAATAATTCTTGCATTCTGACGAGTGGCTTTGTTTAAGTATAATACATTGGCGTAATGGCGTTTAACACCCCAGTGAAGACTTTGTCATTTTGGGATTGTGGAGGAAACAGGAGTACCCGGGAGAAAACAACCAATCTTCGACAAGCGAATTGATAAACTTTCTCAAACTAGGATTGCTAGACAGAAAAACTAATATATGCAATGGCAGGTACAATCTAGAGTACATACCTGTCGAAAGTTTAACACCGGGCTAACGAAATGAGGTCGAACCTCGGCTGCCAAGTGGTCCAAGTATAGATAGCTAGTCACCGAGAACGCAGAGATACAGATGTTGAAATGCTGTCAAGGTAAGGAGGAGACCGAAATAAGCTGAAGATTCGACACCAATTAATTAGCTGGGTGTTAAACATTCGACAGGCCTTCTCTGTGTACGCCACTTTAAACGTAGCAGGTCCTTACGAAATCACATATCAAAAGGGGGTATGGTCCATCTGAGCTCTCGTAAGACCCGTTCTACCCCTCTAGGGTTCTTGAAATTTTCACCAAATGTTGCAATTGGATAGATCTACCCGTGGTTAAAAGCCCTAGATGGGGAAAGTCATTTTACGCCCTATGCGTAATTTCGTAATCACACATAGCTAGAATCACGATTCCTGTGGTCTAAATATACAGGTGGTCTTTATAAAAAGTTGTGTGCAATACCAGGTCGCCCTAAATATCAAATATTTATAAATCGAATGATATTAGGACTAACCGGTTTTAAATAAAATCGAATTGCCCGCTTGATGATATTTAAAAAAATCGCGGGCTAGAATTGCGGGCTAGCTTCATATCAGTTAATATAAACCAATATTGTGGACAAGTTTACTAGCAGTCATATAGACATGACATGCTCTGACAAGTAGAGAGGGGGACGGAAACGCGCGAACTTGCAGACCACGTCGTGAATAGCTTTTTAAAATAATAGTTCGACGTTAACATACTTCACTACAGTCAAACCTGTCTATAAAGGCCATCCAAGGGAACCAGAAAATGTGGACATTGTGGGTAGGTGTCTTTTATACAGGTTCAATAAATATGAAAAAAGAACAATTGGGATACAATTCTACCGGTCTTTATAAGCAGGTTCCCTTATATAGAGGTGGCCTTTAACACAGGTTTGACTGTATGTCTAAACTTATGTGAGAATGGGTTTGTTTATTTTTCTCATCTTTACCTTGACTTGCCTAATATTGACTGGATCGTATCCAACTTCTTACAAACTTTAAATAAACTCAATTCATCCAGGTAGAAAAACTTCACAAAGGTATTCAGTTTTATGTAGATAAAAATATATAAAAACTACATCATATGTTTTTGTTAGCAATATTTGGAACGTGTCCAAATTGAAGCGAAAGCGAAACTAAACTAATGTTACACCAACGGCACAATATATATGTTTATGATTAAACGCGGCATGATAAACGTATATATTGTATATATAATAAAGTTGTCAACAAACTGCATTTAAAATTGACATAGATAAGTATTCAGTGATTTTGTTACATTTTTTAAAAACTATATATATATACCTTCTGCCTTTTCATTTTTTACAGCATGTTTTATGGCATGCTTGCAATATAGCTTAGAATCCTTAGGATGCAAAGATTATAAAATTGTAACAACATCTAACATTTTTTGGAAAAATACTAGTAGATTTAATTTGCTAGTATATCAATTTTTTTAGTTTTAATGATAAAATTTGGAAATTTTATTCATTTTTACAAGCGGAAACTAGCTTTATTCGGTAGTAATTTTAGGCAAACAAAATCACTGGTAATTATTAGGTACATGTATATTTGGACCTTTTATATGAAGAATTTCGAAGCATACTTTTTAATTTTTTAATAACAATCATATAAACCGGCGTAAACACACAACATTCCACAGTCATATCTGGCTTGCATTTCACAATCATTCAATAACAAAGATTTTCCTTAACTTAACATTTCGCAAAAAAGCCATCTCTGTTAAAACTATGGGTGTACATTCAAGTTTGGAGAAACTAAATGCAGATGTTATATTCTCAAAGCCACCTTAAATTCATAAATATCTTAAACGATTCCCGAAATTATAAAAAAAAATCAGATTTATGTTAAGGAAAATCTAAATTAAGGACTGATTGTGAAATTAGAGTCAGTTCTAATATAGCGATTATTGACT
The DNA here is from genome assembly GCA_021292105.1 of Anadara kagoshimensis. Taxonomy (NCBI): domain Eukaryota; kingdom Metazoa; phylum Mollusca; class Bivalvia; order Arcoida; family Arcidae; genus Anadara; species Anadara kagoshimensis. The sequence continues at coordinate 49,327,426 of CM037873.1, read as the reverse complement.
TACAGTACCTTAAACAAATTACAGGCCTGTCAAAAGTTTAACACCGGTTTAACGAAAGGAAGTCGAGCCTCGGCTGCCAAGTGTCCCAAGTATAGATAGCTAGTCACCGAGAACGTAGAGATTCAGCTGTCAAAATGATGTCAAGACATAGGTAAGGTAAGGCCGAGATGAACTGCCGATTCGACACCGATTCGTTAGCTTGGTGTAAAAACTCTCGACAGACGAGCGGTACTGCTGCAGATTGTTTGTTTGTTTTTTTTTTTTTTTGTTTTTTTTTTTTTTTTTTTTGTTCTTGTTACAGGACAGTTTAGATAAACTCTCACTCTTATACAGAATGGTCAATTTACCATGCTGTAGAGAAAGCATTGTAAGCAAGTTCAAACTAAAGTATTACTGATGGATATCGCTGTACTTTCGTATACAGCAGTAACCAAGGTAACCACAAAATGGCGCCGTATTTATAAATTAATACACGTATGTATATGTTTTGAAAAAAAAGCTTAAAGAATAACTTTCAATCTAAAAGCATATTATTGAAATTGCAACAAATCAATATGACCATGTCTGTGTAGCTCTTGTTTACCATGGCATTCATTAAACAAAGCATTATCGTTAGGATATTGCGCTTAAAATCGAATTCGCCATCACTGAAAAATTGGCGGGAAAATAAAGTGTTTCCATAGATATCAACAATCCACAGATATATGTCTCCATATTGAACAAGTTTAGTCGACACATTAATCCACTTCCTCGACGTGTGGGCCTTGATGACCTCCACCACCACTTTGTCCACTCGAAGCGCCATGTCCACCACCATGTAATTTTGTCATGATTGGTGACACAGCACTTTGTAACTCCTTCATTTTAAAGTCAAACTCGTCTTTCTCGGCTAAAGAATTATCCTCCAGCCATTTAAGTGTTTCCTCACATTTGCTGTTAACTTTATCTTTATCCGACTGGTCGAGTTTGTCTCCCGCCTCGTTTGCCGCCATTCTGACAGAAAACACGTAGTTTTCAAGCTGATTCCTCGCGCTGACTTTTTCTCGTTGTTTCTCGTCTGCGTCTCGGTAAGTCTCGGCCTCGTTTACCATTCGGTCAATTTCGGCTTTACTTAATCGGCCTTTGTCGTTTGTGATGGTTATTTTGCTGCTTTTTCCTGTGCTTTTATCTTCCGCCGATACATTAAGGATACCATTAGCATCAATATCGAATGTCACTTCTATCTGAGGTACGCCGCGCGGCGCGGGAGGAATTCCATTCAAGTCAAAGCGACCAAGAGGGTGGTTATCCTTCGTCATTGCCCTCTCGCCTTCATAGACCTGGATATTCACGCCTGGTTGATTATCAGAGTATGTTGTGAATGTTTTAGATGTTTTACATGGGATTCGACTGTTGCGGTCAATAAGATGGGTCATCACACCGCCTGCCGTTTCTATTCCGAGGGAAAGTGGTGCGACATCTACCAGTAAAACATCTTTAATTTCAGCACTTGTATCGCCGGTCAGAACCGCGGCTTGTACTGCAGCTCCATAAGCGACAGCTTCATCCGGATTTATTGATTTATTCAACTCTTTACCGCTCATGAACTCCTGTAGAAGTTTCTGAATTTTTGGTATGCGTGTCGATCCGCCGACTAAAACTATATCGTGGATTTTACCCTTGTCTATCTTCGCGTCGACAAGAGCTCTCTCAACAGGTTCTAAAGTTGACCTAAATAAATCCGAGCACAGTTCTTCGAACCTAGCACGCGAAATCTTTGTATAAAAGTCAATTCCTTCAAACAAAGAATCTATTTCAACACTGGCTTCGGAACTGCTCGAAAGTGTCCGTTTTGCCCGTTCACATGCGGTTCGTAATCTTCTCAAAGCACGTGCATTTTTGCTCATGTCCTTGTTATATTTTCTCTTAAATTCCTGAATGAAAAAGTTCACCATCCTATTATCAAAATCCTCACCACCAAGATGTGTGTCCCCTGCAGTGGACCTCACTTCAAACATCGATCCTTCATCTATGGTCAAAATAGAAACATCAAATGTCCCGCCTCCTAAGTCATAAATTAAAACGTTTTTCTCACCACTGAGTTTTTTGTCAAGGCCGTAAGCGAGGGCCGCTGCCGTTGGTTCGTTTATTATTCGTAAAACATTAAGCCCAGTAATGACACCTGCGTCTTTGGTCGCTTGACGCTGTGAATCGTTAAAGTACGCCGGAACGGTAACTACGGCGTCTTTTATTTTCTTACCCAGGAATGCTTCCGCTGTTTCCTTCATTTTTGTCAAAACCATTGAACTTATTTCTTCCGCAGAGAATTTTTTCGTCTCGCCCTTAAATTCGACTTCAATCATTGGTTTGTTGCCCTGATTAATTACCTTAAAAGACCAATTTTTCATGTCGTTTTGAACTGAGGGATCATCGAACTTCCTACCGATTAATCTCTTAGCGTCAAACACGGAATTAGCCGGGTTCATGGCCACCTGATTTTTAGCCGCGTCCCCGATCAGTCGTTCAGTGTCTGTAAACGCAACATAACTTGGCGTTGTCCTATTTCCTTGGTCGTTTGCGATTATTTCAACTTTTCCATGTTGAAATACTCCAACACAAGAATAGGTGGTTCCTAAATCAATGCCGACTGCTGTGGCTGCCGCCATCTTTGAAAATAATTAAAATTCCAAAATAATTAGGATGGCAAAAATTGAATCTTCACTTTCACTTTTTTGTTAAAAATTTTTATCTCCAACAAAAAATTGATAAAACTCAGTTGATTTCCTATTTCACTTTGTTTACTGTTTACTGTTTCCTGTTTTATAAATGTTCGAAAAGTCCGGAAAACTAAAACTAATCCTGACTAGTACACAACAAACACACAGAAAATAACTTAAATATTGTCACCGATGTAGTGCGATATTCGATTACTGAAAATAATATCCAGGAACAAAATTAAATGTAAAGAACTGGATCCGAAATTTTCCCTCAGTTCACCTGGATGTAAATGTGAATCTGATGCATAAACTGTTTACTTGTGTGTGTTACGCCCACTCTATACAACTATGTGCCTGTAGTAATACATACATAGTGTGTACATATCCGACAGTTCTAGACACTTCACAATGATTCAACACGCTGTACACGTCACTGCAGGCTGATCTAGTATTTTCTAGAACGACATCTAACTCATTCTCACTTAAGTAGTGCATACACATCTATCTATAACTCATTCTCACATAATAAACGCGGATAAGAATGTGTATTGACTAATTAAGTTACCACAAAAGAAGATAATCTTCCTAACAAGGTAATAATTGACCAATTATACAGTACAGTACAATCAAAGGGAGGCAATACTAAATTGTAATATGCGTTGTACATATTATAAAATTACATTTGTGATTACTATGCAGTTTCATTATGCAATATCATGACTAGTGTCTTTTGACGAAGTGCATATGGGACTATACGGACCTGAGCAAAGCAACATTCATCGAGACCGTTAAGCCTCGAGAAATTATTTTGATCAAGTTCGTATAAGATATCAAAAGACTGTATAATTTAGACTAGATGCTTACAGAGGTTACCATAGCTTTACTATTTAAATACCATACACTATTTTGTAACCAAAAATAATTTTTTCAATTTAATTCAGAAAATTCGAAAATTTATAATATTACAATGCTCCTTTGTCACAGACACTAAATAATAAACCCCGAACACAAGTATTCATTAACGTAGACACTTTGGTATAATTAATTAAGTTAAAAGGTGTGAATGTTACTCTTAATAAATCACTATTGATTTTCACACAGTATTTACAAATAAAGACATTAAAATAAGTGTTGATTATTAAGTGTGTCTCGTAAGTCTTTTAAGAAGAGTATCACACTTATTTTAAGGTATTTATTTGTAAATATTGTTAAATATTATTGAACTGTGATATGTGACGCATAAATAAACTACAAGTTTACTATCTCTGTGACGTCAGAACCAGCACAAACTTCATAAAAATATTACTACTAAAATATTTTTTCATTGTGTCGCATGTCAATGATTTAAATACATACAGTACTGATAGCCAGCCACAGATGGCTTATGAGACACCTAAAACAATAAATGCATATTTTGAAGTGCAAATGGAAAAAAATGTATTAAAAGGTTTTCGTCTGTACAAGATGTTATATTATATACATGTACATGTATATTCTTGATATATATTCTGCATGCGAATCCTTGACTAAACCATAAAGCACCAATTAATATGATATCAGTTCAAGGTGATAATCAAAAGATCTGTAGCTGTCTGGGTAGCTCAATTGTAGAGCACTAGCCTATAGTGCGGGTGGTCCCGGGTTCGATCCCCGGTCCGGCCTTGCATTTTTCTCTTTCCTGTTACATTTGGGGGCTCGTCCGACCCTGGGAAGTGGCCGACCAACAAGTTGGTCCCAGGGTGGACCTGGTGGTTTCGATTCAAGGGAGTTGAATCGAAAAAAAGGAAGGGAGGAATGTAGCAGTCTGGGTAGCTCAGTGGTAGAGCAATCGCCTATAGTGCGGGAGGTCCCGGGTTCGATCCCCGGTCCGGCCCTGCATTTTTCACTTTCCTGTTACACATTACTGGACCATGGTGATTATTATTTCATGAAATCATTTTAAGAGTGAAATGAGTGAAGTAAAATGTTGTGACCCTCCAGGTCAGGATTCTTTCATTTATACGGATTTGGTTAAGTATGGGATGATGAAGGAAATAAAATTGTCAGAGAAAAACACTGACAAGAGAACTGACAAACAAACACATGGGTCTGCCAGGGATTGGAAGCTAGACGATGATCATGAGAGGCGCCGTGGTCCGTATACCAGTGTTTTAACCACTTGATCACCAAGTCTCATTAGAGCATATCGGTGAGCTATGGTAAGGACACGAATTTACACTCTGGAAGACCTAGTATATCATCTCAATATTTAAAGATTAAGACTTCAAGAGTTGTCTTTCCACGTTAATATTTAATAAAAATGTATTTCTATTAACATTTATTTATTCATTTATATATTTATTAACATTTATTTATTTAGTTTTATTTATTTATTTATTTATTTATTTCTTTATTTATTTTGTGTTATTTTTCAATAATTTTTAGCTCACCTGAGCCGAAAGGCTCAGATGAGCTATTGCTATCTATCACCGTCCGTCGTCCGTCGTCCGTCGTCCGTCGTCCGTCGTGCGTAAACTTTACATTTTAATCTTCTCCTCGAAATCTACTGAGCCAAATTTGATGAAACTTGGTGATTATTATGCCTGGGTAACAGCCTTTCAAAATTGTGTTCGGGGTTTGACCACGCCCAACAATATGGCTGCCGTTACTATAAATAGCCAAAAGACAAAAAAAATCTTCTTCTCTGAAACCAAAAGGTGCAGGCAAATTTTGATTAGATTTTTTGGATTCAGGATACCTAGATACACTAAAATTGTGTTTTTCATGAAAATTGGACGAAAAATAGGTTACGCGTTTTTTGTAAATTATGTAATTTTTAAAATGAGACATTTATTGTTATAACTTCATAATGGCTGGAGATAATTGTATGGAGTTTTCACTGTTGATCTTGTCTTGCGATTTTCTTTCGATTGATGTCAAGGTCAAAGGTCAAGGTCATGTCCCAGTTTTTGACCTTTGATAAAAAATGCAATTTTTCAAACATTTCTGGTGATAATGATGTAGGATTTTTGGTTAATTGTAGGTATTGACATGACGATCATTTTGATATATCGATTAAGGTCATGGGTTCAAAGGTCAAGGTCACAGATGTACAAGTTTACCAAAATAGTTAATTATCTGCAAAACTATGAACTTTTTGTATAGGCATGTATATTAGAATATTGTAGGTAATGGCCCAATGGTCATTTTGATATATAAATAAAGGCCATGAGTTCAAAGGTCAAGGTCACAGATGTAAACAAGTACTGAAATGATTATTTATCTCAAAAACTATAGACTTTTTGTATAGACATGTAATTTAGAATATTGTAGGTAATGGCCCAATGGTCATTTTGATATATGAATAAAGGTCATGAGTTCAAAGGTCAAGGTCACAGATGTAAACAAGTACTGAAATGATCATTTATCTCAAAAACTATAGACTTTTTGTATAGGCATGTATATTAGCATATTTTAGTTATTATCCTAACGATCATTTTGATATATGGATGAAGGTCATGGGTTCAAAGGTCAAGGTCACAGATGTTAATGAATACCTGAATGGTTAATTATCTTGAAAACTGTTAACTTTTTGTATATGCATGTATATTAGAATATTGTAGGTATTAGCCTTACAACCATTTTGATATATGAATGAAGGTTATGGGTTCAAAGGTCAAGGTCACAGATGTGAACAAGTTCTGAAATGATTATTTATATCAAAAACTATAGACTTTTTGTATAGGCATGTATATTAGAATATTTTAGTTATTATCCTAACGATCATTTTGATATATGGATGAAGGTCATGGGTTCAAAGGTCAAGGTCACAGATGTTAATGAATACCTGAATGGTTAATTATCTTGAAAACTGTTAACTTTTTGTATATGCATGTATATTAGAATATTGTAGGTATTAGCCTTACAACCATTTTGATATATGAATGAAGGTTATGGGTTCAAAGGTCAAGGTCACAGATGTGAACAAGTTCTGAAATGATTATTTATCTCAAAAACTATAAACCTTTTGTATAGGGATGTATATTAGAATATTGGCCTAATTATCATTTTGATATTTGAATGAAGGTCATGGAATCAAAGGTCAAGGTCACAGATGCAAATGAATACCTAAATGGTTAAATATCTTGAAAACTATTAACTTTTTGTATAGGCATGTATATTAGAATATTGTTGGTACTGGCACAGTGGTCATTTTGATATATGAATGAAGAGCATGAGTTTAAATGTCAAGATCACAGATACAAACAAGTACTGAGATGATTATTTATCTCAAAAACTATAAACTTTTTGTATAGGGATGTATATTAGAATATTGGCCTAATTATCATTTTGATATTTGAATGAAGCTCATGGGTTCAAAGGTCACAGGTGAGCGTTAAGGCCCATGGGCCTCTTGTTTGTATTGTTTTCTTTTATCAACTGCATCAATAAATTCTTCATATAATAATTTTTCCAGCAACATTTGATTGCTAGATAGTTTTTCAACATCAAGCATCTCCAGGTATATAAGGCAAACTACATTGACCTGTCAGATTGGCCTTTCATCAGGAATATTCATATACGACGGTCTACACAATACTTTGGTGGTGTAAAGATACTAATCTAATGCATTGCAAGTTTCCCATGATGTAAAGAAAATAAACACCTGTGTACTCAATTATGTAAATTTTCTGGACAATAAGACGCATTTAAATTAAAGGTCAAGCGAACAGGTCAATGTTGTTTGCATAAATGCAATGTATACAACTCCTACGTTTCCGCATTGATGAAACAGCGATATTCTGATTATATATCATCTACAGATCTAGAATCGTCTAGATAAAAACGTCAGTTGTATAAGCCAGATCATCCCATTCCACACATTCCAGAGAAGCTTACAGTTGTATGCAATTGATTCACAAAATCACATTTGTCAATCATTATAAAGTCATTCTTAAAATTCTTTAAGTCTTCGTGCGGATTTTTTATTTAACCGTCATCATCACAATATGAAATACAAACACATTACCAAAAGTATTGCCACTACCAAAACATTAATGCATTCAAAAGTAACATTTGACAGCATGTTGGCTCTGTATCCAAAATTACCCTGGATATGTTTGAAGTTATATAGGTCCATTAAACCTTTCAATTCTCTATTTTTTTCAAAAATGGCGGAGGTAGCTAGAAAAATATGTTCTTGGCTTTCTCGAACACCTAACCCCACTTCCCTGGTGGAACTTCAAGTGTTTAACGCAGTTTGCAAGTTTTTACAGTCCAACCTGCCTTAAAGGCCACCTCTATATAAGGACCACCTGATATAAAGGCCAGTAGAATTGTATCCAACCTGTTCTTTATTCATAATATTTGAGCCTGTATATAAAGGTCATAAAGTCCACTTTTACTAGTCTTCTTAGGTGGCCTTTATAGACAGGTTTGACTGTACTTTGCTTTTGTGCTTGTGATTTAGACAAACGATATTGGGACGGACGGACGGACGGACAGATCAACACCAACAACAATACACCCACTCACTACATGCAGACATTATAAGAAACGACTTCAAATTACAAAGCTATCACTTCACTTTTGAGCGAACACATATAGCTTTTAAATAGCCCTACCGGAATGACGTCATATCAAGAGCGATAACCAGTTTCCGACTATTTCCTTACACTGACTGAGAAAGAAAGCATGCAACAGAACATAGAAAATTTAATAATTCGTGAACAAATTACTTTGACTAACATACCACCTACGACTAAATTATCCATAGTTTAGGATTATATGTTATTGGTATATGACTAAGCGTATGTAACTTTCTCTGTTACATCAATTATATTTCTATTTTCATTTCTTGTCGTTACATTATGTATAATGTTATTTTAACTCCAACTATTCATTATTTAAAGGCGGTTTCCCGTACGCGTAGGATGGATGGATAGATAATGTATAATCAGAAATTAATTACACTCAGTTTTATAGTTTTTTTCTCAAACACCAGTTAAAGATGAGAAACAGAAAGGTTGTGTATATAACAAGACTCGGCCTAAAATATCATAATGGTTTGGGTTTTTCATCGCTTTGGATTTTGCCTCTGTATAGTGTATAGTTTTGTCAAAAATGATTAACATTAATAGTTTTTGACCAACCCCTTTTAATCCAAGTTAGTCAGAACTACCCGTGGTTCAGCCTGACGTCCCATATACGAAGCAAGGATTCTAAAGCTACCGACATGCTTGTCAGAACAACGAACATGTAGTAGATTTAAAGAGTGATAATTGGACCTATATATCACTAGTCGTTAAACCCGTGGGTTGGTTGTGCTTTTGGTTCTCTCTCCGTCAAATACAAGTTAATCACTGGATACCAACAAATTTTTATTATCAAAAAGTAACGGTTTTTTTCACAAGTTTTATAATCATTTGGTCACATGTACGTGTGTTGACTTTTCGTGTCCTATATTGCTCCTTATCTTGTCTTATCTTGCCTTGATTGTCCCTTCTTATTCTGTTTTGTCTTGTTTTGCATTCCTGCCCTGACCTGTCTTGTCTTATTTTGTATTGCATGCCCTGTCTTATTCTGTTTTGTCTTGTCTTGTATTGCCTTCCCATGTCTGCCTTTGTCTTTTTATATTTATGTCGTGTCTTAACTTGTCTTGCCAGTCTTGTCATGTCCTGTCTTGGCTAAACTCACCCTTTTCTTGTCCTCTCGTCTTGTCTTGTCCCGTTTTGTCTTATCTTTTCATGTCACTTCTTGTTTTGTCATTCTTTCTTGCCATGTCTTGTCGTGTTTCGTATTGCCGTGACTTGTCTTGCCCTGTCTTGTTTTTCATGTACTGCATTGTCTTGTACTGTCTTGTTTTGTCTTTTCATTTCCTTTCTTTTCTTTCATGTCATGCTTTTCATATCCTGTTTCGTCTTGATAAGCCATGTCTTGTCTTGCCTTGTCCTGTCCTATCTTGACTTTGTTACTCCTTTATTGTCGTCATGTCCTGTCTTGTCTTGTCTTCCACTTCCTGCCTTGACTTTTCATGGATTTGTTTGTCTTGCCCTTACTTGTCTTGTCTTGTTCTGGCCTCTTTTGTCTTGTCTTGCCTTGCCTTGGCTTGTTTTTATTCGATTATTGTTTGGAATTGTTGCATACATTGACTATTTCTTAGTAAATGTTTTACAGTTGTAGATATGAACATCAGGCAATTAACCTAGCACGCAAAACTGTGCAGCAGGATTTGACAAATAACCCATTATCATGTCCTGTCTTGCTTTGCCCTTCCTTGCCTTTCTTGTCTTGCCAAACCTTAACATAAAAGTCAGGTGTGTATATGGCACGTATTATAATAACTGATGATGATGATGATGATGATGATGATGATGATGATGATGATGATGATGATGATGATGTTAACGTTTCTGTGTTGTTGTTGGTAGTGGTGAGGGTGGTGATGCTGATGATTATGTTAACGTTTCTGTGTTGTTGTTGATAGTGGTGAGGGTGGTGATGCTGATGATGATGTTAACGTTTCGGTGTTGTTGTTGGTGGTGGTAATGGTGCTGCTGCTGATAAATAACATAATAAATAAATAGATAAATAAATAGATAAATAAATAAATAAATAAATAAATAAAATAAATAGATAAAAAATAAATAAATAAATAAATAAATAAATAAATAAATAAATAAATAAATGAATAAAAAGAAAGCTTTGTTAATCCTTGTATTTTTGGAAGACATTCCAGACTCCCAGACTATATGTTTATCTTCCTTACCATCTAACAACGATGCTTTGTCGTACTGGGTCAACTTATCTTTGCTTTCAATAATGGCATCAGAAATAAGATCTGGCGGCATTATTGTCTATAAATCCACACACCTTGTACTTCAACGTCTTAAGAGTAATTGTTTTATCATATAAATAACAGAAAATAGTACCTTGTTAATTGTAATGAAGAATGGCATAAATGCATGTAGATTTGTACCTTCACAGGCAAACAACATTGACCTGTGCGCTTGACCTTCAATTTCAATATTTAACATGGACCATAACATTTAAGTAAAGAAGTAGAATAGTGTAAAACGTCCCAATTAAGAATATTTCACTTTTATCGAGACGTCGTCAGCTTTAGTCGAAGGTGCAGAAATTTTGTCCGTGTGTTGCGCTGATGACACTATACAGCAGGGTTCTTTATCGTGCCATGTGGCACGAAACCTCGTTTGTTTTAAGTTCCCATCCGAAAGAATCGTGACTTTCATTTCACAATGTCGAGTATTTGGCGAAAGAACAGTCACTACCCACTTTCCAGTCTTGTGTCAGACCTGGCCGCTCTCGGGATTCGAACTCACGACTCTTACATACGGAGCGACCACTCTACCAACTGAGCTACCGCAGTGGTCATTTATGTAAAAGGAACACACACAGGTCAGTGGGGGGCGTAGGGGGCGTACCCCCTCCCCCTTTATGTCGCACTTTTTTCATACTATGATACAGGCATTTTGAATAAAAGATGTTTTCCTCTTTGATGCAGCTCAGATTGCAACAGAATGCAGGATTTTTGCGCCATTTTTTCCAAATTTTCCGGACCCCCCTAGAAGGTTCTAGCCATCGGCTCTCACAATATACGCCCCCCCCCCCCTTTCTAAAATTCTGGATCCGCCTCTGCAGGTGTTTATTTAGTCTTCATTGTGGTGAACATGTATTGTTTATGTATAAACTTCATTTAACATGTATTGGGTGGATTCTCCTATTTAAGAATATTCCTAGTGGAAGGTCAAACGGACAGGTCAATGTTGTTGACCTATACATTGTGCACCTTTACCACATTTCAAAACAAGGAAGTATTTAGATTCAGTTTGTAAACCGTCGGACTCAAGATCTGAGGATCGTGAGTTCGAATCCCGACGGGGACATGCTGTGATCGTAAGCAAGGAACTTCACTTCACATGGTGATTTTCACAATGTCACGATAATGGACTGGTGGCGCTGCAACTTCTGCAATTGCTGTCTCGGTTTGCTGACACGTAAAACTCGCCCAAAGTGCACGCTAGTACAGAGCAGATATACACAAAGTACACGCAGCCAGTCATTGTCACATCGGGGCAGCATAGTGTGGTCCGACTGACACTACTAACACCAAGTTTTTATACAAGCAATTGCTAAAGCTATCAGCTAAATGAATGTGTTATATAGTAAAAAACAGAATTCATATCAATAAGAGAGAAAATTAAATAAAAGTTTGATAAACAAAACCATTGCTAATGTTGTTAGCCAAAAAGAACCATCTCCGGTTTAATTGGAGATGTTTATTTAAGTGGTTACAATGAAATTATCATAAAAGGAACCGATCATAATGGGAGTGAAGTAAAACTGGTTTACATGCCAGTCAAGATTCTTTCACTTACATTGAGACGGTCAATTTTGAGGTGGTGGAGTAAACCGGAGTGTCTGGAGAAAACAATTAACCAACATGCAGTAAGCGATTTTAAAACTATCAAACACCACGAAATGCCGGCGGTAAGAGACGCTGTAATCCGTACGCGTGCGCACGAGACAACTCAGCAACCGGGCCCCTTATTATAATGGTAGGAACTCCAGGGGCCAGTTGTTCGAAGCTTGATTAATTTAATCAGTTGATTAGTTGAAATTAAAATTTTGCATAATTTCTGAAATGTTGTGAAAATAATGTTGAAAATTTGAAAAAAAATGGATAGAATTTCATCAAAAATAAAGTACATTGTTATAAAACTATTGATTTAATGATGATATTTTTATTTTTATTGATGTTTTAAATTTCAGTTAATCACTGATTAAACTAATCAAGCTTCCAACAACTGGGTCCAGATGGTAACGTCATTCTTACTGTCACTCTTTTATTCTCCTAACGAGTGTTTGGCAGGAAGTTTGCATCATTCCGCACTTGTTGAACACCGTCCGAGAGATTTTTACGACACATTTTTACTCAGATTTTTGTATTTAATATATTGTACTGAGATTTATAATGATAAATAAAAACCAACACTGTACTTGTAACAATAAGATGTTTTTTTTTCTTTTCTGGAGTCAGTAATAATAGGATTATGATACATCTTTAACACCTTAACGGGGAATTAAGAGATATAACTAATGTCATTAATCCCTTCGTCAAAATAGATTTTAAAGGGATTAAACAACACTGAGATGTAAAACCCAATTCATTCAATCAATCACCTAGAAACGTAAGTAAATTACTGGTTTTTTTTTAATTTTTATTTTTATTTTTATTCAATTATTTAATTTATCTGTTGCTTTCTATATTTTAATTTAATTATTAATTTTATCTATTCCGTTATCTTGTTGCTTTCTAGCACTTGCTAGATCATTATTTTTTAGTTAATAACCTAGTGGAATTATTAAAGTTCAAAGATTTGGCAAAATCAATGTTATTGTAAGGCGCACTGCAAATAGTTAAATGGCGACATAATACGATCAATGGATGAAAACAATGACGAGTCAGTACATACGAGTAAGCCATAAATTCAGTTTTCTTCAATAAAACATTGTTTATAATGAATACATGCCTGTCGAAAGATTAACACTGAGCTAACTAAAATAAGTCGATTTTAGATTGTCGAGTTGCAAACATATGGATAGCTAAATGTGGTTGTCGAAAATACATGTAGCTATCGAGCTGCCGAGATATACATCTAGCTAACGCGGGAATTTGAGCTACCAATTCGACACTAATTCGAGGCCGCGGTGGCCTAATGGATAAGACGACAGTCTTCAAATCCGGGGTCTCTCTCCCCTGTGAGTTCGAGTCCCGCTCAGACCACACGTGAAAAAAGTGAATTTTCCTTGCTGCTGGCCTTTACTGGTTCACTTGGTATCAGTATAATGGACTGGGGAAGTGGTACGCTTGTCTGCTGCGTACTGCCTGTAAACTAGCACGTTAAAGTCGTCCTATAGCTAAGTGCCCGCTAGGACAAGGCAGACCATACAACAAACTCGAACTTCACATGCATACACGAAATTGTTCATAGATTATTCTGTAGAGATTAATAAATAGTTTTCGTCGCGAATAGCCTAAAAATTGCTGATGCGACGTTAAGCAACATTCAGCCAACCACCCAATTAACCAACCAACCAATCGACAATAATTCGTTAGCTTAGTGTTAAACTTTCGACAGTCCTGTACTGTATCAGTTTTCCATTGTCTTGTCAGATAATCGCATTTCGATTTTAACAAAAATCGATGACGTCAAGTATTTATGTGTTACTATATATGCGCATTTCAAATCATCTGAAAAGAGGTGTCCAATCATAATGAAAAAATATGTTATAAGTTGTTTTATTAAGAACAATTCTTTCAGACGTTGAAATGTCAAATGGAATGTTTTATTGATTTCCGGAATTCCGAGAATTCTTACTTTATCGATTAGCTTAGCCTGCCTCTTTTACTTTGTTGCAGACAAAAGTAGGTGATGGACAATTACGATTGATGGGAAAATAGTTTTAATAATTGATAATATCAGTTAAGAATATCACACAAAAAAACTTCTTTTTAAGGAAAATGCATAAAATCATGTTTATTGAAATTTTTAAAAGAGAAAGTGAAGGACAAGATACATGTAGTTATGGAAACTAATTTTGCAAAATAGAACTTTAAAAAAACCAAAAAAAAAACTAACCCATATTTTAGTGAAACAAAAAATCGAAAATTTGGATATTTTAGTTAAACGAGAAATTGAAGATGGGTTTTAATGATTTTTTTTGCTCAACGAGAAAATGGGAAAAGCGTTATTTGTGGTATTCTATAAATTCATAAAATAAGATTAATTGAAGAATTTTTAAAACGGAAAATGGCGGACAAGATAAAAAGAAGAACTTGAAAGGATTATTGGAAAAAGCAAAAGATGTTTTAGTAAACGAGATATTGAAAATGTGTTTACTGAATGACATCTGTGCTAAACGAGAAAATTGTAGAAAAGAAGTATACATGTATATAGTTATGTTAGTCAGTCATTTGTATTGACCGAGTATTACGTGTACATGTGATATGTAGGCCATTTTACAGACTTCAAGGCATTATAGAAAGTTATATTGACGGAATATAAAGTCTATATGTGGCATGTTGGGCAATTCACAGACTTCAATGCATTATAGTGGATTGTATTGACGGAGTTTAAAGTTTTTTGTGGCATGTTGGGCAATTCACAGATTTGAAGGCATTATAGTTGATTGTATTGACGGAGTTTAAAGTTTTTTTGTGGCATGTTGGGCAATTCACAGACTTCAAGGAAGTTTAAACTGTATTTACCAAGTTTAACGTCTAAATGTGGCATGTCGGACAATTCACAGACTATAACAGTAAGTGAAAGTGAAAATGAACACATGGTCTGTTAAAGTTGACATAGATAAGGTCAACGGCCTTTCAAAGAAGACGAGTGGTAAAAGGGTTAAGAAACAATTGTCAAAATCAAGATTATCATCAAAATCAATTCTGAAAAACTGTGAAGAGGATGAAGTGGCTGAATTGCAACTACTCTGCCAGAGTATTTTCTCTTTACCAACTGAAATTGAAGGTAACACTTTTCTGATTATATAAATACTGTTAACAAAATCGGAATATTTTCGTGGAATTTTTTTTTCGTGTAAATTCGCGAAAGCATCGTGGCGCAAAATTAAAAACGAACGCGAATGTTTTGTTTGAATATAAAATACTTTTACTGATCATTTCCGATGACCCTAAAACAAAAGTATGCAATTCCAATGGTTGAATTGAATAAGCAATCTTTCTCACACTAGGACGTGTCCCAAGTGTGACTTAAATATGATAAGCATCATATCAAATTTCATATTTGTTGTCTGTTTGAAGCTTTAGAAAGTAAGATCTCTACTTTAGCAGAATATTATTTCAACAATTTAATTTTGTGTAATTTTTTTAGTCTGTATTGACCTGACCAGTTTCAAACATGTGAATTTTTTTTTGGATGGCTGTGTATGTTTTTCCTTACTCCATGTTTTAAGCCTCTCATTGCTCCAAGTCTGACTTTAATATTATAAGCATCATTTAAAAATTTCATTCTTAAAAAGTTTGTTTGCAGATTTAGAAAGTAATATCTCAACTTAATGATCTAAATGTATGTAATGAAGGTGTTTATCTTGAAGAAAAGGAAGTTTCCTGAACTTTTTTTTAATTTTGGAGAAAAATTTTAAAATAATATGGCAAAAAGCATTTTTTTCAGAAAAAAACCATTTTTCCAGAAAAAAACGGCATTTTAGCTGAAAAAACCACTCAACTTTAAATTTAGCAAAATATTATTTTCAACAATTCTGTGAAAATTTTACAGCAGTATGTAATGACATAACCAGTTTTAAACATGTTAAACAATTTTTGTATCCTTTATTCCATGTTTTCAGCTTCTCATTTCTCCATGTTCTATATCATTTTCAGCTTCTCATTTCTCCATGTTCTATATCATTTCTCCATGTTCTATATCATTTTCAGCCTCTCATTTCTCCATGTTCTATATCATTTTCATTGCTCCATGTTCTATATTTTCAGCCTCTCATTTCTCCATGTTCTATATCATTTTCAGCTTCTCATTGCTCCATGTTCTATATCATTTTCAGATCAGGATAGTTTTGACGATTTTGTTGACATATTGAAGTTAAATTACATAACACTATGTCAGTATCTCCATATTGTACCTGTCAGAAATATACTGAAGCAGTTCGGGAAGGAACACGTGATTCTTCGAGATCTCAATATGAACACGGCGGAAATTAAATCGCTCTGTATTGTTTTGGCGGTAAGTTTTACACGAGCATTTTGTATGCGTCTGTTAGACGCTTCTCTAGAATGTTTATTGCTGAGGAGCCCAAATTTCCAGGCGCTAGAACCATGTTTTGGCGGTAAGTTTTACACAAGCATTTTTATGCGTCTGTTAGACGCTTCTCTAGAATGTTTATTGCTGAGGAGCCCAAATTTCCAGGCGCTAGGACCATGTTTTGGCGGTAAGTTTTACACAAGCATTTTGTATGCGTCTGTTAGACGCTTCTCTAGAATGTTTATTGCTGAGGAGCCCAAATTTCCAGGCGCTAGAACCATGTTTTGGCGGTAAGTTTTACACAAGCATTTTTATGCGTCTGTTAGACGCTTCTCTAGAATGTTTATTGCTGAGGAGCCCAAATTTCCAGGAGCTAGGACCATGTTTTGGCGGTAAGTTTTACACAAGCATTTTTTATGTGTCTGTTAGACGCTTCTCTGGAATGTTTATTGCTGAGTAGCCCAAAATTTCCTGGCGCTAAGACCATGTTTTGGCGGTAAGTTTTACACAGGTTTTTTTGCGAGAAAAATTTGCGTCTGTTAGACGCTTCTCAAGAATGTTCATTGTTGAAGAGCCAAAAATTTCCAGTATTTAACTTTTTTCTTTATCTAATTTTTAGAAGAATATGGCTATAAATTCATGATTTATATAGAGAAAACTCATATGACAGTACATTAGTTCGCTAGGACCATGTAAATATACCCCTATTTCACATTTCTTTCTTTTCATACATTTTTACCCCGGCATTTTTGGCGTATTTTCTTTTTTTAAAAATCATAGTTTCTGTATTAAACTTTTTTCATTCTTTCCTCTGAGATAGATTTCAAGAGTCTGAATAGATATAGAGCAAAATAAAAAACTATATGTTAGTGTCAGTTTTCGTTGTTTTTCTTGTACAAATCAATGACGAAGTTGTGCTTTTTCGATGTTTTCAGAACAATAGAAAATAAATTTTTACTTTTTTCTTGAAGATAAATGATGGTAAAATACTTACCAAAATATTGCAAAGCTTAAACAGATGGGATATGTGTTAGTTTTGTTTAGTCATTTTTGTAAACCTACTCCATTTTTTCCATACTTTCGCTGACGCCATTGGCTTTTTTCAGTAATGGAAATAAAAAATGACAATACTCTAAAACAACTCATACATTTACATTTTTACACTTAGTGTAATGGGGTCATAAATATTGTTAAATCCATTAACAATTTCCATCAGAGTATTATTTTCAAACGAGATTTCAACGAGCATGGAACGTCAGAAGCAAACATCCTTAGGACGCAAGATGTAGTCCGCTAACGTCAATTTGTCCGTCAGTTACGTCATGATAATTATAAAATGGGCGTGGTTAAAATGGTTCCAGGGATCTGATTTGTCCCTATATAAAATATAACCTAATTGATGCGATGTTATTTAATGTTTAATAAAAATGCCATTTAAAAAAAATTTCATTGATGATTGATTTTTAACCAGAAAATAGGCATGCAAACTTCATAATTGGTGTTGCTACATAACTGCAATACGCGGTTTGTAGAGGGGAAAGTCCGAATAACTCTCCATTCCTAAAAAATAATGGAGTCTTAAGACAAAGGATGCCGCCATGGGTGTATTTTAAAATAGCATCTTGCTTAGCATAGAAACCAATATCACATATATCGTACTACGGTCAAGGGGCACATATGTATACATGATAACTACGTCATCAATATATGACGTCTAGAGTTGTACACGAAGTTCAGCCATTTAAAGCAGATGTACGCGATACTTGTGTTTAATTTAATCACGTTGTTATTATTATAAAATAGATATATACTTCAACTTATAATTAGAAAACTGCTGGCAATGTTTCTTTGAAACCAAAAGTTTAGCTATAAATATTTAACAAATATCTGTTTCAATGTTAAAATGGTGTTTGAATTTTCAAGAACCGTGTGTCACATGACAACCCCCTTTTTCTTCAAATATTTCTCCATATATTTCACTGCGTTTTTGCCTTGAAAATGTTGCATGGCAGTATTTTAGTATAATATGACATGTAGGAAACCTAACACGTTCCTTTATCCAAGGCTCCAATCGTTTCTATTTCAAATTGGCGATATTATGTTATCTGTATACTGTGAAAGTCGAGTGTCTTGTATTAAACAGGAGGTTCTTACCCTTCCGGAACACCCGTCCTCACTTCCCCGGTGGAAGTTCACGTGTCTAACCTAACTTGTCAGTTCTAAAGTTTTTACTTTGCTTCTGGGTTGTGATTTGGACATGGATTAGTATGTTTGTTTTTGATTAAAGAATAAGAAATTGAAATTGTACTATTTTTAGCTTAAATGATCACACGAGTTGTCAATATTCCTACATGATACTCTAAACATGTTTTGTTTTCTTATTAACAATAGTTTGCTGTTTATAGGATGAAAAACTATATATCAGTTGAGCAATGGTGTTTAACGTCCCAGAAAAGAATATTTCACATAATCGAGACGTCGCAAGCTATAAGCAGATGTGCAGAAAATTTGCCTGTGCGTTGCGCTTATGACATTATACAGCAGGTTCTTTATCGTGTCCAGCCTACTGTGACACGGGGCCTCGTTTATTTTAAGTTCCCATCCGAAAAAACCGTGACTTTCATTTCGTAATGCCGAGTGCTTGGCGAAAGAACAGTCACTACCCACTTTCAAGTCTTGGGACAGACCCGGTCGGGGATCGAACCCACGACCTCCCACTTACGGAGCAAGCACGCTACCAAATGAGCTACCGCAGTGGTAAAAAACAACTATATAAGTAAAATGGTGCCAAAATATGACACCATTTACAAGAGGTTGATTAAATATAAAGACAATATTACTAACGAATCAGACTTTTTGGCTGCTTTTATTATAAAAATCTATTTAATATTTATTTTATTTTATTAATTAATTTTTTTAAAAGAGATTTGTATTTGTTTTATCATCCAATCCAATTTCCTTTACCAAAGTGCAAAACCTAGCTGAGCTTATAAAAGTTTTAAAATCCACAAATTATTAATTGTTATTACGGGATAGACTATCCGGGATCAGGATATATTTCGTGCAATAATCCATTAACCGACTTACGACCAATGTGTGATATTTCACGCAATAATTAATTAACCGGATTAGACCAAGGTGTTATATTTCACGCAATAATTCATTAACCGGCTTAAGGCCAAGGTGTTAGGTTCTTGTGTAGAAATATAGCATTTAGTAAAGTTCACAATATGATTTAGCGCGGGACTGTGATTTTTTTTATTTTTACTTATACCGATGTTTACCAGTGTAAACTCGTAAAGCCAAACATCATTGACCTGTCGGCTTGGCCTTTAATAAAATATGCATTGTGGACCAGATATATACCATGATATAGAGTTATCTCTCTTTGGCCATACCACAAAGTAATGGACAGAATTTCATGTAAGTTCCAAGAGATATTAGAATGTTGACATGGTATAACAAAACTGCCATTTTTATAATAATGTTAATTGTTGAGGTAGTTAGGGATTTAAGGGGCTATTTTAAAGATCATAACATTTTCATCTAGTTCTGACGAAGAAATGTTTATTTATACCTCAAAAAAGAGATTGCCAAAAATCACTGAATTTAAGTTAAGAAAAATTGCCGTCAAAAAATGATTGTGAAACAGGGGCCTAAAGTCTGAAGCAAGTTTTAATTTTCTGTTTTAGCAAGATAAAATATTAAGATGGCTACATATCTCTGGCAGCACTATTGAACCACGACATGTCCGAATCACAATCCAGAAGCAAAGTAAATACTTTGGAACTGGCAAGTTATGTTAGACACGTGAACTTCCACCAGGGAAGTGAGGCCGGGTGCTCCGCCACGTGTGTAATCAAAATTGTGTGAAAGGAACATGGAACTATGAGACGTCAAATAGAAGAGAGATACAGTCATATTGTAAATATATAAAAAAAATTGCCGTCAAGAAATGATTGTGAAACAGGGGCCTGAAGTCTGAAGCAAGTTTTAATTTTCTGTTTTAGCAAGATAAAATATTAAGATGGCTACATATCTCTGGCAGCACGATTGAACCACGACAATGTGAATACATAAAGTATCTACTGGGTGTGAATTCAAATATATCAACACTTGTAAGTATGTCTGTGTTTAACTGTTAACTATCCTCCTTCCTTCTTGTTTCCATGTAGTAACTTCACAGAACATCACCACTTGACACTGCCGCTTTATCGCCTTACTTCTGTACGCCACCACTACGGTGCCTCATTTAGAAGAGTGCTTAATTCGTTTGTGTGAGGCCGTGGATTTCAACCCGAAAATAGGTACTTCCACCAAGCACTCGGCATTTAGAAAGAACCTTCCCACCACATTGCCTGGAGCGCACTTCAAAGGTCAGGATTTCTGCGACTTCACCTATAGCTGGTGACGTCTCGATATAAGTGAAATATTTGTGACTGGAACGTTATACTCCATTCAACTTTGAGGTCTATACCATGAAATGTAACAGTATAATAGCTGGTATGATCTGGTCTCATCTTTTTAAGAAATGGCATTGTTATCATAGTATTTCAAGGGGCGAAGCCCTTCATTTTGAATTTGACACGCGCCAAACTATCTTGCATTAACCCTTGAAATACCATGATCAGAATGTTATTTCTTATATTTATTATTCTTTTAATGAATATTTGGATTTGCTTTAACCCTTAGCGCTATTTCTTTATACCTGCTCATGTGAGATAGGATTTTTAGCCATGCGAGATCGGCGTATCTCACATGACCACGTAACCCTGGGTGTAGGACATGACGTAATATTTCGGGAAAAGTGATACACATCATGAGATACATTTAGCGGGAAACAGTATCAAGACCGCATCGTGTGTGCAGGACAGTGAATTACCACACACTGTTCACATTTCTATGTTGATTACGTCACTGATAACACCATTTACGTCACAGTGTATTCGGTTTTCCGGGAAGCATATTTCTTAAAAATTCATGCGTAAACAGTAAAAATTTATAAGATCTAGATACATCTTTTGATTGGTGTTATCAGTGACGTAATCAACAATGAAATGTGAACAGTATTTATCAATCCACTGCCCCGCAGACACGAAGCGGTCCTGATACTGTTTCCCGACATATGTATCTTTCACGGGAATTGCAATCAAAAACAAACATACTAATTCATGTCCGAATCACAACCCAGAAGCAAAGTAAATACTTTGGAACTGGCAAGTTATGTTAGATACATGAACTTCCACCAGGGAAGTGAGGCCGGGTGCTCTGGAAGGGTAAGCACCTCCTGTTTAGCTAGCTACACCCACCACGTGTGTAATCAAAATTGTGTGAAAGGAACATGGAACTATGAGACGTCAAATAGAAGAGAGATACAGTCATATTGTAAATATATCAAATTGATTATTAACAATAAAATAAAACTGAATTTAAGGATTGACGTTTATGTTTTTTAATCGTTCATCAAGGCATGAACTGTTGAAACAGACAGGCAAATCACATAAATCGCGAAGCGGTTTAATTTTTGGATAATTTTTCCAAAAATGCTTCACCAGTCAGTTCATACCTCCACAAACGATTAAAAAAAGACAATCCTTGTATTTACAACCATGTAAGTGTTTTTTTGGCGAATGACGATTTTTAAGGAATACCAGATTGAACAGAAAACATCGAATTAAAAATATCAAAATTGCAGCTGCAGTACAGACCTGTCATGTGCTGTTTTTGAATTTCTATTAAAATAATGCATTCAAAAACAGTTGTCATGTGCTGTTTTTGAATGCATTATTTTAATAGAAATTCAAAAACAGCACATGACAGACCTGTTTAACACTGAGCTAACGAAATAGTGCCGAATTGACAGCGCATCTTTGCTCCTTGTAAGCTTTATCTCGACAGATTTCCAGCGCCTGCTATCTATGTCTCGACAACGTTTTAGTCACTATTTATTCATAGCTCCACCACTTAGTAGCCAAGCTTTTTCATTAGCTCAGTACACCACCACAGTAGCTCAGTTCGTAGAGTGCTCGCTTCGTAGGTGGTAGGCCATGGGTTCTTACCCCGACCGGATCTGACCAAAAACTTGAAAGTGGGAAGTGACTGTTCTTTCGCCAAGAACTCGGCATTACGAAATGAAAGTCACGGTTCTTTCGGATGGGAAACAAAAGAGGTCCCTTGTCATGGTAAGCTTGGCACGATAAAGAACCCTGCTGTATAATGCCATAAGCGCAACGCACAGGCAAAATTTCTGCACCTTCGCTTATAACTGGCGACGTCTCGATATAAGTGAAATATTTTTGACTGGGACGTTAAACACATTTACTCAACTCATTAGCTCAGTGTTTAAGTTTCGACAGCAGATGGTCTGTACTGTATATCTATTTGTGGGATTTAGACATTAGTACGTTTCATACGCCATGACGGAACTATTAATTTGGACTTTAACAGTTTATCGAAAAATAACGTCAGTCGTATATTGTAGATATTATAATACTTGATTTTGTTTTTTTTAGGAGCTAACTGGATGTAACCTCAACGGCGAAGCTTTAAGGTTATTGTCACATAATATTGGCGCATCGTGTATTCAATATCTCAACCTTTCTGGTAAGATTTAAAATTAAAAAATATCTATAATTCCTTGCTAGATAGGACTTCTTTTTTGTACGAATTTTTTTTCAAGTTTTATTGACTTTAATAATTTTATTAAAATGTAATAAAAAAGACAGAAAAAAGTTAGAATGAAAAATAAAAAATAAAAATCGATGTTTATACTTCCTATATGATTTTAGAAATGACATTCTGATCATGGTTTGATCTGGTCTCATCTTTTTTCGTCCTCCATTTTGAATTTGGCACGCGTCACACTATCTTGCATTACTCTTTGAAATATCATGAAAAGAATATTTACAATTCTCTTTTGTACTAACTATTTTGTAACTTGGCGCTATTTCTTCAATATCTGCTCGTCTGAGATAGGATGTTAAGCCATGCAAGATAGGCGTATCTCACACGACCATGTGACCCCATGTGTGGGACATGACGTAATATCGCGGGGAACTGATACACATTGCAATACAATTCCTTATGCATGTTTCATCTAAAAGAGATACAGTCATAATTATTGTAAATATATCAGCTTGATTAGTATTTTTAAATTAAAGATTTCATGTAAATTATTCTTAAACATTTTTTGAATCAGTGGTTATTACAACACATAAATACATGTACTTATTAACATATCATTGTAATATGGGCAGTTTTAGCACAAGCTATGTCAGTTTTATCATATTTCTTTTTTTCGCTTTATTATTTTTTCCATAAAACTTGACATGTGGCATTTTTTTTCAATTTTTATGGTACAAAATATTCAAACAAAGCACATACCAAAATATTTGGTAGTACTTGTATGCAAAAATTAACTATTAACTAGAATTATTTTTAATTTGTTATACTAATCAAGTTTCGATCGTTTTTACACGTCTCAACATTTAAAATTTTACATTGTTTTAATGATTTTTCTTTGTTCACTTTTGTTTGTTTTATCATATAATCTATGTCAAGTGGCAAGTTTTCAATTTATTTTTTTAAAACAAAGTATTCAAATAATAGCAAATTCTAAAACTTTTTGTAAATATTTACAAAAAAAAAAAAATAATAATAACAATATTAAATAAATAAATAAATAAAATAAAATATAAATTAAACTTATCAAGCTTCGAAAGTTTCGAAAGTTTGAAATATTGGTTTTGTTGTTTAAACCTTTGTCGTTTGGGGATGTATGGTACATTTTTCTATTTTGGAACTGCATTTATTTTTGAATCTGCTTCAAAGTTATGATTGGTTGGTTGGTTGAATGTTGCTTAACATCGCATCAGCAATTTTTCAGCTATTGGCGGAGAACTATTTTAGTTATCTCTATGGATTAATCCATGAGCAATTTCGTGTATGCATGTGAAGTGCGAGTGTTGTATAGTCTGCCCTGAACTAGCGCACACTCATGGCATTTTAAGGTGCTAGCTCACAGAAACAGTACGCCACAGATAAGTGTACCGCTCTCCCAGTATATTGATACTAGGTGAACCAGTAAAGGCCACCGACAAGAAAAATTCATTTTTCCATATGTTGTCTGAGCGAGACTCGAACTCACAGCGGTGAGAGACCTTGGATTTGTAGACTGACGTCTTATCCATTATGCAATGCGGCCTTTATTCAAAGTTATGAGGCTAAAGTATCAAATTCTAAGACATGACTTATTATGTTATGTTATGTTATGTTATGTTATGTTATGTTATGTTATGTTATGGTTATGTTATGTTATGTTATGTTATGTTATGTTATGTTATGTTATGTTATGTTATGTTATGTTATGTTATATATATATATTATATTATATTATATTAATTATATTTATATATTATATTATATTATATTATATTATATTATATTATATTTTTGCTTGTATTTGATGTTCTCCTAATCTACATTTATTTACTTATTTATTTAATCAATTCAATTAATTAATTATATATCCATTAGTTTATTTATTTAATATTGTAACTTCATGTTGATGTATATATTGTAACATATTATATTGAAGGAAACTGGTTTATATAAGAGTTTCACTCTTGTTCCGGAATCCTCATTGTATCTATTCGTAATTATGTATCATGTATTTTATCAAAATAAAATATTGTCATAAATAAGACATGACTTAGCAAAATTTAATAACATGTTTTGAAGGTCAAATAATGTCACCATATAGCGTGACCTGGGGTCAAATATCAACATTTAAGGTTTTTTAAAGAGGAAAAAGTGTAAATTTTAACAAAAGAGCAACAAAGGGTTAATACATCTCGACTTTAAAATTTTTTTACATTGTTTTAGAAAATGGTATAAAAGATACAGATTCAGATTCTTTGTCAAGGATTATCACGGTAAGTCGTCTCTCTCTCTCTCTCTCTCTCTCTCTCTCTCTCTCTCTCAAAGCACTTGGCATTTTAGAATAAAAGTCGCAGAGACCTTCGGAAGAGACCGATGGCCCGTGTCACAACAGGTGCGACACGTTACAGAACCCCTCTCTGCACCTTACCCTGGCGCGCTTCAAATGTATAAAAAAATTGCCACTTTCCCTATAGCCGGTGACGTACCTCTCGATATATAAGTGTTTTATTCGAATTCTTGTCTGGGACATTAAACCCAATGCAATCAATCAATCCATCAATCAATCATCAATCAACAATCGACCATCCAACCAATCAACCAATCGACCATCCAACCAATCAACCAATCAATCAATTAATCAATCAACCAATCAATCTCAGGTGCACGTATGTGTATAGTGCTTTGTGCATTCTATTACAATAATACCATAAAGAACGATAACTCTATAATAGATATCAATGTAATATTAGTAATGGTAGATTCAATTTTCTTCTTTTTGTAAATAGTCGAAATAGTCATTATCCTACATCGGTTATTGTTATTATAACCAAAACTGCTGATATCGCTAGTAACGACATATTATTATTATCATCATTATTATTATTTCACCAAAAACTATTGTTATGACCCTAAATTATTATTATTATTATTCAGGATTCGCCGTGTTTGAAGCTCATATCGCTAAGTAACAACCATCTTCGCGGTGGGAAAATCCTGGGAGCAGCAATAGGTGAGCATAACACAAACTAACACCACTAAGAGTGTGAGGTCGATTTTTAAAAACAAGAGTGATATTTACCATTTTCCTAAAAACTTAAGCATAAAATACATTTAAAAAATTGACTGAATGATTTAAAAAAATTATATGACAAGAGTGTTGACAAAATGTTGCAAGCGAAGACTGCTAGATCTAGACCGAAATTATTTCTGTCGTCAACGACCCTTTTTATTTATGATAGGGGCCGTTGACGTCAGAAATAATTCGTTGTATATGCTAGATCGTGTTGACTTTGGTACTACATAGGGATTCTTTTACTCAAGAATGTTAAAGTAATGGCATTGGGAATAATTATTTTAGACTTTCTTTGGAAAATAAAATTATTTAATAAAACCTAATATCCTCTAGTATTTTATTTATAATTGTGAAATTACTGGTTTTTATCTGTTTAGCATTGTTTTAATACATTTTATTCTATTTTTGTTTGCGAATGTTTTACAATTATTTTATATGTTTGAATTTTTAGCGGCGAATAGCTGTAAAACGACTAAACCAGCTTTAGTTAATAATTCTCCGAGTCTATTACCTCTGTTTATTTTAAAGGTTTGAATAAAAAACTGGAAGAAATCAATTTCAGTTGGAATCATATCAGAGGCACAGGCGCAATAGAAATATCAAAAGGGATACAGGTAATCAAAAACAAACATGCTAATCCATGTCCTAATCACAATCCAGAAGGAAAGCAAAAACTTTGGAACTGACCAAGTTTGGTTAAACACCTGAACTTACACCAGGGGAGTTAGGCGGGGTGCTCCAGAAGGGTGAGCACCCCCTGTTTAGCTAGCTAAACTCTCCACGTGCAATCCTTTTACACAATTTTGATTACACATGTGGCTGATGTAGCTAGCTAAATAGGAGGTGCGTACCCTTCCTTCTGTTCATATAGTCAGTCACTTTGAAATATTTAATGCGCTTGAAAGCGATTCCATAAGAAGCTATCAGACGGAAACTTCAGTTCGTTTTTTTTGCTAATTTTTTATATTTATACATATTAATTTGCAATAGCTGGTACTGTTTACATCCAAGTTCACCGACCTATAGTTTCACTAAAAACAAAAAACTACGAAACTACTGGATACTTACACAATACACAAACCCCAAGGCAAGGGAAGATTACCTTATATTGCATTTTTACAAAGATATTGTTAAATGAAAAACTTAATTGGTTAATTCTAGTAGTTTAAATTATGAAAGTTAATTGATAATTTGCTTACCTAATTGTTAATGTTGTAACCCCTTTTTATACCTGCACAGGACCCGTTGTAGTCATTTTGCTTACGGGGTAGGGGGCTTTTGATAATGTCGGAGGCGCACCAGAGATGCAATTGCACAGAACCGGTGTGTATGTCTTTGGGGACTGGATATATGCTCACGTGGTGTATTTTTGAGCATTGTAATGAACATATTTAAATTCAAATGTGCATATATGGTTTTCACAAGGAGTACGAACGCACACCATGCATCCTTTCTCTTATACAGGCCCTGCAGTTAAATAAACTGTTATCATATTTTCAGAAAAATGCCTGTTTGAGAAGAGTGAATGTATCATGGAATGGATTTGGGTTCGAGGGAAGTGTGGCGTTATCGGATATGTTGGAAAAGAATACCAGTCTAACGGATTTGAATATATCTTCAAACCGAATCCATCCGCCAGCATTGCTCGAGTTTGTAAAAGGGCTTGGTAAAAATAAAGTTCTGTTGACCTTAAATGTTAGTTTATAAAACTCATATTATCTCAAAATTATGTCAAATGTAATAAAAAAACCTTTGGCTGTGAAAAAAAGCTAGATGGTTACTGCGGTTATGCACAACAAGAATATACTGTCTAAATTTGCTGCCTGTTAAAATCTGAAGATCCTCAAAACTAAGGTGTCTTCCCTCATGCAAAGGTTTTCTTTAGCAAAATAAGGTTATATATATTTTGGTTCTTTTGAAATTTTTCATCCTCATGAAAAGCATTTGGTCTCACAATCTTGGTCCAAGCATTACTGATAAGAAATTGTATTCTTAAACGGCCGTCTAGTGCTGTAAAATTAACACTGGTATAATATGTAATTTAAGCCATTGTACTGAAAGCCATTTTGTCATATTTTCAGCTCCAGTTTAAAAATATAAATTTTATAATGATATAATAATATCATCTGCTTCTTGTTTCTTTTTCTCCTTTTTAAAAAAATTATTGGTTCTGTAATTTTATTGTTTTGATTGCCAAGAAATACACATTTTACATTGCATAAATATATATGTAAACAGGCCCAACAATTAAGTATGGACACCCTCTTAGAAATTTTGTTTTATGTCATTTATAGAAAAACAAATCACCAAAAACATTGTAAACAATGGTTTCCACGTTGTATGTGGATGTTTGATTTTTCCTTGAAAAAATACATTTTTCAAAAAGACATCGCTCCATGCCATACGTCTAAAGCAGCCATGTCCATATTAAGTATATCTGAAAATACATTGGTCAAAGTGTAGCTTAAGAATTTACTAAAACATCCGATGAACTCTGGGTTAGCCATTGCTCCATGTCATAGTTTTAAATCAATGATGACACATTTTAATAGAAAAAGAGTTAATGTGTTATAATGGCCCGTAAGGTCACCTATGAGAATATCTGGGACTACATTGGTAAAACAGTAGCTAAATTGCCTAAAACATCCGACGAACTCTGAAAGCCATAGAGTACCATTGCTATAACATTGACAGAAAATACTTCCATTCCATTTGTATTGAGTTAAGTGGAGTTGAGTAATGGTGTTTAACATCCCAGTCAATAATATTTTACTTATATCGAGACGTCACCAGCTTTAGGCGAAGTGTACAAAAGTGTACGCTGATAGCATTATACAGCAGGGTATTTTATCGTGACAAGCCTACCGTGGCACGGCACCTCGTTTATTGTAAGTTCCCATCTGAAGCAACCGTAGCTTTCATTTCGAAATGTCGGGTGCTTGGCGAAAGAACAGTCTCTGCCCACTTTGAAGTCTTTGGTCAGGCCATGTCGGAGTTCGAACCCACTATCTCCCACTTACGGAGCGAGCACTCAGTTAGGGCAAACAAAATGCTTATTTAAGGAAACAAAATAAATCAAGTTTAGTAATCAGTTAATCCTAAAAATGATTTTTTTAGTTCTGGCTAATAGACTTAAGAAACAAAATTGACTTGTCATGATCAGCTGCATCACACGGTCTGCATTATGAAATGCCACTGCGGAGTCAAATTGTTGCCGTATCTCGACGATGGCCTCAAAACTCATGAAACTTTGCTAATGAATAGTGACACTTTTTTGTCTCTGCCTCACGTCGTCAGGGACTTAATGCATCGTTTTTGAGGTCTCATCCGTAAAATCTTTGCTAAATTGGAATAGTATTTTGTTTTCTTTAAACTCTCAGGGCTAATACCTTTAACCGAAAATTGTAATATTTTTAACATTTTATTGTTGATACGATACGGAAACCTTATAAAACGAGACAAGCTGCTTACAAATAAATTGTTGACTCAAAAATATTGCAACCATAGGATTATTATTGCCCTCAAAAAGTTTTATGTCCGTCATCACAATGTTGTTGATAAGTATGATGTCTCTGTGCCTAGGATTACACTGGATACATTTGACGTCCCATAGTTACGCGTAGGTGCTCGGTTTTGTTTCCACTCAGAATCTTGATTACGCAGGTCGCGGGTATAGCTAGCTAAACAGGAAGTGCCTACCCTTCCAGAGCACCCGGTCTCACTTCACTGGTTGAAGTTTACGTGTCTAATCTAATTTGTCATTTTCAAACTTTGCTTTGGGTTAGTGATGTTTTTTTATATATGATTGTTTTGATTCATATATTTTGTAGATAAGTCGCAATCCAATCTTGCCAGCATATGCAACTATCTTTCTCGACACAATTAGACGGTCTCCAGAAATGGCGATTCAGGAACTGATCATGGAGGTATTTGCTTAAGCATTGAGTTGTTGTGTCTACTGATAATATTCTAGTACTTTTATCAAGTTGGTTGTAAATATAATCTGTTTTTATAATAACTATAATTATAGTTAAAAAATATGACAACATTATTTTATTTATATCTTTATGTAAATCAAATTTGTTTAGTAGCGTTTCTGCGTGGATGATCTTAATGCGCAAGGAAAGAATAACGTGTTCAAACATAGGACTAGCTACATTATAGCATACGACATAGGAAATCAAACCAGGGACATTTTGGTAGTGGACGAAATTCTACTAATACTATTTTCTCAAAAAAGTAAAAATGCTATTCAATAAAGAAAACATATACGCAAAATGTTATTGTACCAACACATAGCGGCCATATTGGATTTTAGCAGCCATTTTGATTTTTTTGTGTGACCATCGTTCAATTTATATTCATTGACTATAAAACTACCATGCAAAATTTTACGCTTGTATCACAATTTGAAAGATTGGCTTGAAAAAATGTTTTATCTGCTCCACTATTACCACACCACAAATTGAACATGCGGTTGTTTGAACCATTAAACGTTTTCCTTATTCACTATTGTTGTTTTGCCTATTTTCGACATCAGTTTTTTGCATAGCTTTTTCGAAAATGTAAAAGTTTCATGAAATAAGTAACATGACGAAAGTAGGTAGAACACCAGCAATATCTTTAGAACTTTTTACACGTCCATATTTTGCCTGTGCTCACGCAAGTGTTTTAAAGATGCTTTGCATTACTATTTGATTGTGTTGACTCTCAGATTGCCGATATATTTGTCCATATTTTGAAGAATAAAATTGTAAACACACTGGTTTATTATACTGTTTCTAACTCGAAAAGGAATGACTCAAACAAATGCATTACCTCGACTGTCAGTCTACTTGGACAAAACCCTACATCTTGAACATTATAATACTAGTATGCTTTTTACAACAAAATCAACCATAATCTACCAGGATTAATTGAATGAAATAACAAATGTATGTGATTTTACGTCCCAGTCAAGACTTTGAACTTATATTAAGACTCCAAGTGGCAGAAATTTTGACCTTTGCGCTCATGTCAATGTGCATAGAGTGTTCTTTAACGTACCACACTTGTCGTAACACTGGACATCGGGTTTTAAGGCCGTCTATTATGAATGACCTCGTGACTTTTATTTCTAAATACCGAGTGCTTAGCAAAAGAGCAGTCACTACCTAATTTCAAGTCTTTTTTGTGATTTAAATTTTTTCCAGAATTGTAATGTACAATTTCATATATATATATATTTATATTTGACATATCAATGCGACATTCATTCCTCATTACATCTTGAATCTCAATATTAAGTATGGGTTTTTTTGTAAAAGTGAGAGAGAGAGAGAGAGAGAGAGAGAGAGAGAGAGAGAGAGAGAGAGAGAGAGAGTGTGTGTGTGTGTGTGTGTGTGTGTGTGTTGCACTTACTCCGTCAGCTTTAGTGATAATGTTTTTGTTGTACTATCTAATAGTATTACTGCGTCAGCTTGATCGTATACTTGCTATAGTAAATGATAATAATAATATTACAGATGACACCTTAGTTTAAGTTGAGGTTTCTGCATCAATTGTTAAAAAATCTAAAATTATCAAAAAGTCTTGGTCAGACCTTGGCAATCGTACGATTCCATGATCTCTAATATACGAAAAGAGCACTGTAGATTGACCAACCGAGGTACCTTAATGGTCAATAATTTACCAAAATAGAACACTATCTATGGTAAGTTTTATGCAATTACATACATACATAAACCAATTATTAATATCAGAATTCCGACTTTGGACGATTGTTAATATTGGACAGATATAGGTAAAACGTCAAAATTGTTTCTGCTACTGTTCGAGTGCTTTTAGAGGATTTGAACCATCCCACACTTATTTTACAGCTGTAAAAGGGCAAACCGGCCAAACCGGGAGTCGAACCCGTAACGTTTCCAATACTATCGGAACGCTCCACAGTATGAACTACCCGACACCTATCGATCCAAGTACGTCACGTTTCTCCCTTTCTTATTTTTATTCATATAATTTGAAACCACCAGAGTCCACCCTTGGACCAACCTGGTGGTCGTCCAATTACTGGGGTTAGACGAGCGCCGCAATGTAACAAGAAAGGGTAGAGATTCAGTTACCAAAGCGCGACTTGTATCATGAACCTTCCCAATACTAGCGGGACGCTCTACACACTGAGCTAGCTGGTTACATATCGAGCCTGTCCATCACACAGCTAGCAATCCAATGTTGTATGAGTTTAAAATTATACCTTATTATTGCAAATATTGAAAACATAAATCAACAAAAAATAACTTTTTTATTTTTAAGGGCATTGTAGTTGACAAAGACTTCGAATCGATTCAACAGGAAATACAGAGTCACCGGATGTTTACGGTAAAATTTGAACTGGCACTTCCGGTTAGGAAAACTAGTCTTGATCAATTGAAAAAAGAAGTGGAAGCGCCATCTGTGTTTAATGTTGATCCATTAAGGCTGTTATATATGCTTAAAGAAAAATACAGAGCCCAGGATTTCTTTAACAAAATAAACCGAGATAGCGACGAAGTTGTGTCAAGAGATGAGTTGAAATATCTCTTTAAGGTAGGTTTGATGTAGATGGTTGGCTACTAGCATGGTGATTTAGTGTCGCGGTGGCCTAATGGATAAGGCGTTAGCCTACAAATCCAGGGTCTCTCATCGCTATGAGTTAGAGTCCCGCTCAGACCACACGTGAGAAAGTTAATTGTCCTTGTCGTTTGCCATTACTGGTTCACCCAAAGTCAGTATAATGTGACTGGGAGCGATACGCTTGTATGCTGCGTTCTGACTCGGTGAGCTAGCACCTTAAAGTCAAGGCATATCCTAAAACACACTTGCACTTCACATGCATACACGAACTCGTTCATAGATAATCCATAGAGATTAATAAAGTAGTAGTTTTCATCGCGATTATCTGAGAACTTCCTGATGCGACATTAAACAACATTCAACAACATCATGGTAATTTACTCACAGTACAGATCTGTCGAATGTTTAACACTTAGTAACAGAAGGGAGTTGATGCTCAGCTTTAAAGTGGCAGTAATATGGATAGCTCGAGTTCTAAATGGTGCTGAGAGAAAATATAGGATCTCCTGGGAAGCTATCTAGGGACCTAGAGGAACTGCTGATTCAGCACTTATTCATTGGTCTAGTGTTTAACATTCGACAGGCCTGTACTTTAGCTTCAGTAAAATAGAATTTGTCAGTTTAATAGCTTTATAAAAGTCCAACAACTTTTTTAAAAATAAAAAATACGAATACGTCAAACTTGACGCAGTATATCAATAATTATCCAAATCATTTTATAAACAATGGTACAAAGATGTAGCATTAATATTCATTACTAAAACAGTGAACAGCAATCCAGTGCGAATGTTCTTTAAAGCATTTAAAAGCTTTGTCTTTCCGTGCATACTATACCACTAAGTTGGTAGTGCTCACTTCGTATATGGAAGGTCGTGGGTACTAACTTCGGCGGGTCTGATTAAGACTTAAAAAATTGGTAGTGGCTTTTCTTTCGCCAATCACCACGCATTTAGAAATGAAATTCACAGGTCATTTGGAAGAGACCTTGAAACAAATGCCCTTTGTCACGGCCGGCGTGACACATTAAACAACCCGTCCTGCACATTGCCCTGGAGGGGGGCACTGCAAAAACCAAAATTTTGTCACTTCATCTATGGTTGTGATAAGTTCTAGACTGGGACGTAAAACAATATTCAATCATTAATATTACATATTATACCAGTTTTAATTTTACAGCACTAGACGGCCGTTTCGGAATATATTATAAGATTATAGTTCGGACAAAATGTTAAAAGATACACAAATTTCAGTTTATTACGAGTTTGTTATTATCGTAGATTAAATTTCATTTTTATAAAGTTTGCATCCTTTATTTAGTTCGGCAAGAATATAAAAATTCTTGCTTCAACGGATTAGGTAGCGTGTATGACTACGCCGGTAGTTAGGTACAGATAATTCTGATATTTCTTGCTTTTTGACTGTGTAATTCACTATGTTTTGGTAAACATTTGTAGCCGTTTATTGTGTTGTTAATCTGTTTTAGGATGCAGGAATCCCTGTCACTTCTATGGTCATTGATAAAATCATGGAATTTATGGACACAAATAACGATGGAGAAATTGATTTATCGTAAGTATAGAATAAAAAAACCATAACCGTTTTTCATTTTCAAGAAATATATGTTTTAAAAGACAAATGTATTTTTATTTATTTATATATTTTTATTTATTTATTTATTTTTTTGGATTTATTTTTATGTTTTTATGTATTTATTAATTTGGATTTATTTTTTGGATTTATTTATTTGGATTTTTCGATCTGTTTATTGAGTAATTAATATTTATTGTTTATCAGTTTTTTGGTTGATTAATTGATTTTTTCGTTTAATAAAGAAATATTTATCGATCTGTTTATTGATTACTTTATATTTATTTATTTTTTTTTGTTATCATGTGTATCAGTCACGTTTTTGTCCAATGACTATCGATTGACAGTATAGTCCATCAGAAACCTACAAACGCCAGGTGGAACTGGTATTCCTACAACCTTCGTGAGGAACAATTATGATCGTAATTGTTTTTAAAGGCTTTATTTCCAAATTAACAGTCACGGCCGGATTTTTTTAATGCTAAATAGAACTCTTTGTTTTCTTGTTTTTTTTAACACTAAATTTCCCTAGGTTTATTCTGTTCTAAATCTGTTTTTGTTTTTTTTTCAGGGAATTCCTAGAAGGAGACAAAAAGATTCGAAAAATGTCGCGAGAATATGCAAGAAACACTGCTTCACTTGCAGCAAGTGGAGATAGTTATACAAAATATTCTAGAACTTTTAGAAAAGGGAAAATTGATAAAATGACATTCAGACTCAACATTGACAAAAAAGAAAATCCGTTGACGCCAATACAGTCACGTGATCCATCTCCTTCACCACAAGGAGGTGTTTTTGATTTTAAAAATTGATGAGAGGATATGTGTTGTGTGTTTTTACTGTTGTGATATTGACTTAAACGATAAGTTGTATTGACGTCATCGGTTGATACCGTGCCATTACGTCACACAAGTGACACGTGTTAAGTTCATTTTATTCAATATAAATAATCAGCAAACTTTGCAAAAACAGGATTCTGGAACAAAAACTCTTGTAAATGTATAAACCAGTCTCCTAATAAATGAATTGCAAGAATTGAGAAGTTATAGGTAAACAAAAATGACATGGCTGCTTGACCTTTGATTTAAATATTTATCATGGATCGATCCATCTATATATAGGGAATAACCTATAAACCCTTCATTATCATTTAAACATTTATAGAAAGGCATTAAGAAAGTTTTTTTTCACCGCAAATATCCAAATGTTCACTCAACGAGATTTGTCGTGTTTCCGGATGTCGGATTTGCTTTTTATGTATTCTAATTCTTTCCCGTAATCTATTACCGGTTTGCTGTACATACTGTTCTCCCCATCCCGAACAAGTGATGCAATAAATTAAATTTGCAGAACCACAGTTCATAATGTTTTATATTAAATTACATGCCATTTTTAAGAGAGTTGTGGTCCACTTTGTAAGTATTCACACGAACCGCGTCCTTGATCTTCACATTTCTTAACTTGTTTCACGCCTGATGACTCAAATTTTGCAAATTTTGTAAGGATCTGTTTTAGGTTTTTTTGGTTGTCGGCGGCTGTGAATAATGTCAGATGGTTTTATTTATTTATTTTTTCATTTTAGGACTATTGTAAAGTACGGACAGGTTAGGTTTTATAACACTGAAAATGTTTGTTATATTTGGATCGTGTGTTGTTACAATTGGCATTATATCGTGAATTTTTACTTTTCTTGTCGTCTCCTTAATTCTTCTGCACTAAACATTTTTGCCTATTGAATACCGTCCGTCAATTAACTTTGTTGGATAATTTTGTTTCAATAAATAAGATTTTAGTTCATCTAATCTAACAGATCTTATGTTTATATCTGCGACAATTGTACATATTGTACGGGAAAATAAGGTAGATCTGCACTGTTGGGGGTATAATTCTAAATGATGGACAGACTTTAGTATATTGTTTAAAATTTGAAGCACTGTATTTTAAATGCTGCTTGATGTGAGTTTTATACAGTGATTTTAGCTACAAAAAGTAGGACGCAAACTGACGATTGTCCGATAAACAAATGGTATATTAATATTTTTTTTGGTGTCAAATTTTAGCTGTTTGACTATGCTCTTGTATTTGCGTTCCGGCTTTCGGCGGCCTAGAATCAAGAAAGCTTCATCAATATCTATGTTCGGTTGCTATGGATACAGACCATATGATGTATAAATTGGTTTTGTTTTTCACAACCTAATAGCTGACAACCAGTGTTTTGGTTTATTTGTTAATAACAGGAGGTGCTTACACTTTCGGAGCACCCGGCCTCACTTCCCTGGTGGAAGTTCGCGTGTCTAACCTAACTTGTCAGTTCCAGAGTTTTTTACTTTGCTTCTGGATTGTGATTCGGACATGGATTAGTATGTTTGTTTTTGATTAATACCGAACGAAAATCATCAAGTTCCTAATGGCATTAATGATTACTTCTTACGTAAGGAATAAGGCTGTTTTTCCTTGTTTCGGGATTTTGATGCAATTTTATGAAAAAAGTAGCTTAAAGACCCCCTATTTTTTGTTTCCGAAAATCCAAACTTATATATTCATGTGCAATATGTGAAAATCAGGGGTCGTATTCGACTTAGTTTTTTAATAATCTACAAATTAATGAAAGGGTGTTACTTTTAGTTTTCCGAAATTTTAATGTTCTCCCTTGATAGATGACGCTGTAGAAAATTACCACGTGAGCGGAAGTAAAATTCCATTAGTCCAAAAAATCTACATGACATCATGAAAATTACGTTAATTGAAATGCACACGACACTTTTTGGTTTCTAGACATGACAAAAAGTTATTAATGTTTTTTTGTTGATACCGGTGGTTATACTTTGATCACTTATGTCGTGAAAATGGCCACTAGGTGGCGCTTAAGAACTTCTTAAGTAAGTCGAAAACCTACCCTGAAATTTTGGCATGTAAATTGTTTATGCCCATGTACGACAGATCAAAATTTCAATATATGTTTTCAAGGAATTTGTAAGGTATAGATCTACCTTAATAGTTTTCAAGATAATTAACCTTCCATCTGTGACTTTAACCTTTAAACCCATAACATTAATTTATATATCAAAATGAACGTTACATGCCTATACAAAAAGGTTACAGTTGTCGAGTTGATTAACCATTTTGGTATTGTTTTGCATCTCTGACTTTGACCTTTGGACCCATGACATTGTTCAATACATAACAAGAGGCCCATGGGCCTTTGGCGGCTCAGGTGAGCTAAAATGTCGGCAGGCGGTCTACCGTCAAAGTCCGTCTTATTGGAAAAATTGAAGTTCATCATTTTTATTTTAGAACTGAAAATGTAGCCATTCGTTGGTTCCGCGTCTTAATTAAGGTATAAGTTCAAATATGCAACACAACTTGAACAATCTACAATTTTTTCTCCGAGATAGGTCTTATTTAATTTTTAAAAAAAATGGAAAATAACACCGTGTTTTTGCAAAACAACAACCAATTAAAATGCTCTAAATTGTGTAACAATGCGAAAATTGTAATTATTATGTTATGGATGACGCTCGCCAAATGTGCATAGCATGTCTTTTATCCCTCATTACAAAGCATGCAACTCCAATAATCAAATAACTGAAAGAGAAACCATTCTGAAACGTTGATGTTCACTTGACATCTAATGAAAATCTAACTGCGAGTAATTTAGACGATTTATTGCGTAAAAATCCTGATGAACTCAATGTAATATTTAAGAGATGTATTTAAGGCCAAGTGGTACTAATGGGCAGTATCCTATATTTCTCTGGGTTTTTTTTCAAGCTTGTAAATCTTTTTGAGGCACATCCGAAAATATAGGTCCCTTTTTCTGTTTTAGCTATAAGGCAATGGCAATTTAAAAATCTTGGAATCTTAATATAGATTAAATAGGAAATCGCAATTTTTACACTGTGGGCAATTTGGAAAAGTGAAAGAATATTACAAATCGTACCAATGTTGATTTTACAACACTAGACAGCCGTTTCGGAATACAATTCTTCATCAGTAGTGCTTGGACCAAAATTGTAAAACCAAAATTTTACCAAAGGGTTGAAAAAATATATAAAGGATCAAAATATACAACGGGTTGTCCTACAAATTTTTGAAACATTATCAATTTAATAAATTATATTTTCTGACAACATACTCCTTTGCTCGATTTTTAGTATAAAACTTCAAAGATGTAATCTGATGCAAGAATATGGTCAAAATTAGCAATAACGTCATGATTTTGGTAATATTGTGAAGGATCGGCAAAGTTACAAACTTTAATGACATCGTGTAGTAAACAAGGAGTGTTGTGTTTGTGCAGTTCTTGTTATAGTACATTGTATTTTTTATTTTTATATAAAATACTTTATAAAAATCTTAACTGGAAGGAAAAAATCGTTATGATTGAGAACATTTCATTTTACCAGTGAAGGTGATTGAGAAACACCTAGTTCAAAATACGTCACTCGGTAGTTGCGTGCGTCATAACAATAACACCACTTATTTCAGTATAAACTTTTATGATGGGGAATCTCAAATCACATGTGCGAATGACAACTTCAATGTCCGTCCGTTTTTCAAAACAATGTTTATAGTCCATCTGCGAAAACCAGTAATAGTGGGCTTTATGTACAGAAAACCTACATTTCAACAGGTTCCAATAAAGTAAATGACAATTTTGATTAACAAGTTGTCCTTATAGACGTGGCCTTCAGGTCCAGGGCGACTGTAAATACTCATTAAAGGGAGTATATATTTATTTTTATTTTGTAAAAAAAAATCTTTATAATAAGAATTACACTATTATAATATCATTAATTTGCAAGCTTTGGCGCACAAGAAAGGCTACATTTGAAACTTTATGACAAACGTGATGACTTCAATGTTTCTTTTGTCAACTTTCCTTTTCTATGCAGCAATATACCTGCTTCTCCTGCTTATGGTGTATTTGTTTCCCAATTAATACGCTATGGTAGAGCTTGTTCCCACTACGGGGACTTTGTACAACGAAGTAGGCTGTTTGCAAATAAATTGTTGACTTAGGGATATTGCAAGCCTAGGCTTATCAAGGCCCTCAAAAAGTTTTATGGCCGTCATCACAGTATTGTTAATAAGTTTGATGTTTCTGTGTCCAGGATTGCCCTGGATATATTTGACGTCTTATAGTTCCATGTTCCTTTTACGCAATTTTGATTTAACACATGGCGGGTGTAGCTATCTAAAGAGGAGGTGCTTACCCTTCCAGAGCACCCGGCCTCACTTCCCTGGTGGTAGTTCACGTGTCTAACCTAACATGTCAGTTCCAAAGTTTTTACTTTGCTTCTGGATTGTGATTCGGACATGGATTAGTATGTTTGTTTTTGATTGATTACTGACCATATCCTATTGCTGTAACATGTACGACATTATATACTTACAAGAATTGTCGATATTTTGATCGTTTGAGTACAGTAAGAAATTACATATTATACCAGTTTTAATTTTACAACACTAGACGGTCGTTTCGGAATACAACTCCTCATCAGTAGTGCTTGGACCAAAGTTATGAAACCAAAATTATTTTAAAGATGTTGAAGAGCTACCCAAAGGACCAAATATATATTTTACCAAATTAAGCTAAGGAAATACTTTGCATGAGGGAGTATACCTTAGTTTTTGAGAAAGAGGTATGGCGGGTTTGATGAGATTTTGTCCTAAATGGACCGTTTTGGTTTTTGAAAAATAAAAGTCTAAATATTCTTGCACTTAAATAATAAAGCAGCAGTATTCTATGTGAACTTTCAGATTTTGGCTCATACAAAGGTATATTTTATTGGTATTTTTATTAATAAGCTCATCTTTGTGCTCATTTATGCTAAAATATGAAAAATGAGGGGTTTTCCCGTCTTTGATAATTATTATCAAAGTGTTCTCCTCGGAAGACCATTTTTTACGTTATTGTTTCTGAAAATATTTTCAAAATGCAATCATTACGAGTTTTCAAAAAATTGGTCCTCTTAGGAGAAAATGGTAAATTTTTTAAAATTAGGGAAAATTAAAACTGACCACTGCACATATAAGTGATGTTGCATTTTAACACGGCTAGCACTAACTGCTGTGGTTAGCTCAGTGGGTAGCGAGGATGCTTTACAACCTGTACGGAATGGGTTCGAATCCCATCCGGGATATCCTTTTATTTATTCTTCTTCTTATTTTTTTTATTTTTATCTTTATAAAATACTATTGTAAAATATTTCCTTTACAAATATTAGTTTTTAAAAATAAGCGTTATCTTCTTTCAAAACACTACTAGCAGATCAAGCCAGGTTACATTTTTATACACTTAACAGTGATTAATCTACACACATCACCCGTGAATTCTTAGCGAAGCGTGATGTAAGTTAATACTTTATTGTTCAAGTTTTTCTGTTTATTGTATAAAGATGAAGAATAAAGATTATAGATGTAAAGGTTTGTTCAATATCTACGGCTCTTCAAGGAAAAGCAAGTTTACACAAACGAAGCGCTTTTTTTATAGACCTGGTCTAATAATAGAACTCGAAATCCTCAGGTGTTTAAAAATACACCGTTACGTCATTCATCCATTCAAGCAGGCGGCAATGTGAAAAGCGCCTATCAAACCCGCCATACCTCTTTCAAATTTTAACTTGCAGGAAATTTAGACAATTATAGTATATTTCTGACAATAATACGAAATTATTGCCTACTGAGTTGGTGATATCCTCGGGGCACCAGCCACCAGCAGAGATATCGGCTCAGCGGTTTAAATTACATATTATACCAGTTTTAATTTTACAACACTAGACGGTCGTTTCGGAATACAACTCCTCATCAGTAGTGCTTGGACCAAAGTTATGAAACCAAAATTATTTTAAAGATGTTGAAGAGCTACCCAAAGGACCAAATATATATTTTACCAAAAGAAACATATTTCATGTTACACAAAATATGTTCTAGGATAAAACGAAAAATAGAATCTCTTTGAATTACTACTTATACAACTCTTTTAATTAATCATTTCAATTTAACAAAAACATAAATATAACATCCATTTTAAGACAACATTCACGAAAACAAAATGTGAACATTCATCAAAAACAAAATGTGAATTACATTTTAAGTTACTTATCCTGATTACTACTTAAAAAAATGAATAACATGTAGTTAAATTAAAAAATTCAATGTTAAAAATGTTAATAAATCTTTAATTATTTGCCACATATCTCATTTTTTTTACAGAAAACCTGAATTATTGGTTATTCAAAAACAAAATTGAAAACCAAGATAACAAATGAAAAAAATCCAAACATAAATTAACATTAACTACAAACATAGTAATTATATATAAAAAATCCAAAAATAAATTAACTACAAAGTAAATTATATAAAATATAAAATAATAATCTTATATCAGCAATGTTTGAGTTAAATATACATACTAATATCACTATAACTGATATGGCAGAACAAGCAACGAGTTCAGTCCAGCGTTCTTACCATTATCCTACCAGACAAACAACTAGATATAACAGAAAAATCTAAACCATGGCTTCAAGGCCGCGTTGTTGCCATGAAACTCTTTTGTCACCAAATATCCATTCTCACCATATTAAGTTTTTGAGGAATTGCAACAATTACACATAATGAACAAAAGTAATAAATCATTACAATGTCCATATAGACATGGATTAGTATGTTTTTGATATATTAAAGTAACAACAATATACTAGTATTGCAAGTTCGAATTCTTTGAAAATTTGTGAGAAAGAACATCTATCTAGATACTGGTAAAGCCAGTTGCCATATAAAAATGAGTGATATATTTTTTACAAGAACTAACAAGAGTAACATTCATAAGAAGAAAATTAATTCCAAAAATAAGTCAAATTAGAACATTTGGCGATATCTGGAAGTCTTATCCATAACCTTTGATGTAACCCAGATAGAAAAAAATGATCTCCGCTATCTGACGTCAAACGGTTATACCAATTGACAATGATGTGTTAGTAGCGAATAGAAAAGTTGTCAAATATCAAAACAGGATAATAAAACAGATCTAATAACACAGATGCAGAACATTCATGAAACTGAACAAGCATAAACTTATTATTTTTTACAAAACAGAAAGTTAAAATCAACCGCCAATACAAAATTCATATATGTAAAATTGCATCACAATGAATCATTTATGAGTTGTCAGAACAGCATAGTGTAAAGGCCCTGAAATTAGGCTTACCTGAATGTCAAAATATAAATGTTTATCTAAACATACAAGTGAATCAATATTTTCTTAAAACACATGAGGATTCATAAATATTAAAGCATACCAATAAATTTCTACTAAGCCCATTATTTGTTTTAGTCTAGAGTACATTTGAAACTAAAAAGTTACATGTCTTAAGACTGTACACTGGTCCTTATAGTTCAAAATATTGATATTACGTAGTTCATTTTTGTTGCTTATGAAATTGAATTTGAAGATTTTTTGGTAAAATTTGAATGCGGTAAGAGTGATTTTAATAATTTTTTTTTTTAAATTTCAAAACGTGATTCATGAATTTGCTCCGTGTTTATTTCTTTTCGTGTATTTTTGGTTTATTTTTTTTCTTTCATTTTGTTTGCACGTTCATTTAGTAATGTTCTTAAATAAAAATTAGAACCGGTTTAAAATATATTTAAAAATAGATAAAAAAAGGTTACAGATCGTTAGCTCGGGGATGCAGGGACAAAAAACCCGTAAAACATTTTAAAGGAAGAAGCTAAGGATAACACTAGATCTAATTCTGATTTTTAGAATCACTTGCAGGCAAACAAAAGCCAGGAGCATGCTTAAGCAAATAATGACCACAATCAAAGCAAGAGAAGAAACTACTAAATACTAACTCTTAGTTATTTTTGAATAAATAAAAGATGTTTTTCATATAATAATGTTAACTCTTTAGAACTTCTATTAATACAGAAACAATGTACAAAAATACAATATTGTTTATATCCTGCATAAATTTCATTGATAATTGCAACAATGAAAACATCAAAGGTTCAAAAATCCTGAAAAATAAATTATCCACCTCTTGTTTTTAGTTGATGTCCATCTTGCTTTGATGACGGGTCATTATTTGCCTTGGTATACCCTTAAATAGTTCTTTGCACTTGGTTTTTGTTGTTCTTAACCAGTGACTGCAGGGACTTAAAAAAAGCAGGGTGACGTTACTCTTTGAATGCACCTGAAGTTTGTATTTCTTTTGGATATTGAATTCATGATTTATTTTATCATAATCTTTAAATATTCAGTGATAAGATGTTCCAAAACGAGTAAAAGCAACAATTCTTGCCAACAGTTAATGAGTATGACACATGATGCATTGGCAAACCAATTTACCCTGAGGATTCTAATCTCATAAGGAAGAGAGCGTTAAAGTCATATGTACTTGAATTGTCTTTTGTCCATCCATACACTCTGTGTGACCTTAAAATTCAAGATTGTTTTTATATCAGTCACCTTTGATTTACCATGACACTAAAATTACACTGAACAAATTAAGATTTTATTTATATTTTAAGGAAAATTTTAAAAAGTTAAGTTGAGTAACTACTCTTTCTCTTTTCTTTATTTTGACATCATAGTAACATTGTACATGGTAACGCTAATTCATCATCTGCTGATTGCCAGTAGACATAAAACACTGGTAATGCGTTAATTGACTGGTCAATATCCCTGGGTCAATACTTTATTTGTTAGCAGCATGCTTTGTTGAATAAAGTTTCCATAGTGGGAACAAACTATACTCTTTTAATTGTGAAACAATTGCGCCATAAGTAAGAGAAGCAGTTTATTTAGTAGGAGAAGCAGTTTTCAAGAATTTAATTTTTTGATGATTTTCAGTCTGCAATAATATGACAATTTTAAAACATGCTCATTAGTTTAATTTATTGGATGGCAATGTATATGACAGATAAATCAACACCCACATCTATAGACCACTTAATTGATTTGCAGACTGTCCATACTCAAAC
The DNA here is from genome assembly GCA_021292105.1 of Anadara kagoshimensis. Taxonomy (NCBI): domain Eukaryota; kingdom Metazoa; phylum Mollusca; class Bivalvia; order Arcoida; family Arcidae; genus Anadara; species Anadara kagoshimensis. The sequence continues at coordinate 49,283,039 of CM037873.1, read as the reverse complement.
AATATACATTTCTAAAATGATATTAACATTATGCACAAAATTGTAACAACATGCACATAATCGCATATAAAAGCCGTGCTAAATGCAATTGTAAAAACCTTTAACATTTTACAGAATTTGTTATATCAAGTCATCTTCTGAGAATAAATTATATAATAAAAATAACACAGTCCAACCTGCCTTAAAGGCTACCTCTATATAAGGGCCACCTGCATATAAAGCCTAATAGAATAGTACCCCAATTGTTCTTTATTCATATTTTTTAAATGTGTAGATAAAGGCCACCATTTCAATAAAGGCACATTTACTGGTTCCCTTGAATGGCCTTTATAGACAGGTTTGACTGCAATTCTTAAATAGCATTTACAATATTAACAATACAACTTATTTTCATTAAATGTAGATTTCTCGTCTTACAATATTAAACAATACTGAAATGAATATAAAATAAATATCATATACATGTATAATATGTGCCTTTATTCACGTAGAAAACATTTGCACCATCCTAAGACTGTCACAAAAATTAAATAAGTGAAGTTTTTCACTTAATATGTCACTTTCAATATTTTTATTTCCTAGCATCATATGTCTCAACCAAAATGTTTTTTAATTCTCTTTGCCTCTCTGTCAATGCAACATCTTCCATACACAATTTAGGTTACACGATGTTGCCTAACACAACAAGATCTAATAGGCAGAGTTTTTATTTATCTAAAAAAATGTTTTCCCATTTTGAAAGACTGTTTTATGTCAGTGCAGAACAATTTGTACAAGTTTTAGGATCGGCTATAATTGGTCTTATTCGGAATAACAAAAAGGAAAAGTCATTTCATAAGCCTATAATGAATAATATTATTTCTATGAAAAATTAATCAAAAATTAATATACCATTAACAAATAAAGGGCATTAGTTTGTGACATTCAATGTTGGAGCTGAGTAAGTGAAGGAAAAGATGAATGAAAAGAAAAGGTCAATTTATTAATAATGTATTATAAAATTAATATTTCTATATATGTGCAAAATTGTTTATCAAAAATAAATATAAATGGTGTTACTTAGGAATTAAATGTTGATACTTGACAAAAACAAAGGACTAATTACATATTATACCAGTTTTAATTTTACAGCACTAGACGGCCGTTTCGGAATACAATTCCTCATCAGTAGTGCTTGGACCAAAATTATTTTGAAGATGTTGAAAGGCTACCCAAAGGACCAAAATATATTTTACCAAATTAAGCTAGGGAAATACTTTGCATGAGGAGTATACCTTAGTTTTTGAAATATTTTAAATTTTAACTTGCAGGAACTTAAGACAATTATAGTATATTTCTGACAATAATATGAAATTATTGCATACTGAGTTTGTGAATAACAAACACAAACAAGTGCTGTCTCCTTATGAGACAAAAACCTCTAGTTCCCAACATTGGCTAGGCTAGACAGACAGACATACAGACAACCATTGAATTCGGCATGTGATACACTATCTCATGTGGATTTACATTTGTGTCAAGTGTGATCAATTGAAATCCACCAATAGAATTGGAAGATACAGAGCGGACATGATAATTTGACGGACAGCGGATGGATATATGGACAGAATGATTATTTTATATCCCTCCTAAATTTCATTTGCACAGCCTTTAAAAAGAAAAAAGAAAACATTTCATTAATGTGTAATAAATAATATTTCTACAAAATATTTATCAAAAATAAAAATATAAATAAATTATGAGTGTTATTTAAACACTAATTATTTAATGTTGACACTAAGCAATATATACATTAAAACATGTCAAAATCAGACAAATATCAGTTTTACAAAAACATCAGAAGTTGTACCTGAGGAAAGACAATTTATATAATAACAAACAGATATTGCCGTAACAAAGAATATAATATCAGTCAAAAAAACAACTACATGTAAATAGAAAAACAAACAACAAAACATATAGAGGTTTATAACAAAAACAAATTTACTCTGAGAAATGAATTATAAATTGCCCTTTTATATTCAAGGAGAAGTTTATAAGAAAATATTTTAAATACACAAGCATAAATTTTATGTAAATAAAAAATTAAATACATAGAAAAAGTGTTATGCATACAATAAATAATGGGACAGACAAAAACTAAACTCATTGCTTATTGAATCTATAATACTATATTGAGAATGTACTAACAAAAACATTACTAATTTTTGAACCAACATTTCGAAATCACATGATCATAAAATATATTGTGTACCAAAGATTAACACCAATCGTGATGTAATGCATGATACATTTGTATATGATTTGTAACATCATCTCCTGAGTAAATAGTCAGTTATACTTAATTTGTTAATAAGTATTTTTATTATATAATCTACTCAATAATCCATGTAATACGGTCATACAATAAAAATCGTATTGAATGAGTGTGACGTCATAAAGCATAAAGTCATTTCAGAGTGACGTCACACAATTGACTTGATCCACAATTTGTTTCATTTGACACTGTTTGTTGATTCTAATTTAAGCTGATACTTTTGTACTTTTCTTCTAAAAAGAGGATACATTGTATTTAAATTGAAAATGTTTGTTTTGTTTTTGTATCCTGCGGACAGACTATTGTTTACTTTTAATATTTCAGCAGGATTAATTTTGGTGCACATTTACGTGAACTTGTTGTGTTTCGGCCAATCAGCTGTTTTCTTTATAATGAGAAGACAAGTTTTAAATCTACGAAAAAACAGTTTTTATGGGATTATATAATAAATAGAATCTTGCATTCGTGTCTATGCAATATTGAATTTATTAAACTCGTTGAATAATGTTTTATGCAACTCGCCAAGGCTCGTTGCATAAAAAATTATTCAACTCGTTTAATAAATTCAATATTACATAAACACTCATGCAAGATCCTCTATTTTTTAGAATTATAAGATTAAAATGTTTTGTGCACCAAAGAATTACATCAATTGTGACATCATGCATGATTTAAAAAAAAATCATCTTCTGAGAAATAATCAGCCATACTTCATCTGTCAATGAGTACAGTTATTTAATGATTTGATTGTAGTACAGATATGGATTTTGCAGGAAGACAGGTAAATGTTTATAGGTGCACATAATTATGTCTTTTTTATAGAAAGAACGGGTAAAAACTTTTTATGACATTTGTCGAAATTGCACAAAAACAAACAAGTTTACTTTTTGCGTGAAGCATTAGTTATAACTAAAATTATAAATATAACAAAGACAAAAATTAAATATGAAGGACTTTTTATGGGTAGCTTGGACGGTGTTATAGACATTTTAATCGATTTTTATTGCAAAATAAATAAAACATAAACACATTTTAGTATAATTTATAAATATCCAAATACAATATACGTAAAGTATTAATGTAATACTAAAGTATCTGTATATCTTACCAAAGGGAGATAAATCTAATTGTTTTAGGAAAATTCAGAATTTTCTCCAATGTCAAGCTTAGATAAAAACACAAATAATAAAAATGTTTTCAAAGAAAATAAAGCATAAGTTGCTTTACTTGATCACCATATTACATTTTGTTTTAAAGTCTCATTGATAAAATAGATTAGTTAACAGATTTTAGTATGATTTACAAATTAACAAAACCTGATTCATTACATCAGCACTATAAATAGTAAATACATATCAATAATATATCATATCACATGATGGAAGATTTCTCAAATTTTTACTGAAGTGAGCATGCTTGACTACTTTTCTGACTTCCTGCCTTCTTACTCTGTCGTCTTGGTAATGGATTGACAAGACCAGCCACCCTCCCAACTTGTCTCATTGATGTTGGTTTTGATGCCACAGTGGTCCCAGTATCTTTTTTGGCCTTTGCAGAAGGAGGGCGTGATGCAGAGGGTGTTACAGATATTTCACTTGATGTCTCTGATGGGCCTGCCTTTTCAGACTGAGTATCTGTGTTTGCTAAAAAACAAAACAATAAAGGATAACAAAATTTGTAAACAAGAGGCCCAAGAACCTGAAGGCCAAGTGGTACAAATGGGCACTATCATACTAGTTTCTGATTTTTTCATAACTGTAAATCTGTCTGAGGTGCATCTGAAAATGTAAAAAATATAGGGGTTCTTTTTTTTTAACTGTTTTAGCTATAAAGCGTCAAAAATGTAACAAATCTTGGAATTTTAACCTAGGCTAAAGGAGAAATCGAAATTTTTCAAGCTCGGGAAAGATGTGAAAAAAATAACATTTTGTCCTACACGTTTTTGAAACACTGACATAATGTTAGTTAAAAATTTAAATTTACTGAAAATACAAATAAAAATAAATGTCCCCTTGCTTGATTTTTCGGTAATCAACTTAAAAGATGTTGTGTGATGCAAAAACATAACCAAAATTAGCAATAACATCATGACTTTTGTTGATATTGCAAAATGATCAGCAAACTTGCACACTTTAACGTCATCATGTCATAGCTTGAGAGTGCTGTGTATGTGCTTCTTTTTTCATTCATTTATTTATATCATTTCACAACACAAGCACAATACGACATAAAATACTTAATATAGAATGAAACCAAAGTTAAATCATTGATATAACACCAGTATAGGTAGTTCAGTGTCTACAACACTAAATATATGTTGTCAAAACATTGGACGTCCTATAGCTGTGATCATGACTTTGTACTTTAATAGTTAACGATGACAAACCGGTTTTAAGATAGGTCACCAAGCACACATAGCTCCGTGATCATAACTGTTTTGCTCGCACCTATAGCCACGTGGATATTATATGTAGCAATTGATGTTGTGTCTCTTCCAAAGTTAAGACTATCAGAAGACTTTCTTAGAAGTTTGATTGTGGACACATATGTGCTTATTCCTAAACTTGAGAATATGGGTAAATATATTATAAATTCATAAGATAATTAAGTGCTTCTGGCTGTTATAGTAAATATATTGTTTTATGGCTTGTATACAAATTACTTTATCAATAAGATGATATTGTATTCTTAGTCACTTAAATTAAGGAAATAATTATTACTGTGAATAGCAGAAGAACAAACGCTTTCATCTGAGATGAGAGCTAATGATGATACTTCAAAAATGCAAGACGGTCAGGCAGTCGGGAAAAAATTGTCAATGGCTACATTTGAAGTATGAAAAGCATATTGAACTACTGAGGCAAAATCAAAGGCAATTCTTTAGAGAATCATTGGTATCTGTTGAATTTATATATACTGTAGTTATGGTAGTTTTTTGTATACTTTCATTTATTCTTTTATTTGATAAATATTATTTTCTTTCCTGTAATTTATTATCAAAAACTATTACACTAACTTTAAGTTAGGACTTAGAATAATACAATATAGTGCCAACATTTTCCTTTATACAGAAATACTTTATGAAAAACGCAGATGTGCATACAGATTTTCAGTTACGATTAAGTACAAGCAAGTGAACAGTATCAAACATTTTTCAATTTTGTTTGCTTTTCTATGAAAATAAAGTGTAATCCACTGTCACAACAGAATGGCTTGAACAGTAGTAACCTTATTGACCAAATATGTTTAATACATATGCTTGACTTACAAGTCAGTAAAATAAAGTGCATATCAAATATGAATCCAATGTCTAAAAAATAAAGGGAAAAAGTCTGAATTGAGCCAGACAGAAATGAAATTTAATAGAAATAAGTCTGGAAAACAATTGCAAATCTATCACAAAATTTCAAAAGAGCATACCTCTCGTCAAAACTAGTCAAAATTTAGCAAACAAACTTGACTTGTAAGTTAACTACATAAGAAAATATTAATCCTATATCTCAAAAGGGACACTTTTGACCTGTTTAGGGACAGATAGACACATGAATGGAAACATATAATTGCCTTCCAGTTTCATGAAAAGTGGATTAACAAGCATCTTGACAAGAGTAAACAAAAGGCTCAAGTTTAAGCTTGTGTCATCTTTAAGTCAGATTTATAGAAAATTGGCATATAAATGTTCTGAGAACGTGTATCAGTTGATGACTAAAATGAGTGAAAACAATATATACAGCCTTTAGTTCTATATGGTCTGTAAGTTTGGTCATGTGACCGAGTCTGATCATGTGACCAAATGTGTTCATGCAATTTACTTAAGCTTACAAAAACAATCAGCAGGATTAAATTTGTGTTAATCAATAACAAATATACAGGACTTTCTTCGATCACAATCCAAAGATTAAAGTCAAATTAAGTTAGCCAAGTGAACTTCACCAAGCAAAGTGAGACTAGGTGCTCCAGAAATGTAAGAACCTCCTGTTCAGTTATCTGCACCTACCAAGGGTGTGAAAAAAATAGAGAATAAAAGGAAAATGGAACAGATGTCATGTCAGATTTCTACATACCATCTTTCCTGGCTGCCTCCAGTATCTTTTCTACATTGGTGTGTTCTTTAGTTGCCTTGTATTTCTTATAGAGTGGGTGTTCTTCTAAATACTCCTTAAATAACAAATCTTCTTTGAACACTGTAGTAACTCCTCCACCATAAGAGGTCCCCTGGGATACATCTAGTCTAGTTATCCGTTTTCCTTTTTGATGGTCAGCACAGAGCCAAGCAATCTTTCCACTGGGCAAATGACACCTTATAAAATTGGAATAAGAAATTAAAGTTTAAAATGCCTTAATAACAATCTCTTATATAATCTTATTCTGAACCGCTCAATGCATTTAGTTGACTTATCATCAGTATAATGGACTGGGGGAGTGGTACGCTTGTCTGCTGCATACTGACTCTGTGAGCTAGCATGGTAAAGTCGCCATGAATGCGTGCTAGTACAAGGCAGACCATACAACACACTCGCACTTCACATACATACACGAAATTGTTCACCGATTAATCCATAGAGATCAATAAAAAAATAGTTCTTGTTGTGAATAGCTGAAAAACTGCCAATGGGACATTAGGCAACATTCACCAACCAACCAACCTTTCAAGTTTCTGGTCCATATTTTTATTTATTTGGATTTCACAAAGAATTGAAAACATAAACTATTATTTTCTGTTTTTACAGAATTTAATGACATAAAATAAAAAACATTGTCGCAAACATTGCCTATTAATGACAATGTAAAATAACGTTAAATTCCCTAGCAGATGACTTGAACATCTCTGACACTGAGGGACCATGTGACCATTTACGATAAAGTGGGTTTTGTTGGTGTTAAAATTCTTTTTACGGTGTCTTGAATTAAATGTTGTTTAAATTGTCAGAATTCATATTAACCACTTTCTTTGTCATCTTGGGTCTTTTTCGCCAAAAACGAGGGGATGCATCTTTGCTTTCCTTTTCGTTTTACTAGTACCATAAAAAACAGAAGTATTTCGAGTTTATAATATTTTACAGACAATTCCGGTTTCCGCCGTCTGATTATTTGAATGATCTGATTATTTGAATGATCGGAAGAACATGTGCTTTAGATTGTTCATATTTTAGTGTGCCAGAAAGGTGCACTGGGTACAATTTTTATGTTTCATTTTTTTTTAAATTATGTGGGATTAACATGCGTGCACTGAAAATCTGAAGCACTGCCTAGGCAGAGAATGGTCAGTTTTTTCAGATAATGCTTTTGACCATTTAGCCACCAAAGCCCTTTGTCATGGTAACAATTTATGACAAGAATTATAATCCAAACCAAACATGCAAATATAAACTAACAACAACACAAAATTATAATATTTAACCTAATGACTTTGACCTTTTTATTTAATCATGGTTCATGACACATCAACAAATGATATACACCTGTGCTGAATTTAGTTCAAACCAATGCAAAAATGTAGGAGATACTGAGAAAATAACAGGAAATAATCAGAAAAAATTCTCAGATTTTGCTTGTGACTTTCACCTTTTTTTAATCATGGTTCATGACACATCCTTAAGTTCTGGTTTATGTTTGTACCAAGTTTGGTTAAAATCCATTAAGAAATGTAGGAGAAACTGTAAAAATAACAGGAAATAAACTGAAAAAATTCTAGGACTCTGCTTGTGATCTTGACCTTTAACCTATCGATTGAATCAAGATGCAGGACAAATCCCCACATGTTTTACACTTGTGTTGAATTTTGTAAAAATCTTTTTAGGATGTAGAAATGTAGGAGATACTGAGAGCACAAAAATTTAATCACAGGAATTCCAATATTTTGCTTGTAATCTTGACCTTTGACCTATCAATCGTATCATGGTGCATGACATATCCCCACGTTTTACACTTGTGCTGAATTCCGTAAAATTCCATGTACAAAATGTAGGAAATTCTGTATGACAAGAAATACACTGAAGGATTTCTAAGATTTTTCCTTGAGACCTTGACCTTTGACCTACTTTTTGTATCATAGATCATGATTCATCCTTACATGTTAGTTTACATTTGTGCTGAATGTGGTTAAAACCAATGTAAAAATTGTAGGAGACATAAAGAGCGTAAAGTAGATAAACTGCTAGAGATTTATCTTGTTATCTTGACCTTTGACCTACCTATTGTATTATAGTTTATGACATATCCTATACACCAGTTTATATTTGCACAAAAATTGGTTAAAATCCATATAAATATGTAGGAGATACTGAGCATACAGGAGATAAAGTGCTAGAATTTTAAGATATATCTTGTAATCTTGACCTTTGACCTACCTATTGTATAATAGTTCATGATTCATCTTTACCTGTTTTATATTTGTGCAAAAATTGGTTGAAATCTATGTAAAAATGTTGGAGATATGGTGAATACTCGAGTGTGATTAAAGACAGACAGGACAAAAAACCTTATACCATGTATACCTCCAGAGGGGGGATATTATAAATGAAACAATTTTGCAATGTAAAACAACATTACTCCACCTACTTTCCTGCTATACATGCATGCCAATGCGGCTTTTAACCTCAGTCAAAAACCTTAATTAAGCATCAGCTTCCATGACTTTTAGCCCTTCTAAAATATTAAATTTGTATTTAGTTTTTTTATTTATTAAATTCTACCTGTCTAAATCGGAGATAAATGTTTCCATATCATCATGGTCAGAAACAATCTTGTGAAGCGATAAATAAGCTTTCAAAAACTTGGATGTTTCCTTTCCTTTCTGCAAATAAAATCAATAAAACATCAATCAAAAATTACTCAAAACATGTCCTGCCATCCAAACATATATAAACAAATAAATTCAGTAAATTAGGATCTCCTACTTTATGATTTGCACTTAAGTTCAAAGGGACATAACTCTTAAGAAAATCAGCAAACCAATTCTAGTTATTGATTTGTGCATCACTTTCAAAAATGATGCTGTGCACTTCGTTTCTTTAAATAGTGCTTCATAGTATTGGAGGATCACTCCAAACACAGAGTGACTGGACATAGGGAAGAACAAATATAAGGATGACAGAAGGATGGAAGTCACCTTCTGTCTTGAAATTCTGTTTTTTAAGACATAAATGTGAAATTACCAACTTCAGGGCTCCACATTAACTCAAGGTGGATTGGCTGAGACAACTACAAAATGCTGTGGGTCATGCCTGCTTGACAGTTGTCTGGTTGGGCAAGTATTATTTTCATTATTCTTTAATTGTTTAAATCACATTTCAAATATGAATGGGCAAGCGATAATCCATTGACCAGCACTTGTATATCAATCAATGTTATTGGTCTCAGGAACAAGGTTACAATCTTTCTCTTCTCTGCACATCAAATGTACAGACTATGTTAAAACAATTTTAACTGTCTAATGAACATAATTGTTTACAAGATACAACCAGACTGAGAAATGGAACTGTCAAAATTTGATTTTCATAAGGTCTTTGACCCTAAAACAGTTTGTAGAAATCTTGAGAAATAAAGACTAAACAAGTTCGCTTTTTAAGGAACATAGGAATTCTGATCTTTTTGACAAGTCCATATGCTGAAGGACAAGAAATTTATTCTAATTGTTGGATGAGACAAGTTAGGAAAAAATTATTGTAGCACCTTGGACTGGCAAAAACAATAGTGATGATATAAAACGTAAACTCCTTCAGATATATTACCATACGAAACTCTTGTTTCATGATGTATCATTCAAAACAATATGAGTGAAAGAAGCAAATTCTGTGAACAAGGATCCCCCACCAGTAAGTGCTCTTTTTAAGATTTGCACTTATGTTCAAAGGGGAGAAACTCCCAAAAACATTAGCAAACAAACTTGTGTTAATGATATGGACATCTCCTACCTATCAATGTTGATGCTTTGTACAAAGTTTTGTGAAATAGCACTTAATAGTTTTGGAGAATGACTGCCGACAAGAACTGTCCAACTCGACAATTTGAAGGCATTTTTCAATTTAAACCAAAAACGGGTAACCCATTTTCTAGCAAATTTCACAAAATGAATAAATCATTAGTTTCAGAATATAGAGCAGCAAAATATCATGTCAGAGTTTGACTCCAATCATGCATTTTAGAAAATTGAAGTTTTAGGTTTTTTTTTCAGTCAAAGGGCTATAACTCCTAGTAAAATGAGCAAACCAATTCTGGTTAATGCATGTCTTCTTTCAATGTTGATGCTTTGCACTAAGTTTCATGAAATAGTGCTTCATAGTATTGGAGAATTACTTGAGACAAGGATTTCTGCACAAACAGAAGGATGGAAACTCTAAACAAAATCCCCCTCTTTCTTTGAAAGTCGGGGATCACAAATAAGGGCAATAACTCCAATACTAAAGGCATGCTGGTTGTGGAAAATGATATAATCTGACGTATTACCATAATAAATACTAGCACTACGTTTCATCATTTTTTATAAATTACTGTTCATAAAGAACATTGTTCAATGTCGACAAAACAAATGAAGCAAAATGTACAAAGGGCAGTAACTCTGTAAAAATAGGAGCATGAGTTATGACGCATGAACTCATCCAAGATATTTCCATGCTAGTGAATTATATTACATTTCGAGAAAGTCTGTTACAATTAAAGTTTGTTAGAGCACTGACAAGAAAGTGTAACATTTGTACATATTGTCTGTAAGCTGCCATCAATATACAGAAGCTCAAAGTTCAAGGTCATTTGGGTCATTAAATTTAGTTTTGATGAAAATGTTTTGCCACAAAAATTTTTTTTTTAAAAATTGACGTAAAGCTTTAACATTGGACTCTCACCCTGAAGCTCACAACAGGATCATGACATAAAAATGAGACAAACAGGAGCATTTCATCTTATTTACATCTGACATAAGTAAAATAAAATTTGCATAACTGACATTTTACAATTTTTCCATCGACAGTTTGTTCGAAATACGCCCATGTTTGCGACTGGGTAGGCATGTTGTATAACAAATCAGGGTTCGATTTTAGCGATATTTACCACTAGCAAAAATTAGTTTGTACAATTTTCATTCACTAGCTAAAATGAAAAATGACTAGCTAAAATTTATGAAACAGTTTTAATAGCTCATAATTAACATTCAACTTCTTGGGCCATTTGGGGCACCGTCACTTTCATTGGATTTATCCGCCGGCCGTTTGAAAAAAAATTGTAATGGTATTTTGAGACATTTTTTTTTACTTTTTTATTCACGTGCTACAGTAAAGCATGACGGTAATGGGATTTCCACTGGTCTATTTTAAACAACGAATCAGAGACGAAGACTAAATTAAGCAGCCAATCGTAGCCACGTGTTCCGGGAAATCTAATATTATACATTGACGTATATGCCCGAGTAATCCGAATTTGTTTACGATAGAGATGCCCAGACAATATGACTTATTTTGGCCGCTTTTCGTTTTAAATTTCATTTGGAACATACAATGTGACAGTTTATTGAAAAGTAGATTGTAAATGATTTAGCTCCTTTTTTATTCACTCGCGCAACTATGCGAGTGGCTTTTATTTCCACTCGCTATTCGGCAGATCTACAAGCTATTAGCGAGTATGCATGCCCAATTTCGAACCCTGCAAATATCAAATATAGACAGGGATTATTAATAAAAACAACTACTGAGCATTGTTTAAATGCACAGATATGTGTTATTAATTTGTTTGTTTGTATATTAGCATTCAGGTGTAACGGTCAGGTAATTTTGGGGTTCATAAAGGAGAACAATTATTCGATTTTTGAAATAAAAATCAATAATCAGTTGTTTGATCGATTAAACAATTAACCAATTAATCATTGTCATCACTAGTAATTTTATTCACGGTGAACTAACTATTTCACAGTAGAAATTTTCCACAGAAAATTGCTTATAATAAATAAAATAAAATAATTCTCAATCCTATGGTCATGCAGTTTCATAAATCTGCTAATATTCCACCCTGCGAAAAGGTCCAAAAATTACAAAACCATGAAAATATGAACTTGTGAAAATATGTTAAAGAGAAAAGCCAAACACTTTTCATTCTGTCAGAGAAAGCATTCATAGACGCACACTAGCATTAAAATAATTCTTTCTGGTTTTTTTTTTCTTACTTACATCTTTAATCCATTTCCTGAACTTATCACCTTTTCCTCCAGAGAGACAGTTTAAGGGTATAGAACTCTGTTTAAGTATAGCATAAATCCTGGCTAAAAATGGGGCTGCCTCTTCCAGAAATTGAAATATTTCATCAGATATAAATGTCCTCAATGACAGTGTTTTACTTGTGAGATGCCATCCCTAAAAATACCATTAATATCATTAATAAAATCATAATACCCAATAAAATAACCATGTTGTTTATTAAGAATTGATACAGTCAATCTTGTCTGTAAAGGCCACAAAAGGGAACCAGTAAAAGTTGACTTCATTGCCATATAGTCCATATATAGAAGTTCTATTAACAGAAAGAAACACCAATTGGGATTAAATTTCACTGGCCTTCAAAAGCAGGCGGCCCTCATATAGAGGAACCACTATGGTAGCTCATTGGTAGAGTGCTCACTCTATATGTGGTAGGTCACGGGTTCGAACCCTGGCTGGGTCTGACCAAGACTAGAAAATAGGAAGTGACTGTTCTTTTGTAAAATACCTAAAATTAGCACTAAGAAATGAAAGTCGTGAGGGTCCCTCAAAGAGAACTTAAAAACCAATGTCCCATGTCACTGCAGGCGTGGCAAATAAAAGAACCCTCCCTGCCTGCACATTGCCCTAAATACACTACAAAATTAAAATTTCTGCCATTTCACCCATTGCTTATGCGGCTTGATATAAGTAATATTCTTGACTAGGGATGCAAAAAAAAACTATTCAATCAATCGATCCCTTATACAGAGGTGACTGTTAAGGTGGCCTGTTGTTTGTTGTTTTTATTACAAACTAGTCCTTTGTGTCTAAATATTCTTTTGGCCATTCCTCTTAAACCTTTCTGTTTTTGGACAATTATTTTTTCAACCAGAAACGCTCAAAGATTTTGAAGATAAAAATTTTGGTTGTCAAATTGACAACTTATAGCAAAGAAATGGTTGCAAAATCAAAATTTTAGTTGCCATGACTCCTACTTTAGGTGAAAGTTTGAGCCCTGTTGTACATATTTTATTATTACACTCGCATGCCAAAAGTTTGTCAACTTTAAGTAGTAAGTGTTAAAACTTTGGACAGGTTTATACTCTAAATGTAGATACCTCTTCATGTTCACACATGACACGGATACAGAAATCTTCTTCTTCCCAATATTCATCATCATCTTGTAGAGTTACAGGCTGTAATATATAACAAGTACAATATTACTATGTGAAACATATCAAGTTTGAAACAGGCCAAGAAAAAATTTTGTATTTACTGTTGCTCTATTTAGCCTTTTTTGAGAATATCATGAAATTTTTATTGCTAATTTTAGACAAGCATTACTAAAGTCAACAATTTTGCCATGTAGAGTTAATGTGAAAAACCAAATAACATATAAACAAGAGGCCTCAAAATGGGCCTTATCACTCACCTAATGATATGTAACATATATGCCCTGTAGTTTTTCAATAGTTGATTGCATAAATTACAGCCACAATCAAAATGTCCCCTAGCGTTGGCTCCAAAGCCAAAATATTTGCAAATTGAATATATGGGCTAAGAATGCTTCATCAAAATATCAGTTTATTCATAAACATAAATGATAAAGGTAAAAAAAATTAGGTCATTTCAGTACCTTGACCTTTGAACCTATTACTATCATTTATAAAAGACTGTTATATCAATAAGCTTATAGGCTTACAGGCAATAGTCTTAAGACACTAGAGAAACCAAATATCAAACCAGACTTTATCTCCAATCGTTAGTTTCAGAGAAGATTTTTTTTAAGACTTTAGCATCTCTAGGTCACGTTGAGCTAGTTTTGGTAGCTATGGCAAGGCCAAGAACAAATCTGATGACACCAGCCCATGGATACTTCTGATCAAGTTTCTTTGTAATCTGTCCAGTACTTTCAGAGAAGTAGAAAATATGTGTCAACGATGCACACCTGCACATAAGCACACACATAAACACACTGCGATTAGATGAGTTAAAAAGATATGTATTCAATTTTCAAGGGCATTTGGCATCTCCCACTAAAGGTCAAGGTTATAAATGTTTTATCAAACATGATCATCATTTAGCGTTAAAGTCATCTGCTCAACAGACCATTGCCTAAATGTAAACAAGACCACCACTGACCAGGTCAATATTACACCTGTCAATGTCTATAATGTTAACAGAAATAATAAGCAGATATAAATTTCATGCTGAACCTTCATTTTACTATATTTACATGTTCATATGATACCAATAACACAAGTCAAAACATTCAGTCTTAAACCATTGGACTAGTTGAACCCACGAGAAAATTAAACACAAGATACCAGAAACTAGATACAAAGAACGATAACTCCAATTCTGTGAAAAATTGAAATGCGACACAAAAATCTGTCCTATATGTTAAACATTGTTACTTGTTGTAATCCAGTCCAAATTTGAAAGGAATAAAATGAAAAATAAAAAGTTTTTGCATTTTCTACATTATGTCTTTATTTGGTTATTTGGCCTTTGACCTCAACCTGTGATCTTGAACTTCAATACTCGGGCCTAAATTTTATACACAACACACCTCCTTCCCATAATACATGTTTGGTATAAGATTCATCTTAATATCCTCATCAGTCAAAAGATATGGATCAGACAAGAAAATTGTTCATGTACGAACAGTCAGACAAACAGACAAAATGACAACAAGAGACAGATAGACAAACACAGAGTTTGAAAAAGATAGATAAACAAACACAGAGATTGAAAGAGATAGATAGACAAACACAGAGATTGAAAAAGATAGATAGACAAATACAGAAACTGAAAGAGATAGATAGACAAACAAAGAGATTCAAAGAAACAGACAGACAAACACAGAGATTGAAAGAGACAGATAGACAAATACAGATTGAAAGAGACAGATTGACAAACAAAGACATTAAAAGACATGGATAAACAAACACAGAGATTGAAAGAGACAGATAGACAAACACAGACATTTAAAGACATTGATAAACAAACACAGAGATTGAAAGAGATGGATAAACAAACACAGAGATTGAAAGAGACAGATAGACAAACATAGACATTAAAAGACATGGATAAACAAACACAGAGATTGAAAGAGATGGATAAACAAACACAGAGATTGAAAGAAACAGATAGACAAACGAAGACATTAAAAGACATGGATAAACAAACACAGACATTGAAAGAGATGGATAAACAAACACAGAGATTGAAAGAGACAGATAGACAAACACAGAGATTGAAAGAGACAGATAGACAAACACAGACATTAAAAGACATGGATAAACAAACACAGAGATTGAAAGAGATGGATAAACAAACACAGAGATTGAAAGAGATGGATAAACAAACACAGAGATTGAAAGAGACAGATAGACAAACACAGACATTAAAAGACATGGATAAACAAACACAGAGATTGAAAGAGATGGATAAACAAACACAGAGATTGAAAGAGATGGATAAACAAACACAGAGATTGAAAGAGACAGATAGACAAACACAGACATTAAAAGACATGGATAAACAAACACAGAGATTGAAAGAGATGGATAAACAAACACAGAGATTGAAAGAGATGGATAAACAAACACAGAGATTGAAAGAGACAGATAGACAAACACAGACATTAAAAGACATGGATAAACAAACACAGAGATTGAAAGAGACAGATAGACAAACACAGACATTAAAAGACATGGATAAACAAACACAGAGATTAAAAGAGATGGATAAACAAACACAGAGATTGGAAGATATGGATAAACAAACATGACATTGAAAGAGGCAGACAAGAATAGAGATTGAATAAGACAGACAGACAAAAAGACTGAAAGAGACAAACATAGAGATTGAAAGAGACAGATAGACAAACACAGACATTGAAAGAGATGGATAAACAAACACAGAGATTGAAAGAGACAGATAGACAAGCACAGAGATTGACTGAGACAAACAGAAATAGAAAGGAAAAATGATAAAACATATTGTTCCAGCCTAATGTATGTGTTGGGGTACAAAAAAGGGGTAATTTATGAAGCTGTAGATGAAGAAAGCAAATCTTAAATAAATAGAATTAGTGCAATAACTACTTTTAAGCTGTAATACTGCCGAAAATAGAAACAGTTACAATACATCTACTGTTAAAAGCACTTATATTCAAAAGTTCCCATAATGCTTTGTAAACATGTAGTACAACTTACCTCGTGCTGATTGGAGGAATTTAAACAAAGTATAAAAAATATTTTAGGTACAATTATAGCCAATATTGGTATAGGCTTACAAAACTAACCTGTCCCCTTCACCTTTCATTTTGAAACTTCATATAGAATGATCCATCCATTACATGGGTTATATAAGGATTGACAGTTAATACATCAGTGGATGTTTCCCATGATGTAAACTAAAGACACACCTCTATACATAAATGTACTCTTCCAAAATAAATATTTACATTAAAGGTCAAGCAGACAGGTCAATGTTGTAATACAGCTTGATTATGCTGATCCCTCTCTGCATTACAGGACAAACACATCCTTTAAGATACCTATCTGTGGAGTATCAATAATTCAAGGGAGTTTCCCTATGTAATTTTGTGGCTCTTTGCATTACTGAAATTAAATCATCAGACCCCTTGCACTAGTGCCATTGTTTCAACAGACCCCTTGCACTAGTGAAATTGTTTCATCAGACCCCTTGCACTAGTAGCATTGTTTCAGACCCCTTGCACTAGTAAAATTGTTTCATCAGACACCCTGCACTAGTGAAATTGTTTTGTCAGACCCCTTGCACTAGTAAAATTGTTTCGTCAGACCCTTTGCACTAGTGAAATTGTTTCGTCAGACCCCTTGCACTAGTAAAATTGTTTCGTCAGACCTCTTGCACTAGTAAAATTGTTTCATCAGACCCCTTGCACTAGTAAAATTGTTTTGTCAGACCCCTTGCACTAGTAAAACTGTTTCATCAGACCCCTTGCACTAGTAAAATTGTTTCGTCAGACCTCTTGCACTAATAAAATTGTTTCATCAGACCCCTTGCACTAGTAAAATTGTTTCATCAGACCCCTTGCACTAGTAAAATTGTTTCGTCAGACCCCTTGCACTAGTAAAATTGTTTCATCAGTCTCCATGCACTAGAGAAATTGTTTCGTCAGACCCCTTGCACTAGTAAAATTGTTTCGTCAGACCTCTTGCACTAGTAAAATTGTTTCATCAGACTCCTTGCTCTAGTGAAATTGTTTCATCAGACCCCTTGCACTAGTAAAATTGTTTCGTCAGACCCCTTGCTCTAGTAAAATTGTTTCATCAGACCCCTTGCACTAGTAAAATTGTTTTGTCAGACCCCTTGCACTTTTAAAATTGTTTCATCAGACCCCTTGCACTAGTAAAATTGTTTTCGTCAGACTCCTTGCACTATTGAAATTGTTTCATCAGACCCCTTGCACTAGTAAAATTGTTTTGTCAGACCCCTTGCACTAGTAAAATTGTTTCATCAGACCCCTTGCACTAGTAAAATTGTTTCGTCAGACCCCTTGCACTAGTAAAATTGTTTCATCAGACCCCTTGCACTAGTGAAATTGTTTCATCAGACCCCTTGCACTATTGAAATTGTTTCGTCAGACCCCTTGCACTAGTGAAATTGTTTCGTCAGACCCCTTGCACTAGTGAAATTGTTTCATCAGACCCCTTGCACTAGTGAAATTGTTTCGTCAGACCCCTTGCACTAGTAAAATTGTTTCAGGACCTGCCAGAAACAAAGGCAAAAGGTCTCAGATCTAACATTACAAAACATAATTTTGAACCGCTATGGAATTGTAAAAGGAGACACAATGATTTTCTTCAGCCTTTCTTCAAGAAATTTTAAAAAAATGAAATTTTATAAAGTAGAGATCTATGCAATTTTACATTTAATATGTTTTGCCTCCAGTTCACAATTATAGTCAAACCTGTCTATAAAGGCCACCTTTCTGGACAGGTGGCCTTTATATACAGGTTCAAATAATATGAATAAAGAACAATTGGGATACAATTCTACTGGCCATTATTAGCAGGTGGTCCTAATATAGAGGTGGCCTTTAAGGCAGGTTTGACTGTATAATGCTTGGCAGCTCAAATTTTCATATTCTAAATTTCTGATCATTAGGAGACTTGGGTGAAATATATGTTTCCATAATTAATCATAACTGATATTAGAATTATGATAAATGAATATTAAATACAACATATAGAACCTTTAAATTCTGGCACTTTTTGTGTTTGGTTTGAATTTTATATACATTAGAAAAGATGAAAATAGGACAGGAAATAACAATATGGCCGGCACGGATTGAGTACAGTAAAACACAAATATAATAAACATGCTTACAACGAATACATGATTAGTACGAAGTCAAATATTAGACCCAATTGACGGATCCCTGGCCACGCCCACTATGTTCCAACAAAGGGTCGACATGCTTGAATTACACCCAAAAAGAATGAAAACTCGGCCTGAATTGTGCAGTTTAATGACGTCACTGACACTAAAACGTCATTAGTTGCCGTGACGCTGTTTTGGTACCATAATGGCGGCCAGTGTCGGAACATTGTGGGCATGGCCGGGGATATGTCAATTACATGAAAAACACCGGCGTTAGGTAATACAGTATGGAATGTATCAGAAACAATGGAGAACAAGCAAATTCCTTAAACTAGTATCCCCTGTCAGCAGGTTCTTTTTTGTGTTTTACACTAATGATCAAAGGTCCATAACTATGAGGAAAATTAGTCAACCAACTTGGGTAAACGATATGTGCATCTCCTATCTATGTTGATACTTTGCACCAAGTCTCGTGAAACAGTGCTTTATAGTTTTGGAGAATTAGCACAAACAAGAATTTTGGATGGACGGAAGGAAACTTGAATTCAATACCCCCTTCTTTCTTTGAAATACGAGGAATAGTAATAATAATACTACTACTAAAGATTTTGAGTAACAACAAGATGTCAGCCTTTGTAGTGTGTTAAGATCTGGTTATAAACTAGATCAAGATCACCTTGATAAGATTATACATGCAGCTTTTCATAAAGTTAAAGCAATCTACAAACCTTCATTCTTTCTTTGGAGATTGTTCTTGTCCGTGATGACACTGCTCCTGACCGAGGCCGAGTAGTCGCTGGACTATTGTCTGTCAGTCCATCATCTTTATTAGCTACCACTAAAATTTAAACACAGAAAAAAACATTGGATATTTATATAAATATTAACAAATGTTATAGTGATAAAAAGACTAGAATTTTATCGGAAAAATAAACCGGAGCTGAAACAAAATCTGGATATCATGCAAATCATTTAGAAATCATAATATAAAAATGTCAATTACAAAATGGGCAAAAAATCAGTGAAAAATACATGGAAAAATTGTAATTGTTGGCAGCTATATGAAATCAAAAAAGTTTGAAACAATGAAATTTAATAAACAGTCAAACCTGGCTATAAAGGTCATCCAAGGGAACCAGGAAAGTGGTCTTTATGGACAGGTGGCCTTTATATACAGGTTCAAATAATATGAATAATGAACATTTGGGATCGATTCTACTGGCCTTTATAAAGAGGTAGCCCTTATATAGAAGTGGCCTTTAAAGCAGGTTGGACTGTACAGTTAAACCTGTCTATATAGGCCACCCAAAGGAACCAGTAAAGGTGCCCTTTATATACAGGTTCAAATAATATGAATAATGAACAATTGGAATACATTTCAACTGGTCTTTATAAAAAGGTGGTCCTTATATAGAAGTTGCCTTTAAGGCAGGTTGGACTGTAATAATTCTGTAAAAGTTATCCCTCACTAAAAATTATAAATTGTGTCTGAATATTACACATTCATTGGAACATAGATTTCTGCTTTGAAATTCATTTATTTTGGTACAATTTAATTAACACCATATACAAAGGCTAAATACTTGGTTGTTGAAAATTGTATAACTCTTCTGAGATGTAAGTTAAGAATGTTTAAGTATAACCACAGTCCTTAATCACTATAACAAGCATACCTGACTTAACAAAGTCAAATATGATGATTCTTGGTAATGGTTGAAGGTCAATTTTACTGGTTAATGTTGTGATGTGTCGTAAAAACTTCCTCTGGATTAGTTCAAATTCCTCCTGAAAACAGTAAACAAAGTCAATCAAAAACAAACATACCGATCCATGTCCAAATCACAATCTCAAAGCATTTAACCATTAAACTGTCTAGAAATGGCATTTATAGTGTTATAACTTCTATTGCCGTGCAAAGCAAGCTGAATAACACGCATTAGCAAGTTATGATTAGTTTGCTTTGCACAGCAATAGAAGTTATAGCACTATAAATAAGATTTTAAAAATTGCGAAATTTAAATATAACCATTGAACCGTCTGTTCAATAGTGTGTGGAAGGAGTAGGCAAGATAAGAAAAAATATGATTTAAATTTCAAAGGGGCACAACTCTTGACAAAGAAATATAAAATTCTCTAAAAATTCCCTGATAACTTTCCTTAATTTGTTTCCTTATTTTTTCAAATCTTCTGATATTAAAAAAAAATTCCCTGACCTTAAAAAATAAAAACTGAAGTGGTTATTGCTCCGTATGTGTCAATAACAAATGTGCTATTACCATGTATTTTTTTCCCCCGTATTTTATAGTATACATGTATATGGGCTTTTTAACTTTATGATTTAATTTAGTAATAATTAAAGTATATTTAATTGAAACTTGCAAAATTTGGGTCAAATAATAGATAATTTTGATAAAAAATGTAAATACGGTTTTAGTTTTCGTCATACGGTCGGATTGTTTTGTGCAGTTCATCCCGATCAAAGATCTATCATCAATCATTTAGACAGCAACTTTTTGGAAAAATATCAATTAAATTTTGTTTTAATTCAAAATTGGACTATTTATTCCTATTCAATCGATGTATGAAGTTACATGCATACAGTTATGTGGGTATAAAAAATATGTGGTAATAGCATCCGCCAATAAAACTTCCCTGACACAACTGAACTATGGAAGATGACACGAATTTGTACCTGATAAGAAAGGTTATGAGAGTCTTTTACTGGTTTCTCTATCGTAGTTTCCTCCAGAACCGCCTGGTTTGTTAACGGTTTCTTGAGGTTATATGAAGTAATGGCATCTTTAACATATTTCATTAAAGTTTCAAATGCTGTATCACTTTTCTGCTGAAAATACACTTTGTCTGCACCTCGACTGGACCTCTTCATCAAGAGACTGATCTACAATGAGAAAAACAAATTATTTTGGGGCACCTCGGAAGCTAAGAGGTCTAAAGCTCCTCCCAAGTTCAAACCCCACTCAAGCCAAGGATATTTTTGACCAACTTCATTGAAATCTATTCAGTAGTTTCAGAGAATGGAAGAAGTCGAAAAAAGAATTTATTTATGTTACGAAGCACACACACACACA
Organism: Anadara kagoshimensis; assembly: GCA_021292105.1. Lineage (NCBI taxonomy): Eukaryota > Metazoa > Mollusca > Bivalvia > Arcoida > Arcidae > Anadara > Anadara kagoshimensis. Next base: position 49,261,089 of record CM037873.1, on the reverse strand, counting down.
CACACACACACACACACACACACACACACACACACACACACATGTGTGTGCACATACACATACACACACACACACACACATGTGTGCACATACTTATGCCATAAGCTCCCTTTTGTCAGGGAAGCTAAAGATGAAATTATTAGATCTGATTTGAACCTAATTTTGAAGGCCACAGGAAATAATTAAAATTGAAAAATCTATGTTGCTACAATTATAGTTATTCAAGCCATTACAGTTTAAGAGTAGATCTTTATTAAGATGTATTTATTCTCTCTCTCTCCCCCCCCCTCTCCTGAAGACATTTTCAATTTCCAAGGGCTGTAACTCTCCAGAAAGTGGGTCAATTTAATCTAAACTCAAAATTAAAATGTATCTCATCAGAAGGAATTAACATATCAAATGCCATTTTAATATCTTAATCAATAAGCGAAAAATGTGCGGAAAACTAACCATGACTGAATGACAGAGTGATAGCATATTGAGGTACCACCACATGCATGAGTCATTTCATGGTGGAGCATTAAAAATTAAAACTTTGTATTGTTTTCATAATTTTGGCACAAGCACTACTGATGAGGAAATGTAATCAGAAATGGCCGTCTAGTGCTGGAAAATTAAAACTGGTATAATATGTAATATCTAACCCTTGCTTCTCAAAACAAGAGGCCCATGGGCCTTAACGCTCACCTGAGACTAAGTACATATCTCATGCAGAGGTTCAATGGTCAATAACATTTATTAAAGAGAACTCCTAATTTTCAGCAGTAAGGCAGAATTAAATGCAAGGATTTTTGCAAATTAATCATACCTTGTCCCGAGATAGCTTCATATAATATATGTATAATATATTAATATATATATATATATATATATATATTCTAGCTACAATACATTATTTATAAACAGCTAAAAAAAACCAAAAGTATGAAACTATGACCTTAATCTATATATCAAAATGATTGTTAGGCCATTACCTACAATATTCGAATATACATGCTTATACAAAAAGTTAATAGTTTTCGAGATAATTAACCATTTCAGTATCCTTTCCCATCTGTGACCTTGACCTTTGAATCCATGACCTTAATCTATATATCAAAATGATCCTTAAATCAATTCCTACAACATTGTATTATACATGTCTATACAAAAAGCTTATAGGTTTTAAGATAATAAACCATTTCAGTATTCTTTCGCATCTGTGACCTTGACCTTTGAATGCATGACATTAATCTATATATCAAAATGATTGTTAAATCAAAACCTACAATATTCAAATATACATGTCTACACAAAAAGTTAATAGTTTTCAAGATAATTAACCATTTTGGTACACTTTAGCATCTGTGACTTTGACCTTTGAACCCATGACCTTAATCTATATATAAAAATGATCATTAAATCAATTCCTACAATATTGTAATATACATGTCTATACAAAAAGCTTATAGTTTTTTAGATAATTAACCATTTCAGTATTCTTTCGCATCTGTGACCTTGACCTTTGAACCCATGACATTAATCTATATATATCAAAATGATCGTTAAATCAAAACCTACAATACTCCAATATACATGCATATACAATAAGTTAAAGGTTTTTGAGATAATTAACCATTTATGTATTAATTTGCATCTGTGACCTTGACCTTTGAACCCATGACCTTAATCTACATATCAAAATGATCGTTAAATCAATTCCTACAATATTGTAATATACATGTTTATACAAAAAGTTAATAGTTTTCTAGATAATTAACCATTTTGGTATTTTTTCGCACCTTTGAACCCATGACCTTTATCTATATATCAAAATGATCGTTAAATCAATTCCTTCAATATTGTAATATACATGTCTATACAAAAAGTTTATAGTTTCGAGATAATTAACCATGTTGGTACACTTTCGCATCTGTGACCTTGACCTTTGAACATATGACCTTAATCTATATATAAAAATGATCGTTAAATCAATTCTTACAATATTGTAATATACATGCCTATACAAAAAGTTAATAGTTTTCTAGATAATTAACCATTTCGGTATTCTTTTGCATCTGTGACCTTGACCTTTGAACCCATGACCTTTATCTATATATCAAAATGATCGTTAAATCAATTCCTTCAATATTGTAATATACATGTCTATACAAAAAGTTTATAGTTTTCGAGATAATTAACCATTTTGATATTGTTTTGCATCTGTGACCTTGACCTTTGAACCCATGACCTTTATTAATATATCAAAATGACCATTGTGCCATTACCTACAATATTCTAATATATATGCCTATACAAAAAGTTAATAGTTTTGCAGATAATCAACTATAACGGAAATAGTTGTGCATCCTTGACCTTTGAACTTATGACCTTGATCTATGTATCAAAATGATTGTCGTGTCAATACCTACAATTAACTCAAATTCCCATGCCATTTTCACCTGAAATGTTTAAAAAATAGCATTTTTTATCAAAGGTCAAACATAGGGACATGACCTTGACCTTTGACCTTGACATCTTTTGGAAGAAAATTGCAAGACAAGATCAACAGTGAAAACTCCATACAATTATCTTCAGCCGTTATTGAGTTATAACAATAAATGTCTTATTTTCAAAATTACATAGTTTTACGCAAAAAACGCATAACCTATTTTTCGTTCAATTTTTATGAAAAACACAATTTTAATGTTCCCAGGTATGCTGAATCTAAATATCTAACCAAAATTTGCCTGCACCTTTTGGTTTCAGAGAAGAAGATTTTTTTGTCTTTTTGCTATTTTTAGTAATGGCAGCCAATCTTGTTGGGCGTGGCCAAACCCCGAACACAATTTTTAAAGGCTGTTTGTTACCCAGGCATGATAATCGCCAAGTTTCATCAAACTTGCCCCAGTAGTTTTGGAGAAGAAGATTAAAATGTAAAGTTTACACACGACGCACGACGCACGACGGACAGTGATAGATTGCAATAGCTCATCTGAGCCTTCTGGCTCAGGTGAGCTAAAAATTCATTAAAATTTAAACAATATATTTAATAGAAATAAGAAAAAAACTTGGGAACCCATGTTACCATGGTTACACAATAAATTCATAAATGACTTTTGGCCTGCAAGATAAAAATAAACTTTAAAATGGTCACAAGAATGAATAGGTCTTATTTAAGTCTCTTGCTGCCAAACCAAATCAAAATGACAGTGCTGAATTCAAGTTCAAGGTAACTCTGGAAATGCTAATATTGAAATTTCCAATGCAAATCAATTTGAAGTCAATCAACAACAGGCTATGACATCACTGGCTTTTTGTAGTCATATGCATATGATTTCATTAGTTAATGGTAATTTTTAACTCAATTGTCAACATTTAACCTTTTTTTTGTTTGCTTTACAAAACAATTTTAAGTACATGTATCTGAAACCAAGAATGGAATGGAAGGTCATATATGTCTCTTTGCCAGCAACAGCATGCTAGAAGCCTTAGAAAGTTCATCCCTGTTCTGTATTGGAGACTAATAGAATCTATCTCTGATTTGAAGTAAGAGACATAGAAATCTCAACCTGCCAAGATCTGGAAAAAATCTCATCCCAAAGGTTATTAGGTTAAGATTTCTATGTCTCCACTACAAAACAGGGGATGAATTTGTTTTCCCCATATTCAATATATTCTTGTTTAGTAAAAATTTTATAATAAAAATATGTCAAAACTACACGAATAAAAATATCTCAAAACTACACAAAAAGTACATTGTTTTTATTTTGAACCAATGAAGTCACAATCTAAAGTTTTAAATCACAATCAAAATGATATTGTGATGTCAAAGCTGATGTCGCAATAATGTTTTTACCATAAGATAGGACACAAAATGCAGATGTCACTTGTATTTACCAAAGGTTACGACACAAAAATTGTACCCTGACAATTTCTTGTCTGATATTAGAGAAGCATATGTCCATGTGGCAGCAAGAGGGTTAAGTATGATTTAACATGCATATACTTACCTCTGTCTGTTTCCATTTTTTCCCTTGACCAACCACAGCTATTACAAACGGCAGATCTAACGTACTCAAACCGAATCTTGCCTCCATCATACAGTCATTAGACTCTGCATACTGTAAATTACAACAACAATCTCCAATATTATACACATACTATAGTACTGTAGCTAAGTTGGTAGAGTGTTCACTCTGTATGTGGGATGTTTTGAGTTTGAACCCTAATTTGGGTCTGACCAGAACTTGAAAATAGGTAGTGCCAATTCACCTCATATAACATCATGTTATAGATATAAGTGACTTAGACTGAATCAGAGTGACATATTCTTGACTAAGACATAAAAAAATAAAACAAGAGGCCCATGGGCCTTAACGCTCACCTGAGGAAGAGTACATATCTTATGCAGAGGTTCAATGGCCAATGACATTAATAAAAGAGAATATCAAAATTTTCAGCAGTAAGGGCCAATAATATGCAAGTATTTTTGCAAGTTAATTATAAGTTAATTATAATAATTATTATATAAGTATGCTATATATAACATATTTAAAGTCTAGCTAAAATATATTATTTATAAACAGCTAAAACATCTGTATATTAAAATGTGCATTAGGCCAATACCTACAATATTACAATAAACATGCCTATACAAAGAGTTTATAGTTTTTGAGATAATTAACCATTTAAGTATTTGTTTGCATCTATGACCTTGACCTTTGAACCTATGACCTTCATTCATATATCAAAATGATCATTAGGCCAATACCTACAATATTCCAATATACATGCCTATACAAAAAGTTCATAGTTTTTGAGATAATTAACCATTTAAATATTCGTTCGCAGCTATGACCTTGACCTTTGAACCTATGACCTTCATTCATATATCAAAATGATCGTTAGGCCAATACCTACAATATTCTAATATACATGCCTATACAAAAAGTTTATAGTTTCCGAGATAATTAACCATTTAAGTATTAGTTTGCATCTATGACCTTGACCTTTGAACCTATGAACTTCATTTATATATCAAAATGATCATTGTGCAAATGCCTACAATATTCTAATATACATGCCTATACAAAAAGTTTATAGTTTTTGAGATAATTAACCATTTAAATATTTGTTCGCAGCTATGACCTTGACCTTTGAACCTATGACCTTCATTCATATATCAAAACGATCGTTAGGCCAATACGTACAATATTCCAATATACATGCCTATAGAAAAAGTTTATAGTTTTTGAGATAATTAACCATTTAGGTATTAGTTCAATTCTATGACCTTGAACTTTGAACCTATGACCTTCATTCATATATCAAAATGATCATTAGGCCAATACCTACAATATTCCAATATACATGCCTATACAAAAAGTTTATAGTTTTTGAGATAATTAACCATTTAAGTATTCGTTCATGTCTTTGACCTTGACCTTTTAACCTATGACCTTCATTCATATATCAAAATGATCATTAGGCCAATACCTACAATACTCCAATATACATGCCTATACAAAAAGTTTATAGTTTTTGAGATAATTAACCATTTCAGTACTTGTTTACATCTGTGACCTTGACCTTTGAACCCATGACCTTTATTCATATATCAAAATGACCATTGTGCCATTACCTACAATATTCTGATATACATGCCTATACAAAAAATTCATAGTTTTGCAGATAATTAACTATTTTGGTATTCTTGGACATCTGTGACCTTGACCTTTGAACCCATGACCCTGATATATGTATCAAAATGATCGCCATGTCAATACCTACAAATAACTGAAAATCCTACGCCATTATCACAAGAAATGTTAAAAAAATAGCATTTTTTATCAAAGGTCAAAAACGGGGACATGACCTTGACCTTCGACCTTGACATCAATTCGAAGAAAATAGCAAGACAAGATCAACAGTGAAAACTCCATACAATTATCTTCAGCCATTATGAAGTTATAACAATAAATGTCTCATTTTAAAAATTACGTAATTTTACGCAAAAAACGCGTAACCAATTGTTCGTCTAATTTTCATGAAAAACACAATTTTGATGTTCCCAGGTATGCTGAATCCAAATATCCAATTAAAATTTGCCTGCACCTTTTGGTTTCAGAGAAGAAGATTTTTTTGTCTTTTTGCTATTTTTAGTAATGGCGGCCATCTTGTTGGGCGTGGCCAAACCCCAAACACAATTTTGAAAGGCTGTTATCTAGGCATGATAATCACCAAGTTTCATCAAATATGGCCCAGTAGTTTTGGAGGAGAAGATTAAAATGTAAAGTTTATACACGACGGACGACGCACGACGGACGACGGACGACGGACGGTGATAGATTGCAATAAAAACAAGAGGCCCATGGGCCTTAACGCTCACCTGAAGAAGAGTACATATCTTATGCAGAGGTTCAATGGTCAATGACATTAATAAAAGAGAATATCAAAATTTTCAGCAGTAAGGGCCAATAATATGCAAGTATTTTTGCAAATTAATTATAATAATTATTATATAAGTATGCTATATATAACTTATTTGAAGTCTAGCTACAATATATTATTTATAAACAGCTAAAACATCTGTATATTAAAATGTGCATTAGGCCAATACCTACAGTATTCCAATATACATGCCTATACAAAGAGTTTATAGTTTTTGAGATAATTAACCATTTAAGTATTTGTTTGCATCTATGACCTTGACCTTTAAACCTATGAACTTCATTCATATATCAAAATGATTGTTGTGCAAATGCCTACAATATTCCAATGTACATGCCTATACAAAAAATTTATAGTTTTTGAGATAATTAACCATTTAAGTATTCTTTCGCGTCTATGACCTTGACCTTTCAACCTATGACCTTCATTCATATATCAAAATGATCGTTAGGCCAATACGTACCTTATTCCAATATACATGCCTATACAAAAAGTTTATAGTTTTTGAGATAATTAACCATTTAAGTATTCATTTGCATCTATAACCTTGACCTTTGAACCTATGACCTTCATTCATATATCAAAATGATCGTTAGGCCAATACATACCTTATTCCAATATACATGCCTATACAAAAAGTTTATAGTTTTTGAGATAATTAACCTTTTAAGTATTCATTTGCATCTATGACCTTGACCTTTAAACCTATGACCTTTAACTATATATCAAAATGATCGATAGGCCAATACCTACAATATTCTAATATACATGCCTATACAAAGAGTTTATAGTTTTTGAGATAATTAACCATTTAAGTATTAGTTTGCATCTATGACCTTGACCTTTGAACCTATGAACTTCATTCATATATCAAAATGATTGTTGTGCAAATGCCTACAATATTCTAATATACATGCCTATACAAAAAGTTTATAGTTTTTGAGATAATTAACCATTTAAATATTCGTTCGCAGCTATGACCTTGACCTTTGAACCTATGACCTTCATTCATATATCAAAATGATCGTTAGACCAATACCTACAATATTCCAATATACATGCCTATACAAAAAGTTTATAGTTTTTGAGATAATTAACCATTTCAGTATTCGTTCAATTCTATGACCTTGACCTTTGAACCTATGACCTTCATTCATATATCAAAATGATCGTTAGGCCAATACCTACAATATTCCAATATACATGCCTATACAAAAAGTTTATAGTTTTTGAGATAATTAACCATTTAAGTATCCGTTCGCGTCTATGACCTTGACCTTTGAACCTATGACCTTTATCTATATATCAAAATGATCGTTAGGCCAATACCTACAATATTCCAATATACATGCCTATACAAAAAGTTTATAGTTTTTGAGATAATTAACTATTTTGGTATTCTTGGACATCTGTGACCTTGACCTTTGAACCCATGACCCTGATCTATGTATCAAAATGATCCTCATGTTAATACCTACAAATAACTGAAAATCCCATGCCATTTTCACGAGAAATGTTAAAAAAATAGCATTTTTTATCAAAGGTCAAAAACTGGGACATGACCTTGACCTTCGACCTTGACATCAATTGAAAGAAAATTGCAAGACAAGATCAACAGTGAAAACTCCATACAATTATCTTCAGCCGTTATGAAGTTATAACAATAAATGTCTCATTTTAAAAATTACGTAATTTTACGCAAAAAACGCGTAACCTATTTTTCGTCTAATTTTCATGAAAAACACAATTTTAATGTTCCCAGGTATGCTGAATCCAAATATCCAATCAAAAATTGCCTGCACCTTTTGGTTTCAGAGAAGAAGATTTTTTTGTCTTTTTGCTATTTTTAGTAACAGCGGCCATCTTGTTGGGCGTGGCCAAACCCCGAACACAATTTTGAAAGGCTGCTACCCAGGCATGATAATCACTAAGTTTCATCAAATATGGCCCAGTAGTTTTGGAGGAGAAGATTAAAATGTAAAGTTTACACACGACGGACGACGCACGACGGACGACGCACGACGGACGACGGACGACGGACGACGGACGGCGGACGGTGATAGATTGCAATAGCTCAACTGAGCCTTTGGCTCAGGTGAGCTAAAAAATTAATAAATAAATAATTAATTCAATCAATCAATCAATCAATCAGTCTATGAATACGCATTTGTACAATGTACATGCTTGTTAAGATGTAAAACTTATAAAATAAGGCACTTTATTGTGCCAATTTCACCAAAGCTGACATCAGGGTACGATTTAAGATACAATTAACAAAAAACAAATTCTTAAAAAAATAAACATGTGTCATTACCTCATCAGAAACACAAATCACCATTACTTTACAGTTCTGTAAGCCAACTGTGATATCCTGGTACAAACCATACTGAAAAATAAAAAATAAGTGTAGAGTGGAATTTAAGGCCCCAGTCTTCCACTTACATAGAGCAGACTCAGTTCATGGATGGTGGAGGAAACTAGAGAGTGCCTCTAGAAAACCACCAACCTTCTGCCAGTGAACTGATAAACTTAGTTTCTCACACTAGGATCTGTCCTGATTTGAACTTAAGAGGTGAGAAACACTGTGATTCATAAGTGTGAGAAAACAAGAAGTACCCATAATTGACGTATCGCCGGCCACGCCCACAATGTTCCAACACTGGCCACCACCATGGTACCAAAGCAGCGTCACAGCAACTAATGACCTACTAGTATTGGTGACGTCATTAAATGGTGCTATTCAGGCCGAGTTTTCATTCTTTTTGCGTGTATATCAAGCATACGGTCATTTGACGAAACATTGGGGGCGTAAACTGAATATAATGTCACACAAAATTAAATAAAAGAAAACAAAACAGATGCCAAACCTTTCCCATCTGCTCTTTGTCAAGCCAACATGTGACACCATGTTTTTCTAGATAAACCAAAGGATAATGGTTAGTATATGTAATTACAAGGAAAATCGCACATACTGGGCCCTAAAAAAAAGTCTTTCTCTTTTTTATATGGACAAGCTTATAATCCTGTTTAAACAAGCTTTCATGAAAGAAAACAGATGCCAAACAATTGCTTACCTTTCCCATCTGCTCTTTGTCAAGCCAACATGTGACACCATGTTTTTCTAGATAGTCTTTGATATCTCGGGGATCTCCCCAACCCAATATTGTTCCTGTGGTTCCTTCAAGTTCTGCCTGTTTAGAATTCTTCCAACAGTAACTAATAAAACACTCTGGTGGTGCTGCCAATTCCTGGAAAATTTCACAAAATAATGCAAAATATCATTATATTGAAGTATCGCTGACCACGCCCACAATGTCCCGACAAAGGCCTGGCATGCTTGAATTACATGAAAAAAGAATGAAAACTCGGCCTGAATTGCACCATTTAATGTCACTGACACTAGTACGTCATTAGTTGCCGTGACGCTGCTTGGGTACCGTGATGGGGGCCTTTGTCGGAACAATGTGGGCATGACCGACGATCCGTCAATATACTGTATAGTTGCTTTTATTCACTGGGGAATTCGCTATATTCGCATTTTGACGTTATAGTGTGAAATTAAAAACCAAGTGAGTATTTTTACATATCATCCATTAAACTTTGACTCAGATTATCCATACAGGAAATTGTTAACACTGGACACTGCACCGTGAAATTTTATACCAGTGAATAAGTTCCAGTTTCAAAACCGCGAGGGAGGAGAAATTAACAAGAGGCCCATGGGCCTGATACGCTCACCTGATAACTAATGGCTAGCTGATAGATTTAAAGAAAACATAAATACTAAACCCCAATGACTTTTTTTTTTTACATCATGATAACCGTTGTATCAATACCTACAACATTCTAGTATACATGCCTATACAAAAAGTTTATAGTTTTTGAGATAATTAAACATTTCAGTATTGTTTCGCATCTGTGACCTTGACCTTTGAACCCATGACCTTTTTCTATACATCAAAATGATCGTTGTATCAATATCTACAACATTCTAATATACATGCCTATACAAAAAGTTTATAGTTTTCAAGATAATTAAACATTTCGGTATTGTTTTGCATATGTGACCTTGACCTTTAAACCCATAACCTTTTTCTATACATCAAAATGATCGTTGTATCAATACCTACAACATTCTAATATACATGCCTATACAAAAAGTTTATAGTTTTCAAGATAATTAACCATTTCGGTATTGTTTCGCATCTGTGACCTTGACCTTTGAACCCATGACCTTTTTCTATACATCAAAATGATCGTTGTATCAATACCTACAACATTCTAATATACATGCCTACACAAAATGTTTATAGTTTTAGAGATAATTAACCATTTCGGTATTGTTTCGCATCTGTGACCTTGACCTTTGAACCCATGACCTTTTTCTATACACCAAAATGATCGTTGTATCTATACCTACAACATTCTAATATACATGCCTATACAAAAAGTTTATAGTTTTCGAGATAATTAACCATTTCGGTATTGTTTCACATCTGTGACCTTGACCATTGAACCCATGACCTTTTCTATACATCAAAATAATGGTTGTATCAATACCTACAACATTCTAATATACATGCCTATACAAAATGTTTATAGTTTTCGAGATAATTAATCATTTCGGTATTGTTTCGCATCTGTGACCTTGACCTTTGAATCCATGACCTTTTTCTATACACCAAAATGATCATTGTATCGATACCTAAAACATTTTAATATACATGCCTATACAAAAAGTTTATAGTTTTCGAGATAATTAACCATTTCGGTATTGTTTCACATCTGTGACCTTGACCTTTGAACCCATGACCTTTTTCTATACATCAAAATGATCGTTGTATCAATACCTACAACATTCTAATATACATGCCTATACAAAATGTTTATAGTTTTCGATATAATTAACCATTTAGGTATTGTTTCGCATCTGTGACCTTGACCTTTGAACCCATGTCCTTTTTCTATACATCAAACTGATCGTTGTATCAATACCTACAACATTCTAATATACATGCCTATACAAAAAGTTTATAGTTTTCGAGATAATTAACCATTTCGGTATTGTTTCACATCTGTGACCTTGACCTTTGAGCCCATGACCTTTTTCTATACATCAAAATGATCGTTGTATCATTATCTACAACATTCTAATATACATGCCTATACAAAAAGTTTATAGTTTTCGAGATAATTAACCATTTCGGTATTGTTTCGCATCTGTGACCTTGACCTTTGAATCCATGACCTTTTTCTATACATCAAAATGATTGTTGTATCAATACCTACAACATTCTAATATACATGCCTACACAAAATGTTTATAGTTTTAGAGATAATTAACCATTTCGGTATTGTTTTGCATCTGTGACCTTGACCTTTGAACCCATGACCTTTTTCTTTACATCAAAATGATCGTTGTATCAATACCTACAACATTCTAATATACATGCCTATACAAAAAGTTTATAGTTTTCGAGATAATAATTATAATCAGAGGTAAAAAAAAATTAGGTCACGACCTTCACAATTGACCTTGACCTCATTTTGAAGATACTAACTGGAAGATGTCAAAACAGAAAACCCCATGTCATTATCTGGTCAAATAGTCAAGTTATAACAATTTGAAGCTATTTTACGATTTTTTCAAAATTAAACGCAAAAACGCGTAACCTATTTTTTATCCGAATTTTACAAAATGAACAAACTATAGGCTTAAGACCATAGAGAAGCCAAATATCACATCAGATTTTTTCTCCAATCAGTACTTTCGGAGAAGAAGATTTTTTAAGATTTTTGCACCCCTAGGTCACCTTGACCTAGTTATGGTAGCCATGGCAACGCCACGAACAAATCTGAATTGCACCGGCCCATATATACTTCTGACAAAGTTTCATTAAAAACTGTCCAGTAGTTTTAGAGGAGAAGTCGAAAATAGGTGTTAACGACGCACACACGCACACACGCACATACACACGCTGCGCTATGCCATAAGCTCACATGACCTTCGGTCAGGTGAGCTAAAAATGACTTAAAGCAACCAAGGTTTTGATTGGATTATTTTGACCTTTTAACCTTTGAAGTAAATGATATCTTACCTTGTTAATACCAGATATACTGGTTTGTACCTTTGACAATAAATCTGGCATTTTAGCTTCATATCGTTTTTGTTCCTTTATATTTGCCAGTACCTAAAACATAAAACATAAAAGAATGTGTATACTGAAAAATGTGGAATTTTCTGACTTTAATTTTCGGGCAAATTTAAATCAGAATGAAATGTAATCAATAAATCAGTTTTAAAATGTGACAGGATACCTCAACACCAAAATACGTTATTATATCCTTTGAAATAAATTCAAATTACAGTAGATTTCATAAAGAATTAGTAAAATCCACCTGCCATTGCTGTTTATTTCATAAAATAGTTATGATTTTACATCGTAGGAAGCAAACTTCCCAGACTACTTTTTATTGTATTTACGAGATGAGTTTGCCAGATTGCACAAATTATTAGATGCATCCAGCCGCAATATTTTACTAGATTCCGAAATATATACCTAAAATTTATTCCAAATGTGCATATGTAACCAAATGCATTACACGTCTCAGAATACATATCTCACGACAAAACAGATGTATTTCTTTCACCTTCATTTACCAGGCATACTATTTCAATGCGTACTCATTTCTTACCATTTCAGAGTAAGGAAGCCTGATCTTGGCAGAAAGCGATAGCAATGTATGGGTTCACTGTTGTGAATGCTGTACAAAAATTTGTGGCAATAACCGATTTGTTATTGCCAAGTACGGGGCAATAGCCACTTTGTTTTTTAAACTATGCTTAGATACAGAGTATATTATTATAACTCATTCATAAATACTGACATTTGATTTGATAAGCACAATCACATGACCAGGATAGAAATATCATATTCCTTCACATTATTAAGTTTCCCTGTAATATACCCCTTATTCGGAACACAACATAATGTCAAACACGTCACAATGATATGATGTCATTGATATAGAATTGGCCTCGGCATTCTAGTAGGCAATAAATGTATTTAAGAATATAAGAATCCATTATGAGTATCCATGTAGGATAGGGAAATCTCACCCTTGGGGTTGAACATTTCTGGTCAGAGACTCAGCAAGCCTCGTCTCTGACTGAAATATTCAACCCCTCGGGTGAGATTTCCCTATCCTACATGGATAAACTCATAATGGATTATTTTTCTTCCATTTTAGTGGCAATATTTAGCTTTAAGTATGATTAACATAGACATCAACGCCATATTTTAAAATCTAACTTTGTAATTCAACATTTTACTTTAAAATAAATTTGACCATTGGAAAGATTGTACCGGATTTTGGTTTATACAAAATGTATAAACTAAAAAACAAAGTCACTCATTCAAAAATGCAATATTTAACATTTGAAACGAACTCAAATTTTCTAAATTTTGAAGAATTGGATGTCATTTCCCGCAAGATGACATCATATTCCCCACATAATGACATCATGTAATTGTCTTTTGATTGTGACGTCACTAAAGGGCATGTGGTCATGTGAGATACGTGTATCTCACATGGGAAAAAACCCTACCTTGCATGAGCAGATATGGAAGAAATAACATTCTATTTGAGTGTATTCATTCGGTATTATGAATGAGAGTCAGGAATAGCATATTCAATGAACTGTAAAGCAGTTCATGTTAAATATGATATTACTGACATTCATAATACCAAATGAATACACTCAAATACATTTTGTAGAATGTAATTTCTTATATTTACAATCATAAAAAATATTGATAGCATGTACGAAATATAAAATTATCGCTACAATAATTTATTTCATTCAAGATTCCGACAAACATACGGGATTGATGGAACAGCCTTGCTCCAAATAAGGAAAGTTACGTCGGGGGTAGACTTGGATGCTGACCAATCAAAAAAATACATGACGTAATAGATGTCAATCTGTGACGTAATCGAATAGTTAAACGTTACATAATCAGAGGTCATGACCCCACACTATATTCAAGAGCAATGAATGTCAGTAAAAACAAATAGGTTCATCTAAAGAACGTGTAATTCCAATTGTAAATATAGTATACATACCGCTTGTCCAATCTTCATACCAAGATCTGTGTTTTTCCAATTTTTCTGTGGTGAAATGACAGCAATATGGCATGGCTTGTTCAAGCAATCCTTGGCATAAATGAAAGTGTCACGACATTTTGGATCTTTCTCAAACTCATCCGACAAACAGGCTATCAGCAACTGTAAAAAGGTTGTAAGTAAGCAATGACAAATGTCAACAGAATTTTAAAACATCGACCTTGTGATCTTGACCTTTGACCTACATAGGTACACATTATACATCATTGTCTTGTGGTGGTGTACAACTGTACAAAGTTTGATCAAGAGAGGGAGATGTAAACCAGACACAGTATTGACAAACTGACAGATGAACAGATGGACAGACACTTGGAGAGTGTGTGGTGTTTAAGGTAGTAATTTAACATGAAGAGCTTTGCTATTTTTACATTTCTTATATTTACAATTCATTTTTAATATCTTATCTGCTACATGGACTTAAAACTATTACTGCATTTCATTTTTGTTAATTTACTTCCTCTGTTGGTTTTAGTGCATCATGGAACCCATCTGCCACATCTCAATGAAGGATGATGTCATTGATGAGTGAAATGACAGGTGACCCCGCCTACTTCTGTTGATGAAAAAATCATCAATTCACAAAGGTCAAACAAGATATGCTCATTTACATTTCTGCCATCAAACTGGTTTTAACAAAAGCCAATGATATAGCAAAGTACAAAAGGACATGAAATATTTTAGTACTATTCTGTGAAAGAGAAACAAACACTGTGGCCCTAGCCCATTATATTCTGTTTTAATCAGTGGTGTCGGAATAATGTAGATCACTTTTATTTTGCGAGAGATTTATTTTTGCGTGACTCATCCAATTCGCGAATTCAATTATCACGTGAATATTTCCAGCACACAGGTATTTCTATGTTGACATACATATGTTGTATTCAATAAGATTCCAAACGTGAATTCAAATATTCGCGAAAAATAAGTGATCTACAGTATTAGGCAAGAAACCATGTTAAAAATTTCAAAGGGAAACAACTCTTGAGAAATAAATACAAAAATTCTTGACAATTCTCAGACATTTTCTTACTTTTAAATTCACATAGAATTTTGAAATTCCCTGGCCTTGAAAAAATAAATTCCGACTTTTCCCTATTAAGTGGGAACCATTCAAACAAGTAATATCTAAAACTTATTTTCTATAATAATATTATCTGCTAGTGTTTCAACTGTTGTTTTGGGAATTTTAATTGTCAAATTGGGAAATTTTTGCCATTTTCCCATGGGGAATTCCCTATATTAAATATACTGTAAAGGGGATTATTTTGGCAGGGTGAAAATTTCGCGATTTTTGAAATCTTGCATTTCGCGTGGGTGTAATTTTCGCATTACCAATAAAAGCAAGTATATATTCTATGTATATTATATATTTACCTGTATGGAGACATTTTTGCATGGGTAAAATTTTCGCGGTCATTTCTTTAGCGCGAAATAAGCGAAAATTTTACCCATGCAAAAATTGCCCCATTTACAGTAAAGTAAATTGCATATTATACCAGTGTTAATTTTTCAGGACTAGATGGCCATTTTGGAAAATTTAGCCAATTAAAATCACTGACAGTACTTACCTTACAATTTTTAATGGCTACTGACAGGTCACGTGTGTTAATCATGTCCATGTCATCATGGAACCAACTGAAAGAAAAGTTATATTAGGATAAATCAGTTTAGATAAGCATTTAACAATGTTTACAATGGTTTGTGGCCGCTTGGCCACCTAATACTCCCAAACATTTATTATAACAATAATCTTTTAATATCTTGTTTCAAAACTTCTACATGTTCTACAAACATTCCATCTGCATGATTTGTGTAATGAAAAATAAACTAGAACTGTCTCTTAAGAGCTAAATCCCCCTCCCCAACATTGACCTCCTGACCTTGACCTTTGACTTATGCACATGAATTTGGTATGTGACACATCATCTCATGTTAGTTTACATTTGTGCGAAGTCTGTTCAAAATGCATCTATAGACATGGAAGATATAGAGTGGACACAATATTGGGACAGACAGACAGACAGACAAACAGACAGACAGACAGACAGACAGACAGACAGACAGCAGTAGTAGTATTTGAACCTAGGCAGTCAAAGGTACTGTGATCTCTAAGTGAGCACTTTAAGCCACTTGGCAATCGAGGATCCTTGAGAATAAGAGAATACGGATGAATGAACAAACATGGCTTACACCAATTACGGTATATATACTACACACCAAAATTTATTTATTTATTCAAATTTTTTGGGTCATGTGATATACGCAATCTATTATTAACATTCATTTCATATGAAATATGATGTTCCATAACAGTGATTTTGTTATATTTAAAAAAAAAAATACTTTATGCCTTTAAAATTAGGAAAATTTGAAAAAAGTTCTGTAGCAACATTTTGTGAGTAAGAACAAATGGATTTAATTTGCAAGTATATCACCATTGTTTTGGCAATTTTAGTGATCAAATTGGGAAATTTTGCTCATTTTTCTTTCAGGTAAACTACCTTTTTTTGGTAGTAGACAAAACAAAATCACTGCATAAGCAAAAAGGGGTGCTAGAACAATGTGATTGTTATGCAGAAAAAAGATTAGGATAATTTAACTTTTATTTTTAATATTTTGTATTACCTAGTGTTGGTGCTTCAAAAATATAACAAAAATGAAATTCTGAATTTGATTTTTACCTTAAGGCTTTTTTTGCATATTGATGGTTGGTCATTTGTATTTGTAACAAAAACTTCTATAACTTACCATGAAAATTCTGCTTTTTGTAGATCATTTTTTATCACTTACCAAGAAAATTCTGCTTTTTGTAGATCATTTTTTATCACTTACCAAGAAAATCCTGCTTTTTGTAGATCACTTTTTATCACTTACCAAGAAAATTCTGCTTTTTGTAGATCATTTTTTATCACTTTACCAAGAAAATCCTGCTTTTTGTAGATCATTGTTATCACTTACCAAGAAAATCATGCTTTTTGTAGATCATTTTTTTATCACTTACCAAGAAAATCCGGCTTTTTGTAGATCATTTTTGATCAATGTTGGATCTACAACAATGCCATCTTTACACTGTAGAAGGTTGTCTTTGCTGTATAAAACGGCGACATCGTGAGACATGGCCGAATTAATCTCTTGTAAGGCACTCAAACTCTGCTGAAGATGTACATCAAAATCGGCATTCTTGTCTTCTGGTAACATTCCTGTTATAAATACAATAAATCATTTATCATAAATGTTTAAACACACTCTCTCTTTCTTATTCTCCCTCATGTCTCTAATTCTCTATCTCTTTCTCTCTTTTCTATCTCTCATTTTTAAAACTCTCTCTCTCTCTCTATCTATCCTGTAGATGATCATAGAAACAACTCAGTAACACATCTCATAGAAATATTAAACAAGTAATTGATTCATTGACACCTGATGGAAATACCTATCAAGTGACTGAACCATGGACACCTGATGGAAATACTTATCAAGTAATTGACCCACTGACACCTCATGGAAATACTTACCAAGTAACTGGCCTATTGACACCTCAAGAAAATATTTACCAATTAACTAACCTATTGACACCTCTTGGAAATACTTATTGAGTGACTGAACCATTGATACCTTATGGAAATACTTACCAATTAACTGGCTCATTGACACCTCAAGGAAATACTTACCAAGTAAATGACCCATTGACACCTCATGGAAATGCTTACCAAGTAACTGACCCATTTACACCTAATGGAAATGCTTACCAAGTGACTGCCCATTGAAACCTAATGGAAATGCTTACCAAGTGACTGACCCATTGACACCTCATAGAAATACTAACCAAATAACTCACCCACTGACACTTCATGGAAATACTTACCAAAAACCTCACCCATTGACACCTTATTGAAATGCTTACCAAGTGACTGACCCATTGACAGCTCATGGAAATACTTACCAAGTAAATGATCCATTGACTCCTCATGGAAATACTTATCGAATGACTGACCCATTAACACCTCATGGAAATAGTTATCAAATGACTGACCAATGGACAAATCACGGAAATACTTACCAAATAACTGACCCAAGTAAATGACTCGCTGACACCTCATGGAAATACTTACCAAGTGACTGACCCATTGACACCTAATGGAAATGCTTACCAAGTGACTGACCCATTGACACCTAATGGAAATACATACCAAGTAGCTGGCTCATTGACACCTTATGAGAATACTTACCAAGTAACTGGGTCATTGACACCTCATGGAAATACTTACCAAGTAACTGGGTCATTGACACCTTATGAGAATACTTACCAAGTAACTGACCCATTGACACCTCATGGAAATACTTACCAAGTAACTGACCCATTGACAACTCAAAGAAAAACTTACCAAGTAACTGACCCTTTGACACCTCATGGAAATACTTACCAAGTAACTGACCAATTGACACCTCATGGAAATACTTACCAAGTAACTGGCTCATTGACACCTCATGAGAATACTTACCAAGTGACTGACCCATTGACACCTCATGAGAATACTTACCAAGTGACTGACCCATTGACACCTCATGAGAATACTTACCAAGTAACTGACCAATTGACACCTCATGGAAATAATTACCAAGTAACTGACCCATTGACACCTCATGGAAATACTTACCAAGTAACTGACCCATTGACACCTCATGGAAATACTTACCAAGTAACTGACCCATTGACAACTCATAGAAAAACTTACCAAGTAACTGACCCTTTGACACCTCATGGAAATACTTACCAAGTAACTGACCCATTGACACCTCATGGAAATACTTACCAAGTAACTGACCCATTGACACCTCATGGAAATGCTTTCCAAGTGACTGACCCATTGACACCTCATGGAAATACTTACCAATTAACTGACCCATTGACACCTCATGGAAATACTTACCAAGTAACTGACCCTTTGACAACTCATAGAAAAACTTACCAAGTAACTAACATATTGACACCTCATGGAAATACTTACCAAGTAACTGACCCATTGACAACTCATGGAAAAACTTACCAAGTAACTAACATATTGACACCTCATGGAAATACTTACCAAGTAACTGACCCACTGACACTTCATGGACTTACCAAGTAACTGGCCCATTGACACCTCATGGAAATACTTACCAAGTAACTGGCCCACTGACACTTCATGGACTTACCAAGTAACTGGCCCATTGACACCTCACGGAAATACTTACCAAGTAACTGACCCATTGACACCTCATGGAAATACTTACCAAGTAACTGACCCATTGACACCTCATGGAAATACTTACCAAGTAACTGACCAATTGACACCTCATGGAAATACTTACCAAGTAACTGACCCATTGACACCTCATGGAAATACTTACCAAGTAACTGACCCATTGACACCTCATGGAAATACTTACCAAGTAACTGGCCCATTGACACCTCATGGAAATACTTACCAAGTAACTGACCCATTGACACCTCATGGAAATACTTACCAAGTAACTGACCCATTGACACCTCATGGAAATACTTACCAAGTAACTGACCCATTGACACCTCATGGAAATACTTACCAAGTAACTGACCCATTGACACCTCATGGAAATACTTACCAAGTAACTGACCCATTGACACCTCATGGAAATACTCACCAAGTAACTGACCCATTGACACTTCATGGACTTACCAAGTAACTGACCCATTGACACTTCATGGACTTACCAAGTAACTGACCCATTGACACCTCATGGAAATACTCACCAAGTAACTGACCCATTGACACTTCATGGACTTACCAAGTAACTGACCCATTGACACTTCATGGAAATACTCACCAAGTAACTGACCCATTGACACTTCATGGACTTACCAAGTAACTGACCCATTGACACTTCATGGACTTACCAAGTAACTGACCCATTGACACCTCATGGAAATACTCACCAAGTAACTGACCCATTGACACTTCATGGACTTACCAAGTAACTGACCCATTGACACCTCATGGAAATACTTACCAAGTAACTGACCCATTGACACCTCATGGAAATACTTGGTACACTGTAAAAACTGGGCTTTTAAATCTTTAGCATGCATTATCAACTTGGCCTTAAATAAGCATGGGTCTTTTGTGCCCTATAAATAATAAAAATAATAAAAATAAAATAATAACAAGCTTCAACTTCAATGGAATGCTATTTCAAAAGTGTCTCAGAAATGACCCTGCCAAACTAATATCTCCACCATGTGTATGATAAAAACATAAATAGCCACATTAACACACCCAAAAGTTGGTTCCTGTTTAGTTTCACATAGATCTGTTAAATAGTTTTTGAGAAAAATGGGGCAGAAAAAACTAAATAAACACTATATGTATCCCCCCCTTTGTTTGGCAACACAATAAAAATAATTATTAGTTACCCTGATGTTACCTCTGAAATACTGTCAAGTCCTACTGACTTTGTTTAAACGTGGCTATCTTTTCAAACTTATGATCATAATGATAATCTGCCTGGTTTTCAAACATTTGCATGATAGTTTTATAAAGTATTGCTTGATAGGTAAAGACAAAGAAGGATAAATCAGGATAAGTCAAAAATAGAAAGAAAACTTAAAACTGTCTCTTTTAAACCAAATACTCCCAATTCCAACATCTACAAGGGTATAATGTTTTCCCATGACCTTGACCTTTCTGATATGACTTTGGTTCTAGGTAATGACACACCTTTGCACACCTTTGCACCATGAAGATTATTCATGTGATGTTTTATGACAGTTATCCAAAGCAATGATGAGATATGGCCCTGACATGATTTTACAGACTGATAGAGGTGGACAGACATAGTTATCCCATTACACCCCCCTCAACCTAGTTTCTGGGGGGTATACGGTAATAAGCTGAATCCTTACAATCATCTAATTTTTGGCAATTTTCCACAAAAAAAACTATGGAAAAAGCATTAAGGTTGGAAGGTTAACTAGTTATTAAAAATTTCAAATTAATCTGCATCAAACAAGAATCTTCATTTAAAAAATGATTGAATTTGGCATAGCATTTATAGAAGATTGATTGAAAAGGGTTTTACGTCCTATTCAAAAATGTTTCACTTATATCAAGACATCACCAGTCAGGCATGATGTGGAAGAAATTTATTATCTTTGCCATGTACTCAAGGCAATGCACAGGAAGGGTTCTTTAATGTACCATGCCTGCTGTGATACAGGGCATCGTCTTTTCAGGTCTCATTCATAGGACCCCCAAATGCCGAGTGCTTGATGAAAGAACAGCCAGTACCTTTTTTCAAGTCTTGGTCAAACCCTGGCCTGGTTTGAACCTAGTACCTCCCACATACAGAGTTAGCGCTCTATCAATTGAGCTACTGAAGTGGCAGAAATAGAAGAGAAGATTTACAAAGAAATTGCTTCAAATAACACCTCATTTGTATAATTCATGAAATTAGGTGCATTAAAAATTAGTCGGAAAAAAAACCTGTCAAATATCTCTGTAAGGGTTATTTGTTTTTTTCTATTTATAGTAAGGACAAATATAAATTTTTAATCTTCCTCAACAAACAACCTTACTCATCAAATTTGGTTTAATGTGGTCCAGAAGTCCAAGAGGAGAAATTTAAAGCTCACAAATGGATGATTGCACATACACAGATGGATGATTGCACACACACAGATGGATGATTGCACACACACAGATGGATGATTGCACACACACAGATGGATGATTGCACACACTACTATTCAGTTTGTGCAGCTGAGTTAAGGTTGCCAAAATAAGCTTAAAATGGTCCAAGACTCATGATATGACAAACATCAAACTAGAGCAATCTTTTGAGATACCAATACTGCATTCCCCAGGAATTGTTATTCCTCAAATTTGACCTTGTGACTTTAACCTTTGACCTCCCTGGACCTAAATTTGGTATGTGATACATTATCTCATTTTTGTTTACATTTGGGCCACATTTGATCAAAATCCATCCATAGACATGAAAAATATGATATTAGGACAGACTGAAAGATGGACAGGGTGGTTCCCATATGTCCCATATACTGTTTAAATGTGGAGAATACTGTATATCGGGAATTTTTCGCGTAGGCTTTTTTTCGCGATTTATAAGACAAAATGGCAGGTAAAATTTTCGCTGTGTGTAATTTTCACGATATGGGTATATCAGCGTGAAAAATTCCCTATATACCGGTTTGCAATACGGTAACTAAATTATGACAACAAACATTAAACAAAGTATTAAACTTAAATAGACTGAAGATCTTTGTGATAGCTCAAACACATCGCTCGTTCAACTCAAAAGTGTAAATGAAAAATCAACAATTTTCGCTCTAATACAATATTTGTCAGAATAACATGCCGTCAGTAATTGTGAACAAAACACAAGCTTAAATCATGTTACAGATTTTGTCGGAATTAATGGAGCGAAACAATACAATTGGTATGGAATATTGAGCGCTACTCGTGATTAGTAATTAATTATAACTTTATGAGACAGTCTGTTGAAAACCCGCTTCATTAATCTCTTAATCCGATTACGACAGACAGGGGCGTATTTACTGTAAACACCTGTGTCGTCCACGCTTGATGATTGACTTTTCACCTGATTAGGTCACGCCGATCTGCAATTTGTATGGCATTATGAGTATCGCCCGTATTTCCGGTGATATATTTATGAACGGTAATAAAGTTTTTTGTTTATTTTTTATGTTGTTCCGATTATATTAATTGATTAAGTCTTCAAACATCAGGCAGATTAAGTGGTTTTCACTTACAAGCGATTTTACAATCACTAGGGAATACAAATTCAACATAGGTGTATAGAGTTGTAGCGAAATGGCAGGACGTATGGAAGGGTAAAATGGACAAAATATCACAACCACGCAAGTGAAATTTTCGCTAGGGGAAATTTTTGCGATTTTTTTTCACCGTGAATATAGCAAAAATTAGACACACGCGAAAAAATCCCGATATACGGTATAAATACCATTGTTAGGTCATCTATTTGTAGTTTAAGCAGAAATGATATACAGGTACTTATCAATAATGGCATTCATAGGGGTTGGGGGTGGTGTGGGGTGGAGTGGGGATGGGTGGGTGGTGGGTTTGGGTTATAAATACACAGAAAAATATTCAACTAATTAATATGGTAAGTGGTTTAAATGAGGAACAAGAAGGGATAAAAATGAATTCTTTTATCATGTCTATTATGACCTCACCTCTCTTGTAATGCAATCAGGGCATGGTATAAAGAAGTCATATGTAACACCGTGGAAGGATTCTTCAATCAAACTCTCAAAAACTTCGTGAATCAGCAGTAGGACATTTTCAGGCCTGGGTCCTGCACCAATATAACCAGTTCCTTGTCACTGTAAGTATATAAAAATAACATTCATGTGGAATCATTTCTTTTCATCATGTCCAATTTTTCATGGTTCTAAGAAAAAAAATAAGCAGTGGCTTGAAAAAAATACCCCCTTCCCCTCCCAAACATTACCCAGACAGACAGACAGATGGATGGACACTAAATTTGGTAAGTTATATGCTGTC
This sequence comes from Anadara kagoshimensis, assembly GCA_021292105.1. Lineage (NCBI taxonomy): Eukaryota > Metazoa > Mollusca > Bivalvia > Arcoida > Arcidae > Anadara > Anadara kagoshimensis. The sequence goes on along the minus strand of CM037873.1, from coordinate 49,236,889 downwards.
TCATGTTAGTTTACATTTGTGTCAAGTTTGATAAAAATTCATTATAGTAACATCATGTGAAATGAAAAAGAAAACTAAGGAAACAGCTATTATTATGTCCTGTTCTGTTTCGTAGTGTGGAAGGAGTGTAGGCTGGATAAAAGAAAAAAATATGATTAAAATTTCAAAGGGGCACAACTCTAGACAAAGAAATATAAAATTCCTTGATAATTCCCCAATATTTCCTTCATTTTTTCAAATTCCCTTACGCTTCTTGACATTCCCTGACAATTCCCTGACCTTGAAAAATAAAAATTCTCTGACTTTTCCCTGACGCGTGGGAACCATGTCTCTACCTGCAAACTAGTCAATCTAACACACATAGTCTATGATTGTTCATGTATAATGGTATTGTATATTCATTAACCATGTTTACAACTACAGATTGGTTGGTTAAATGTTGCTTAACGTCCCATCAGCAATTTTACAGCTATTCGCGACGAGAATTCTATGGATTAATCTATGAACAATTTTTGTATGCATGTGAAGTGTATGTTTACTGGTCTGCCTTGTACTAGCACGCACTCAGGGCGACTTTAACATGCTAGCTCACAGAGTCAGTACGCCACAGACAAGCTTATCACTCCCCTTGTCCATTATACTGACACCAGGTGAACCAGTAAAGGCCAACGGCAAGGGAAATTCACTTTCCAATATGTGGTCTGCACGGGACTTGAACTCACAGCGGTGAGAGACCCTGGATTTGAAGACTGACATCTTATCCATTAGGCCACACAGCCTCTTACAACTACAGAGTTATCATATATTTATCTAAAGTTTAAGTCTATTTGAAGTTTGACAGTTTCACAAAGCCGTTTTTTTAACATTCATGGTTTTTGTAGCATTTATCAAACTGAGAATATGATACTTCATTCTGGATGGAAGGCTAGTCCTGGTTCTTTTTTTTGTGGTTTGCACTTATGTTCAAAGGGCAATAACTCCCAGAAAAAATGAGGAAACCAAAAGTCAAATTAACGATATGAACATCTATCAATGTTGATACTTTGAAGTTTCATGACAGAGTGCTTCATATTTATATTTTTGAAGAATTTGTGCAGAGAATTTCCGATGGAAGGATGGAAGGAAGGAATGACGGATACTCAAATTTAATATCCCCCTCTTTCTTCGAAAATAAACACTTACTTTGTCTGTCGTATGAGTGCAAGGTGGTTATTTTTCTGTAACATAGAACCTCTTTTCCATATTAATTTACCATCAGAAAACTGGAACAATCGTACCTAAAAATTAAAATCAAAAGACATAATATGAATTAAGCTGAAAGAAATAACAATAAAGGTTTCATTAAAGAGAATATGCAGTTACCACGAGAGATTGATTAAGTCATTAAGAGCAATAAGAGTTACTTCCCTTTACTCAACTGATAATCTTTTTGATTGATTGATTGAATGGGGATTTACCTCCCAGTCAAGAATATTTCATCATTTATATCAAGATATTGCCAGCTTAGGTGAAGTGGCTGAAATTTTGCCTGTGTTACACTGATGGCATTATAAAGCAGGGTTTCTTAGCAGTCATGCTCACCGTGACATGGTACTTTGTTTATTTTAAGTTCACATCAGAAAGAACCATGACTTTCATTTGGTGAAAAAAAAAGTCACCTCCCACTTTCAAGTCTTGGGTCAGAGCAGGTCAGGGTTCGAACCCACAGCCTCCACGACAATAGGCAATCTTACCCAAAGTTCCATGTCGAGTAAGCAAATTTCCATGTTCATGGAGCAATTCCTTAAAGAGTGACAACAAACAAATTTCTTACCTGAGCTCGATTAAAAAGACCTGCAGGTAAGTATCCAAATTTATATACAATCTTATTTTCTCTCACTCCTGTTTTCTTCTTTACATCTGGCCATTGCAACTGAAATAGAAACAGAAGAAATTATTTTTAACCATTTCTGATAAGGTTATTATTGCCGACTGTTTTTTTTTTTTTTTTTTTTTTCACTTTGGACACTTGTTTAATTGAAGCCTGTCCAGTTGAAATGTTGCATCATCAAGATGGGGTCTATACTCATCATTTGTATTCTTTGTCATCTTGATTCTTACTGGTATTAAATGTATCGGTTTTCCAGTTGGGTATCTCCTTTTTCCTTTTTTATGGAAAAACTTAACAGATTTCTACCCTGCTTGTCGCTATGTACGATTTAAATTTCAAAAGGACATAACTCATAAAATATTTTTTTTTTCCATGGCTGTTTTTTACAGAAACATATTTCGAAATATTTGATATAGATCATACCATTTTTAAAAAGAAGCTTGCTGCAATTAACTCTCATGATGATTATTTTGTCCTCGAGAAACATGGAAGTTAATCGCCTGCGAATAAAAGTTTACAGTAATAACTTATATAAATTAAAGCTGGCCCCGCTTTCACAATCATTCCTGAGCTAAGATTTTCCTTAACTCACATTTAGCTAATTTTGGTAATCACTTTTTGGAAATACTGATGAATATTTTTGTAAAAACTAAATGCAAATGTTTTAATCTAGAAGTGACCTTAAAAATGACACCTTAATTTCATGAATATCTTGAAAATTAACAAAATTATAAAGAAATTTTAATGAAGACTTAAGTTAACATGGTTAAGGAAAATCTTAGCTAAGGAATGATTGTGAAACTGGGGCCTGGACTTTATTAACTTTTAGACTGTACTGTACCTCAGATGGCTCTTCTTCAGGTAACAAACAAGGTACAATATTTACAGGATCCTTTGGTAATGGGAATGTTAGATCAAATTCTTCTGTCAATTGTCGTAACCAGGTGTGCAAACTAGAATCGTACTTCTCCCAAATAACAGACAATTTTTCATGTGGAAATCTGCCTTTGTTTTCCTGTATGATAGAAAATGACACAAATAATCGATGGGCCAATGTGTACTTGTTTAAAATGGTTAGTTAAGAAATTTTTAAGATTTTTGCACCCCTAAATCACCTTGACCTAAATTTAGTAGCCATGGCAACATCATGAATAAATTTGATTTCTTCCAACCGATGCATGCTTCTGATCAAGTATAATTGAAATCTGTCCATTCGTCCCAGATATGTCGAAAATATGTGGGCTCTGCCATAAGCTCACTTAACCCGCAGTCAAGTGAGCTAAAAATGATTAATATATACGCAAAACCACACATATATGGTTTTCTGACGTAGCTGATCCCACAAGTTTATTGTGCGGACGGATACATTACACGAGTGCGCTCTGCGCACGAGTGTAATGTATACGTTCGCACAATAAACGAGTGTGATCAAGCTACGTCAGAAAACCACTTATGTGTGGTTTTGTATTTATCACATGCCCCACCAAACTAAATAAAAAGCTTTCTTTGGCTTAATCTGTCACAGAATTCACAATCAACTCAGTATTTCATATTGATTTTTGATCTGATTCGAAAAATCTGATACCTGACTGGAAAAACTGCTAAAGAAGTAATTAAAAACAACAGATAACTCTTCTTTTACGCATCATTGGTTAACATTTTACTAATACCATCGTAAACACTGGGAAAAATTAAAAAACAAACATTGATTTTACAAAATTATTTAATATCGTCCGCGATTCTCCCAACTCGAGTAAATTCTCCCAACTTAACATGACGTATGTATCACATATTGACGTCATATTATTTTTGTCATTACGTATCACATAATGACGTCATATTATTGTTGTCGGAAAAGGGAATTCCCCTAAAAGGAGTTCCGGCTACTATGATGATACGGAATGTTGTATCACACACGCGTGTGATACATACTTCCATATCACATAGCTCGAAAAAACAGTGTATTGCTATAGTAAGATTAAAGGGGTATGTGATAAAACAATATCATTCATATTCTCTAAATGAGGCTCATTTTACAAATATTTTTCAATATGTTTGTTATTTGAATTCCTGTTTTGAATAATTTTGTTAATCGGAATATGTGGAGATTATGTGGACCAATGCCAACAACAACGACAATTTTAAATCAACGTTTTTATTTTCACACTTAAGAATTACTAGTCGCTAAATTCATCACTGGGGTTGACTTTTACGTCACAAATTTCAAAATTTAGGTTGAATTTAGCAAAATTTCATGCTTAAGTTCAAACCCTGCATATAGTTAATCATTCAATGACATTTACGTGTATAAGAGAACTTTTAACGGACACTACACATGCCATAACATTTACCTGTATAAGAGAACTTTTAACGGACACTACACAGGCCATAACATTTACCTGAATTAGAGAACTTTTAACAGACACTACACAGGCCATGACATTTACAATCCACTGTGGATTAATAACAACTTTATCTCTTAGGAAATCATTGTCAAAATACTGTAACGTTCCGAGGTCACCCAGGAATTTCACTGCTTCTTTGACCTGTTAATAAAAATCATTAAAATAACTAATATGTCCAAACACTCAGACCGCAGATAGAATTTTTACTGTCACTCTGCACAGGGCCTAGTTGGAGAAAAAAAAAATTCAGTGAATTAGGATCCCTCACCAACAGTTTTTTTTTTGTGATTTGCACTTATTTTCAAAGGGCAATTACTTCCAGGAAAATGAGCAAATCAACTCGGGTTAATGATATGTGCATCTTCTATCAATGTGGATGCTTTGCACCAAGTTTCATGAAATAGTGCATCATAGTTTGGAGAGAATTTTTTTTTTTTTTTTTTTTTTTTTTTTTTTTTTTTTTTTTTTGGTATTAATAGTTTTTATTCCATCTTCATACATTAAACATAATCATTTCATTAATATATAAATACACACTTTAACAGAGAAAAATATACAAATTATAAATTCATCCATTTCTATCTAAAAGTAAATTAATAATATTCCATGATTGTCTTATGTTGTTTGCTATTTTGGGACTTAACATATATAGAGAGAACAGTTCTAATTTTCTGTAATCTTTGATTGATTGTAAAGCAATTTTATAGTTTGGCCTGGTCTTTCTCAATTTACATAAGTATATGTGATTTTTGATGATCAGAAAACAGAGATTAATTATATGTTTGTTTGGATGATTTGTCAAACCAAGAATAAAATGTCGTATGTTTTTGTCAATAAATAAACCACAACTATTCTAAAGGTCATCTAAAAGACCAAACCAAACCGATCGACTGTAACTACATTCATAAAATAAGTGAATCAATGTTTCTTTTGTTTCAAAACAAAAAGTACACAGTTCTGTTTCTGAAAGTTTACACTTAAATAATCGATCATTTGTAAAAATTATATTATGATTGATCTTGAACTGCAAAGACTGCAACTTTGAATCGCTGGTAATAATAAAAGGCGATTATATATATGTTTCCAGTTTATTTCGTGGATACTAGTGTTAAGTTGTGTATGAAAAAAATCTTGTGTTTAAAAGGGTCCTTTTTAACAGATTTTAAGAACATGTTGTAAAATATTTTTGAAACTTTGTCTTTCCGTTTTAAATATTGTATATTAACATTTTAATTTCTTTATTAAACAAATTATTTTTTAAGATATTTTTTGTGTTTATAGCATTACTAGACCCGCGTAACTCACATGATTTATTGAACAGCCGTATTTTTCGTTGCACTCTCCGCAGTTCAAGAAAAATCCATGTTCGTCAATAATATCATTAATAAAATAATGTCACAATCGACCATGTTCTTGAAAAATACCATTTTTTTATCAATTCTAATCTCGGGATTGTACCATAGAGGTTGGGAAATAATGTCATTCGGGGATGCAGTGAGGGATTGGTTTAATTTTGCCCAATTTTGAAAAACATCTATCCAAAAAGAATTGAATCCTGCACAACATTTTGATATGCCAATTTCCTGTAGGAAAAGTATTTTATCTCCTCCAATTTTTCAAGCGTATCTAACAAAAGACATTTCCAAGATGAGTTATTCAGAGGGTCAATTAGTTTTTTAATCCATGTCATTTTAAGTGCTCGATAAAAAGATTGTATATGAGGCACCCGAAGTCCGCCATGTTCCAGGTCGTTATACATAATATTTCGTTTAAGTTTATCTACTTGCCATTCCAGATGAAGTTAAAAATGTGTGATTGTATTTCATCTGTTATTCTTTTAGGGGGATCTGGAAGTGCCATGAAAGTTTGAATCAATATTGGTAATGCGATTGTTTTCACCACTGTGACTTTTCCCATTAAGGACAAATTTCTATAAGACCAGTTTTGAGAACGTTTTTAAAAGAGGTAACCTTTTCAGTGTAATTCTCGATATATATCGAGTATGCTTGTAAATTATATTTTAGCCTAGAAGTTTAAAAGATCCACTGTGATTCCATTTTAAACACTTTTTAGTTTGCAATTCCTCAATGCATCCCCTCCTGGACCCAATCCACACAACCTCGGTTTTTTCAAAGTTTGCTCTCAAACCAGAACAGTCGCCAAAATCTTCAATTATTTAATAGCAGAGTTAAGAGATTCAGAGTCATCGTCCAGCATAAGGCTGGTATCATCTGCATACTGTCCTATAAGATATTCAGAATCGTTTATTGTGATGCCTTTTATTTTAGGGTCTTGTTTAATTGCTGCACTTAATAACTCAGCGGATATGATGAAAAGATAAGGGGAAAGTGGATCCTTGTCCGACACCCCGTTGAATCTGGAAGAAACTAGAACAGTGACCGTTGTATTGAGTACAGCTTGTTATGTCTGAATAAAAAGCAAGAAACCACTTGATGATTGAGTTCCCAAAACCAAAGAATTTAAGTGAATTTTCAATAAAAGACCATTCTATGGAATCAAAAGCTTTTTCAAAATCAAGAAGAAGCAAAATACCTGGAATATTTTCTGTTTCTGTTTTTTCTAAAATGTCATATACCAACCTATTTGTCTCCCCAATAAACCTCCCTTTTATAAAGCCTGTTTGTGATTCTCTTATTATTGTATTAAGAACTGGTTTAATTCGGCTAGCTATTGCTGCTGATGCAATTTATAATCTACATTCAGTAAGGAAATCGGCCTCCAATTTTTTAAGTAAAATTTTGACTTTCCCTCCTTAGGAATACATGTGATCACCCCCTGCCTTTGTGTAATAGAGAATTTACCATTATTATACCATAATTTAATGATTTGACAACAAATTCTCTAATATCATTCCAAAAAAATTTGTAAAATTCGATTGTAAATCCATCCATTCCTGGCGATTTTCCGTTTTTCATAAAATTCAAAGCATTTGTACATTCGAGATCTGATAGTTCCCTTTCAAGTGCCACTGACTGTGTTTCATCAAGTTGATTTAAAAAGGCATTATTTTTATCAAAGAAATGTGATTTTATCATTGCTCTGAAGGTTTGGGATGTATATAAGGTTCTGTAAAAATCTCTTTGGGCATTTATTATATCAGACTGGCTATCCAATTCTGTACCATTATCAAGAATCAATTTTGGTATTGTTTTTTCCAGATATTGTCTTTTTCTAAATTGCAAATATATTTACTGCTTTTATCCCCCTCTATTAACCATTTTGCTTTCGATCTCATTATTAATCCTCTTATTTATCTTCCCTTAAAGTTTTAATTCATGTTCTACATTTTCTATTTCATCTCGAGATGATATGGTTCATTTTCGTAAAGATTTTTAAGCTTATTTCTAATTTAAATTCCTTTTCAATATTAATTTTCTTTTTATATGATGAATATGAAATTGTTTTTCCTCGTAAATTTAATTTAATCATTTCCCATAGTAGTTGGTCGTTTATTGAATATTCTGTTAGATTATTAACCAGGTTAATCAAATACTGGTTACATGTTTCTTTAATTGATTTTTTGCAATATTTATATATTCTTGGTCATACAGTAAACCATTATTAAATTTCCAAATACCCCTCCCATTTTCATGTTCTGAAAATTTAAGTTCTATTGTAACAGGTGAATGGTCGGACTTATAACAAGTGTCTATATCAGCATTTACCAAAAAACCTTGAACATCTAAGGAAATCAAAAATAATCTAATCTACCATTTTTGATATTTTCTTTTGGACCCCTCAGGTATACCTTTTCACATTAGGGTTTAGTTCTCCATATGTCTACAAGATCGAATTCGCTCATAATTTGAGTATTTTTGCTGAGCTTTTGGATTATTCTTATGGACATAATTAGTGGTGTCTGCCTGGTAATCAAGTGCCACATTAAATCTCCACCTAAAATTATTGCGGTATTATTAAAAATACTAATATTATCCATAACTCGTTGATAAAATTGTGGTTGATCTGTGTTAGGACCATATACTGCCGCAAGAGTAAATCTCTTATTATGAAATTCTACATTTAGAATTAGAAAGTTTCCATTTGGATCTTTGATTTCATCAATTATTTTGAATTGAAATGAATTATTAAATTAAATTTGGAGAATTTGCACAGACAAGAATTTTGGACAGACAGAAACTTGAATTTAATATCTTCCTCATTCTTCCAAAAGGCAGGGGCTGAAAAACACTTAGCACTGAGCAATTAACTCGGGCACAGTCACAAAAATAATGAAAGATAATATTGCAATATTTGTACATGTTTGATTTATCAATTATTTTGCTTTTTGCAAATTTGGGTTTTTCTACTTCAATTCATAAACTTTGTTTTGGAGTGGCATATTTATAAACATTTCAACCTGCAACTGATTCACTGTCAGGCTCAGCAATCGCCTCCTCGGTATCTTTGACTTTGATCAGTTGCTTCATCCTTTTTCTGGTTTTAGAATGTCAAAAAGTAGTTGATTTAGTTTTCTTGGACATGCTTATCTTATTCAGCTTTGCATTTTATCATAGAAGCACTTGGAATATCCCTTTGATTTTACAATACACCTAGTGAAGTTCCAAATTATAAATGTGTCATGATGAGGTATATGCAAATTTACAATTGTTGGAACAACTTATACATTTTAACATTTGTTTAATAATCATCAAAAGATTAACTACTTACGTCTCGGTCGTCATATATCCCACAATCCATTGCATACGTTTTGACTTGGTTCCATTCTAGGATACTACATGTGGCTCTCTCACTGTAACAAAAAAAAACATCTAATTTTATGTTGCTTCATTTTAATCCCTTCTAGTCGTAAGTCTCTCTGTATCTACCACAGTGTGGTAGATACTAAAGATGGGTATTATCAAAATTTTTGTATCACAATATATTATGATACGCAGATGCTGTATCGCAATACGTATCATAATATATTATTTTAAAACTGAGGAAGGCAAAGAGCCTTTTACAATGTTGAATTCGCTGCTGTCGGCCATGTTGTTAATAACACGTTGTTATGGAACGAGTTTCATATTTGGCTGTTTCATATCTGTTTGATAGCTTTATATAGTATGACGTAATATTTATACAAATTCCAGTCAGTTGAGTTTATAAACAAATCGGACGCCTCTAGGGCAGTTTGTGCGTTCATTTAAGCTATAAAAAGATTTGTTACTTTACCTTTAAAAAATACCAGTATTATCGAATCAGATCTGTCATATCGCGATACGTATGTATTATGAAATTGTATTGTGATATACCAGTATACTGATAATACCGCGCACCAATATGCCACATGTGGCCTATTCTTTTTCGGATTCTACAGAGGTGTAATAAGCATGCACTGAGAGACGGGACCTTGGTTTTGAGTCTCATCTGAAAGACTACTCTATCAACGAGCTTTTTACAGCTCTAGTGTTTTCTAGATCATATATCAGCATATTGCATAATCAAAGGAAGTGTAATTAGATGCCATTTCTTCTTTTATTTGTGTGGGATTAACTTTGGTGTGTTTCAAGAGAGCAAAATAATTGCAAAATTTAACAGTCGTGAACTTGTTTCAGAGAATGGTTTCATTTTTACCAAATATTCAGCTATAGTCAATATTGAGAAAGTTTATAGTCACAAAATGGTTTTGGTAAAAGAATTGCAAAAGTTGATATCTGCCAATAATAGTTGCTTTTTACTTTGTCCCCAAAATGAAATTAAAACCATTTAAGTCCAAAATTACATGGTTCTTACACTTTATTAAAAATTTCATGATAATATATAATATAAGTTATACAGGGCTTTGGCAGGTTACATGGTCCCATGTACCCCGTCAAAGATTTATGCAGCTCAGGGTACATTCATCTTTGACGGGGTACATGAGACTGTGTAACCTGCCAAAGCCCTGTATAACGTTTTTGTCACCCTTCAAAGCGTAACCAGTTGGATCTTTTTAACTTCCATTTTGTATTTTGTGTGACTTGCGTACATTGTCGCCATGTTTGTTTACCATAACTAGACGTCAGAGATGTTCGAGTTACTTCCATTTTACCGCTAAACATCGCATGCGTTCATGTGCCCCGGCAGATTTCCGAACACAGTTTATGTACCCCGCCAAGTTAACCAATCGAGAAATTTCTTTAAAGGGTGACAATTCCCTCATATAATTCATTTTTTCCATGACATTCTAATGCACTTTATAACAAGACCACTGCTAGGCACAGCAAGATACACTCATTTACATTTTTTCCATTAAACTCTTAGTAAAAATGGCAATGATGACAGAGAATACAGGGACATAAAATATTTATGTACAGTTCAACCTGCCTTAAAGGCCACCTGCTTATAAAGGTCAGTATCCCAATTGTTCTTCATTCATATTATTTGAACCACTATAGAAAGGCAACCTGCCCATAAAGGTCACTTTTACTGGATCCTTTGCATGGCCTTTATATACAGGTTTGGCCGTAGTATCAGGTAAAAGGGAAAGAAAAACCAAGGTTCTAGTCTATAACATGTCCTGGTCTGTTCTGTAGTGTGGGAGAATTGGGTCAGTTAAGAAACAAGAGGCCCATGGGCCTTAACGCTCACCTGATGAAGAGTACATATCTTATGCAGAGGTTCAATGGCCAATGACATTAATAAAAGAGAATATCAAAATTTTCAGCAGTAAGGGCCAATAATATGCAAGTATTTTTGCAAATTATTTATAATAATTATTATATAAGTATGCTATATATAACATATTTAAAGTCTAGCTACAATATATTATTTATAAACAGCTAAAACATCTGTATATTAATATGTGCATTAGGCCAATACCTACAATATTCCAATATACATGCCTATACAAAGAGTTTATAGTTTTTGAGATAATTAACCATTTAAGTATTCGTTTGCATCTATGACCTTGACCTTTGAACCTATGACCTTCATTCATATATCAAAATGATCGATAGGCCAATACCTACAATATTCTAATATACATGCCTATACAAAAAGTTTATAGTTTCTGAGATAATTAACCATTTAAGTATTAGTTTGCATCTATGACCTTGACCTTTGAACCTATGAACTTCATTCATATATCAAAATGATTGTTGTGCAAATGCCTACAATATTCTAATATACATGCCTATACAAAATGTTTATAGTTTTTGAGATAATTAACCATTTAAATATTCGTTCGCAGCTATGACCTTGACCTTTGAACCTATGACCTTCATTCATATATCAAAATGATCGTTAGGCCAATACATAAAATATTCCAATATACATGCCTATACAAAAAGTTAATAGTTTTCAAGATATATTGACAAATACATAATTTTTAGCAATTTCCCCACTCAGCACCTTACCATTTCCCCATTTTGAGCCCCATGGCTACCATTTGTGCAAATCTGAAACTAGATGACCTAAGGATGTTATATATGAAATAAATAAGGTATATGTCTTGTAGATTCAGAGGAGAAGATTTTTAAAGTTTTTCACTATTTCCCCCCTTATGGGGCCCCAAGGGGACATAACTCCTTCATTTGTGCAAATCTGAGAGGGCTTCACCCAGGCATGATGGTTACCAAGTTTCATTAAATTTGGCCCAGTGGTTTTGGAGGAGAAGATTAAAATGTAAAAAGTTTACGCACGACGGACGACGGACGACGCACGACGGACGAAGATGGATAGCAATAGCTCATCTGAGCTTTCAGCTCAGGTGAGCTAAAAACAACATCAAAATTTCAAAGGAACACAACTCTTGAGAAACAAATAGAAAAATCCCTGAAAATACCCTTGCATATCCTTAATTTTTTCAAATTCCAAGACATTTTTCTTAAAATTCCTTGACAATTCAAAAGTCAATGCATCCAAGGTGTACAATTTCCATAGTCAAATGTTTTAAAAATTATGTTCACATAAAATCCATGGATTTAAATGGAAATGCCACAAAAATCCACCTAGTTGAGTTGAGTTGAGAAAGGATGTTTAACGTCCCAGTCAAGAATATTTCACTTATATCCAGACGTGACTAGCTATAGGTGAAAGTGCAGAAATTTTGCCTGTGTATTGCCCTGATGACATTATACAGCAGGGTTCTTCAGCGTGCCAAGCCCACCGTGATACAGGACCTCATTTATTTTAAGTTCCCATCCGAAAGAACTGTGACTTTCATTTCATAATGCCGAGTGCTTGGTGAAAGAACAGTCACTGCCCACTTTCAAGTCTTGGGTCAGACCCGGCTGGGGTTTGAACCCACAACCTCTCACTTACGAAGTGAGCACTCTACCAACTGAGCAACCGCAGTGGTTCACCTAGGTTTGAATCTCACTCTTCCAGATCCTGGTGTGAGAATCATTGACTTACTTGTAACAGACCACCTCAATAACAGTAAAATAATCTTGATCATCCTACTAAATAAACCATCATGGATTCATAGATTTTATTGTACTTACGCAAGAATTTTTTTCTCCAGTTCCAGCCAGACTTGTGGTACCTGTTCCCCCATATATTTCTGCTGCAGTGTCACTTGTATTAAGTGTTTCTCCAAATCTGCTATTCCCTAAAACAGAAATAGATAAATTTTGATCGTGAGTTTTACAAAATCAGTTGTAAGGATCCCAGTATTCCAACTTGACAAAACATGGATATGCTGTATAATACTAGGGTTTCTTTCCTAATTTTAATTTGCAGCTAAAGATCCTGATTGGCAGCTAAAGATCATCACTTTCATGCCCATGACATTAAGAGGCCATTTTTAAACATATGCACAAAACTGGATCTTGTGACTTGCACAGTATTTACACCTTGCCCTTTGTACAAATTGAATTGAAGAAAGTTGGTATTTCACTATATACACTCACTGGAAAACATTTCAACTCCATTTTCCCGAAATTACCAGATTTTCGTTTTTACTCGTAACTTTCAACTGGCAATCATAAGGTTGTAATAATTTATTGTAACTTCAAAATTGTACAACTTATGCCAAAATTGTAAGGGTAGACAAGTATGTTTTATTAGAAAAAAAATTTTTGGAACTTTTGGATATGAATGACATAAAAAAGGAGATATAATAATAATCTTATATAAATTTGATCATGTCAATAACACCGCTGTCAATAACTCAGACCACTTTGTCAATGCTTAAAAAAAAAAAAACAAGTGACATCATGAGTGAAATGTCCCACATGAAACAAGAGGCCCATGGGCCTTAACGCTCACCTGAGGCAGAGTACATATCTTTTGCAGAGGTTCAATGGTCAATGACATTAATAAAAGAGAATATCACAACTTTCAGCAGTAAGGGCCAATAATATTCCAATATACATGCCTATACAAAAAGTTTATAGTTTTTGAGATAATTAACCATTTAAGTATTCATTCAATTCTATGACCTTGACCTTTGAACCCATGACCTTCAATCATATATCAAAATGATCCTTAGGCCAATACCTACAATATTCCAATATACATGCCTATACAAAAAGTTTATAGTTTTTGAGATAATTAACCATTTAAGTATTCATTTGCATCTATGATCTTGACCTTTGAACCTATGACCTTCATTCATATATCAAAATGATTGTTGTGCAAATGCTTACAATATTCTAATATACATGCCTATACAAAAAAGTTTATAGTTTTTGAGATAATTAACCATTTAAGTATTCATTCAATTCTATTACCTTGACCTTTTAACCCATGACATTCATTCATATATCAAAATGATCCTTAGGCCAATACCTACAATATTCCAATATACATGCCTATACAAAAAGTTTATAGTTTTTGAGATAATTAACCATTTAAGTATTTGTTTGCATCTATGACCTTGACCTTTGGACCTATGACTTTCATTCATATATCAAAATGATCGTTGTGCAAATGCCTACAATATTCTAATATACATGCCTATACAAAAAATTTATAGTTTTTTGAAATAATTAACAATTTCAATATTCGTTTGCAGCTATGACCTTGACCTTTGAACCTATGACCTTCACTCATATATCGAAATGATCGTTAGGCCAATACCTACAATATTCCAATATACATGCCTATACAAAAAGTTTATAGTTTTTGAGATAATTAACCATTTAAGTATTCTTTCAATTCTATGACCTTGACCTTTGAACCCATGACCTTCAATCATATATCAAAATGATCCTTAGGCCAATACCTACAATATTCCAATATACATGCCTATACAAAAAGTTTATAGTTTTTGAGATAATTAACCATTTAAGTATTCATTCGCATCTATGACCTTGACCTTTGAACCTATGACCTTCATTCAAAATGATTGTTGTACAAATGCTTACAATATTCTAATATACCTGCCTATACAAAAAAGTTTATAGTTTTTTGAAATAATTAACAATTTCAATATTCGTTTGCAGCTATGACCTTGACCTTTGAACCTATGACCTTCACTCATATATCGAAATGATCGTTAGGCCAATACCTACAATATTCCAATATACATGCCTATACAAAAAGTTTATAGTTTTTGAGATAATTAACCATTTAAGTATTCTTTCAATTCTATGACCTTGACCTTTGAACCCATGACCTTCAATCATATATCAAAATGATCCTTAGGCCAATACCTACAATATTCCAATATACATGCCTATACAAAAAGTTTATAGTTTTTGAGATAATTAACCATTTAAGTATTCATTCGCATCTATGACCTTGACCTTTGAACCTATGACCTTCATTCAAAATGATTGTTGTACAAATGCTTACAATATTCTAATATACCTGCCTATACAAAAAAGTTTATAGTTTTTGAGATAATTAACCATTTAAGTATTCATTCAATTCTATTACCTTGACCTTTGAACCCATGACCTTCACTCATATATCAAAATGATCGTTAGGCCAATACCTACAATATTCCAATATACATGCCTATACAAAAAGTTTATAGTTTTTGAGATAATTAACCATTTAAGTATTCATTCAATTCTATGACCTTGACCTTTGAACCCATGTCCTTCAATCATATATCAAAATGATCGTTAGGATAATACCTAAAATATTCTAATATACATGCCTATACAAAAAGTCTATAGTTTTTGAGATTAATAATCATTTCAGTACTTGTTTACATCTGTGACCTTGACCTTTAAACTCATGACCTTTATTTATATATCAAAATGACCACTGGGCCATTACCTACAATATTCTAATATACATGCCTATACAAAAAGTTTATAGTTTTGCAGATAATTAACTATTTTGGTAAACTTGTACATCTGTGACCTTGACCTTTAAACCCATGACCTTAATCGATATATCAAAATGATCGTCATGTCAATACCTACAATTAACCAAAAATCCTACGTCATTATCACCAGAAATGTTTAAAAAATAGCATTTTTTATCAAAGGTCAAAAACTGGGACATGACCTTGACCTTTGACCTTGACATCAATCAGAAGAAAATTGCAAGACAAGATCAACAGTGAAAACTCCATACAATTATCTTCAGCAATTATGAAGTTATAACAATAAATGTCTCATTTTAAAAATTACATAATTTTACGCAAAAAACGCGTAACCTATTTTTCGTTCAATTTTCATGAAAAATACAATTTTAGTGTATCTAGGTATCCTAAATCCAAAAATCTAATCAAAATTTGCCTGCACCTTTTGGTTTCAGAGAAGAAGATTTTTTTGTCTTTCGGCTATTTATAGTAACGGCAGCCATATTGTTGGGCGTGGTCAAACCCCGAACACAATTTTAAAAGCCTGTTATCTAGGCATAATAATCACCAAGTTTCATCAAATTTGGCTTAGTAGTTTTGGAGGAGAAGATTAAAATGTAAAGTTTACGCACGACGGACGACGGACGACGAACGACGAACGACGCACGACGGACGGTGATAGATAGCAATAGCTCATCTGAGCCTTTCGGCTCAGTTGAGCTAAAAACAAAGTTATTCGTTAATATCTCAACAGTTGAAGCGAATGCAGTATGATTGTAAATAATTGTCGCATGCATACTAATGCCTACCCTTATTTGAGGCTAGGAGTAAGTATGGGTTAACTTAGTTTTGATCGTAAGTTTTACAAAATCAATTGTGACAACAACATTAAGAAGACATATATATATGCAACACTTGATCCCAGTATTTGTGACTTACCGTCCCTTCTATTGCACTGACATAATGGAATCCAGCTATCTGTGGATAACGTAGGCGGAGATCTTTTTCGGGTATCTCTGGTGTGGGTACCTATTATGATGAACAAAAAACAACATAAAAATCTTTGAAAAAACTAAAAGATTTGCAGACATTAAGTCTTTGGTTGGAGTACAGTCAGACCAGTATATAAAGGCTACCCAAGGGAACTAATAAAAGTGGCCTTTATGGACAGGTGACCCTTACATAAGGTTTAAATAACACGAATAAAGAATAATTTGGATAATATTTTACTAGCCTTTAAAAGCAGGTGACCCTTATATAGAGGTGGCCTTTAAGGCAGGTGGCTCTTATATAGAGGTGGCCTTTAAGGCAGGTGATCCTTATATAGAGGTGGCCTTTAAAAGCAGGTGACCCTTATATAGAGGTGGCCTTTAAGGCAGGTGGCTCTTATATAGAGGTGGCCTTTAAGGCAGGTGATCCTTATATAGAGGTGGCCTTTAAAAGCAGGTGACCCTTATATAGAGGTGGCCTTTAGGGCAGGTGACACTTATATAGAGGTGACCTTTAAGGCAGGTGATCCTTATATAGAGGTGGCCTTTAAAAGCAGGTGACCCTTATATAGAGGTGGCCTTTAAGGCAGATGACACTTATATAGAGGTGGCCTTTAAGGCAGGTGATCCTTATATAGAGGTGGCCTTTAAAAGCAGGTGACCCTTCTATAGAGGTGGCCTTTAAGGCAGGTGACACTTATATAGAGGTGACCTTTAAGGCAGGTGATCCTTATATAGAGGTGGCCTTTAAGGCAGGTGGCTTTTATATAGAGGTGGCTGTTAAGACAGGTTTGACTGTATATCGCATCAGACAACTGACATAATGGTTGGTTTAAGCTGAATAACTTCATCTAATACTACTCGGTGTTGTAGATACCAGGAGTGGAATGAAGCAATAGCTATGGGATGGTGGAGAAAACAAGAGTGTCCCTAGAAATTTACCAATCTTTCACAAGTGACCAGCTGTCACAAAACAGAATATACCCAAATGGGATTAGCACCTAGGTGGTGAGAGGCATTTTGATCCATAATGGCTTGCATAAAACCACTCAACCACCAAGGCCCCATAAATACTATGGCATGTACAACTAGTATTGCTCTATAAGGACTGAGACCTATCCAACCAACCATGCATTATGTTATGGGAGAGATACAATCATAAAACATACCCCTATGACTTTGGTTCAAGATCATGACACACTATTGGACGACAATACAGAATGGAGTAGAACAATAGTGCTACCTAAGTGGGAGTTGGTGGGTTTGAACCCCAGCCAGGTTTGACCCAAAACTTGAAAGTGGATAGTGACTGTTTTTTCACAAAGCACTCAGCATTACGAAATAAAGTCACAAATAAACAAGTTCCTTTGACGGTTGTTATGGCACTATAAAGAACCCTGCTGTGTAATGCCATTGGCGCAAAACATAGGCAACATTTCTGCACCTTTGCTTAAACAAACAATTTATTGTTTACCAGGTAATTAACTATTTCAGTATTCTGATGCATGTGACCTTGACCTTTGACCTCATGACCTTGCTATAGCAGAAATTTTTACTTACAAAATTGGGAACAAATGTGCATTTTGGGCATTTAGAATGGGATTTTTTATTTCTAAATAAACATTCGTAAATAATTTACCTGATCTGCTTGTGTTCCTACGACGATAATAGGAGTATCCGGAGCGTGGCAAGCCACTGAACTAAGCCAGAAATCTAAACCAGCATGTTCAAATCCCATCCTCATATTCCAAAGTAACATGTACACAGCACGGTTTGACAAGAAAAACTGAAATTACAATATAATTATAATATATATATATATCTATTATATCTCAATGAAAATTCTTAAACTTAATATATTCGTGGTGTTATGAGGTAAAGTTGAGAAATGTTGAATGTTGGCTTGGGGAATAGGGGTTCCCTAAAGGGGATATTCTTTATTATATCTCACAAAAAATATTTAAACTATTATGAGTCAATTTCTAAGTCAATTTCTAATCAGGTGGTATAAAACAATTCCAATTGTATGAAACAGTGGATATATTGCCATGGGATTCTGCCATGTCCAAAGCTATGGCATGAAAGGTGTTGTGTGTGTGTGTGTGTGTGTGTGTATGCATGTGTGTGTGCATGTGTGTGCTTGTGTGTGTGTTCTTACCTGATGTGTGTTGTAGTACACTGTTTGTCCAGCAAAATCCCATGTACTAAATGTAATGTCATGATCATTGTCTGCTTTCACTTTCCAGGGTTTAATCTCTATACCATCTGTAAGCTGAGCGTTCTGGGTACCAACCGTTTTCTTATTCGAGCTTGTCAAAGCTTGTAAAAGACTGAAAAAGACAAATTACAAAATTAAATTTATTTTAATTCTGTAAACTGCTTTATATTAGCGAATTTTCTTAACATAAGTAACTAACGCAGTTTAATTTTAGCGAACAAACTTTTTAAATGAAATCCGAAAACAGAATATGTGATGTTAGCGCAGGTGTATTTTAGCGGAAAGATCTGACTGCTAAAAGCGCTAAAATAAAACTGTCGCTAAATTTTCACGGTTTACAGTATTTCAAGTATGATGTATCTGGAAGTTTTAAAACTTGACTTTTCCACGGTTAATTTTGTGCCTGAGTGGCAAAGTGGTCTAAAGTGTGTGCTGAAGCTAACAATACCTCTCACCTCATTGGTTCAAATCCTACTCTGGCAGATTTTTATATCAGAAAGTCAGTTTAATTGTCAAAGATCAGTGGTTTTTTATGGGTACTCCAGTTTTCTCCACCATTCCAGAACTGATCACTTTGACATAAGACAGACAACAGCGAAATAAGAGAAAATAAGTGCAGTCAAACCTGTCTTTTAAGGCCACCCAAGAGAACCAGTAAAAAAGGCCTTTATGGGCAGGTGGCCTTTGTATACAGGTTCAATAATATAAATAAAGAGCAATTAGGATCAAATTCTGCTGGCCTTTATAAGCAGGTGGCTCTTATATAGAGGTGGTCTTTCAGGCAGGTTGGACTGTACACTGCAAAAATTCATATGTACCTTGTTTTCCCAGCACCTCCTAAACCAACAAACATCAGTTTTGTTCTCCGACACACAGTGAATCCACCTGCCAATCTCTTCAGGTAAGCTTTGATTGCATTAAATCCACGACCTATGACCTCAAATGGCGGAGTTCTCAAGGAAGGACAGCTGATTAATCTCACACCTAAACAGAAATAGTCAGAGCAAATTAAACTTAAGACATCCAATCTCAGTGGTTTCAATAAAGTCAGCAAGGCGATGGAAATTGTCTGCTACTTGTTTGAATTTAGATTGGCCTTGTCACCTTCTCTCACTAAGCCTACATTTTCTGAATGTTCAACAATAAATATTACTTCATACTTGCTGCCTTCATAAAGTAATTAGTCTTCTACTTAAAAAATTACTGAAAGGTCTGCACTCTTACAAGGCACAATGGAAGTGTTCTTGCTATTTATAGAGTAGGTGACTGTCTTGGATATTGTGTGGAGTCTACTACTACAAACTCAAAACTAGCTCACATAGGGAAAGATCTTTAATAACAAATTTTCTACCAATTGAAAAGATTTTCAAAGAATCAATTAATTACTAGTATTACACATCTTATATTTCTATAATTCATAAAAATTGGGTCCACAAAAAAATCCTTGTAAAGCCCTGTTACATATGTTACATTCCAAATTTTGAATAAAATCAATTGAAAACTGAATGTACAATGGCTACTTTTGAACTTTTTGCTATATTTATCAAAAGCAGACTGGATCTCTTGGTACAAATTTAATTCCATTTTGTTCAGAAGATTAAAGTTTATGTATGGATGCACATAAGCACACATGCATGCACACTTCATCATACCCAGTTGAGTTAAAAACAACAGGATTTTCAGATTATATTGGAATGGGGACCAAATAAACACCTTATTTCTTGACAAATGGAATAAATAAATCTGTAGGGCAAAATTCTAGGATTTTTCAGAAGGGGGGCGCTTTCAAAGGTTCCCTCTATAACACCATAACAATATTTTTTGCATTCATGCAACATTAAATAAAGCCCACTAAGGCCATAACAATGGGGTCTTTGGCAAAATAAGGGATCAATGACCCCATGGCCCATTCTAGAATGAACCCTGATTTGACCATCTTGAAGTTAAAAGTGGTAAAAGGAAGAAATCATACTTTTAATAGTTGGCATAAGTCCTACAGAACCGGCAACAGATTCCAGCAACGGACAGTGATTGAGACTCAAGACCTGCAGGTTTTGTAGTTTACTGATATGTTGTGGTACCATGGTAACAGCTTGGTAGTGCATGTACAATTCCTCTAGACTCTTCATCTCAAATAACACTGATGGGAAGCCACCATTATCCTGGTCATCTGTGAAAAATGAATACAAACAAGTGTTAATGGGGTACCACCTGATCACTACCTCCTAACATTTGTGCAAAACATGTTGGAAAAGTTAAAGTCACCAAATTCTGGAATAATGTCGTTTTTATGGGAAAACATCATTTATGCATATCAAATACTTACCTATCCTTTCTTGAGACTAGTATGGGTAAATTTTGATCATGAGTTTTACAAAATCAGTTGTAAGGATTCCAGTATTCGACTTGACAAAACATGGATATGCTGTATAATACTTGGATTTGAATTTTTAATCCCATTTTTTCTTTCCGAATTTCAATTTGCAGCTAAAGATCCTGATTGGCAGCTAAAGATCATCACTTCCATGACCATGAAGTTAAGAAGCCATTTTTAAACAAATGTATAACACTGGATCCCAATCTTGAGCACTTGGATAGTACATGTATTTACACAATGCCCTTTGTTCAAAATTTACAGGATGAAGTTGCCATTTCACTATAAACAGACTAGAAACTCCAATTTCCGAAAATTACTGGATTTTCTTTTTTAGTCGTTTTAACTGGCAATCGTAAGCTCATAATTTTAACCTCAAAATCATACAACTTATGCCAAAATAGTAAGGATAGACAAGTACAATATCAGTATCCATCGGAAATAAGTGTTCTGCACAAATGTAAGCAGGTATCACATGGTACAGCGGCAAACCCTATTGTAATGGGATGATATTACTGTAAGTGTAGTTTCATTCATGATGTACTAATTTTCGCTTTTTTTGCGGTCGGAAATTTTCCGCCTTTTCCGTGAAAACATGTATCACACTTAAAATTATATAGATTCTTGATCTTAAAGCCAATTTCAGAAATCTGTGAATATTACATTTCGCAAAAAAGGTAGGAAAGTACAACAGTTTTAACTGTGTTCAACTTTTGAATTTTTTTTTAAAATAACAAAAAGGATAAAACAATTAAAAGAAATTTTTTCATTAAAATTGGTCTAAGAATAAATTCAGAATATTTTTTTAGAAAAAAATAATGATTTAACGATGAATGTATGGAAAAATTTCAAATATGATGTAAGCATGTAAATACTTTTTTCCGATGTCTGAATACATGTACATTTATTTCTTGCACCTTGATAGAAAAATCCATAAAAAGAGAGGTGCAAGATATCTCCATCTTGTACCCCCTGTGCAAGATAGCCTACATGCTGTTTTTTTCTGCAAAATTTTATCAACAAAATCAGAGGTGTATCGATATGTTGAAATTGATTTTAAATTGGAAAATTGTACTTTCTGATGCAATAAATAGAATCAATCTCTACTTGTACTAGATAAGGAAATCTCAACCCTCGTTCTAATATATTTGGTCCAGAACGAGGGTTGAGATTTTCCTATCTGGCACCACAAGTTGTGATAGATTCTATTAATCTCTATACATACTCAAATTTTTCAGGCCTATCCTAGGAATTGTGACAAACATGTGCAAGTTAAGTGCTGCAACCTCACTCTCCTCTAAGTCTCCGTTAATATTCAAATCGTACTTGTTAAATAACTTTCCAACTTCCTACAACATAACAAGAATAATTTAAAGCTATATACAGGGTCTGGCAGCCTGGTCATGTGATCTGGCCCCAGTTTCACAGTCAGTCCTTAACTTAAAATTTTCTTTTGATTCAAATTTCAAATACTTTGGCAATCTCTGTTGGAACTATGGATATATACATGTATATTTTCAAAGAAACTGAAAGCAGATGTTATAAGCTTGAAATAACGTAATCTTCAAGTTGAACTAATAAACTGATAAAACCAAATTGGTAGACTGATTGAATTAGGTTTTATGTCACAGTCAAGATTATTTCACTTATATCGAGACATCACCAGCTATAGGTGAAGTGACAGACATTTTTACATGTGCAGTGTGGACAATGTACAGGAAGGGTTCATGCCTGCCCTGACAAGGGGCATCGGTTTTAAGGTATCTTCTGAAGGACCCATATCTTCCATTTCTACATGCTGAGTGCTTGGCCAAAGAACAGTCACTACATGTTGTCAAGTCATAGTCAGATCCAGCTAGAGTTTGAACAAAAAACTTCCACATATGGAGCAAGCACTCTACCAACTGAGCTACCATAGTGCTGATAAACAGCAATTGATTAGATATACAGTAACCATGGTGATATATACAAACCTCTTTTGACAATATGTTACAAGCATATGGATTTTCATGGTGCCACGCCCAGTACTGGTCTTTAGTCATGGTTGTCTTTGTACCTCTAAATGATATCAGAGGAATTCCTGAAATATAAATAATTAAGAAGCAACTTTTTATTTGTTGTGGTATAAACAAGATTCTGGAAGTGGCAATTATATCATAAATTGCAAACAAATTGGAAGTTATTTCGTAAATTTACAATAATAATTGCTGTTAGTTGCAAAAGGACAATCATTTTAGTATTACACAAAAATGGTTTTCATTTCTCATCCACTGGTTTTGTCAGTGAATGAAATAGTTCCATTCATCCCTTCAAAGCATTTAGCTTCACCTTCTTTGATGTCACTATCACTTCAGAGCATTTAGCCCCACCCTTTTTTGATGTCACAATCAACAACCCAAACCCTGATCAGACTTGACGAGAGGTTGTCAGGTCATGCTAGTTTACTGAAATGTGAACATTATTCTTCTCAGTAAGTTTATGTATTTAGGAGAGAAAACAGTTGTTATGATAATATATATCATAATAATAACTAAGCCATGTTAACTGTGCAACCACGTGTCCTGTTTACTTGCATAACATCTACAGACTGACTAACGTCATCAACCATATATATATGATGTCACACATACGTCATACAGCATACGTCACATCATACACACATCTATACAGGAACCATATCACAACAACAGTGATTATAAAAAAAAATATACCTTTAATTGATAACACTTTTAGTTTTGTCAGCAACTTCATGTCTCCTGGTAAATCCTTTATAGGATTGTAATCCAAGTTCAAAATCTGAAGTTCATTCAGTTGGCAGATTCCTGGTGGAACTTCTTTTATCAGTAATCCAGAAAATGTTAACTTTGTAAGCCAACTACTGGCTGGCCATTCCAAATCCAACTCTTTCACCAACAGCTTCCTGCACTGAACAGATTCTAACCACGGTGCATTGAGCAAATCCGGTGGAAGGGAGGTAACTCCTAAATTTTCTAGATGAATTGTTTTCATGGTTCTACAAGTTGAAAGTCCCTTTGGAAAAACTGTGTGCTCTTTCAGCGAACTTCTCTCTAGAGAAAAATACTGAAGGTTTTGTAACTTCAGGAAAAAATCAGAAGGAATGGACGGTAGGTCTGGAAGATCCCATGCAAAGGCATTGACTAGTTCTGAGTATGGCTCAAAATAATCAAAATTGACAGTCAAATCAGCCGGGTATGTGTCTGAATTCACATTGATCGCTATATGATGGGCTTTACAGCATCTCATCTTCATATGTTTAATCAACACTTTGGAGTCTGTGATAGGTTGACCTTTGAACTTGACCAATGCATTGTCTTGAGTTTTAATCAAATCTTCTACTTTATCTGTACCGTTGTATGGATTAGCTTGGAAATCAATGCCACCCTTCTGTGCTGCATATATACTGATCAATGAAGCGTACGGCCGTAACAATTTGTGCATGAGAATCTCAATCTGGAAAAGTAAACAAAAAGTTTTGTTGACCATGTGATAAGAAAAACAATAATTTTGTTCATATAAAAAAGGTATTTAACCGTAGGAAAAATGACTAAAATTTCTCAATTTGAAAACAAAAATTCCCCAAAAAGTTAAAAACAAGTAAACCATTTACATTATTCCAATCATTTTGTATAAACTGTCCTGATCTACATACATTTTGTATATTATCACAATATAATATCTAAGCAATGAGTATCCTAGCTATATTTAACAAGCATGTGATTAGCTATTTGTTTCAAAGCTTCAATTTTGCCAATTTATGAAAATGGTTTAAATTTCACAAATCTAAAAGAAGACAGATGGTAGTTTTTAAAATCAATGACAATGATCACCATTATATATATGGGCTATATAAGGTTATAAATGGCTTAAATACATCAATTTAGTGATAATCAAAAGGATAAATAAAAGAAACTTGTCATATTGAGTCAAATAATACATCACTTTGATCAAAAATGTAAAAATAGATTTAGATCCGACATTTTGTTTTCACCATGCTGTCGAATCATCCATCATTGATGACAGCAATTTTTTTGGAAGGCTATTTTTACAAATCTCACTTAAATAAAATATTTTATCATTTTAAAAATTTATCATCAAAATCTAATTTTGACTATTTAATCCTAATGAATCAATGTATGAAGTATAGCTCGGGTATAAAAAATATGTGGTAGTAACATTGGCCTATTAATAAAATATGAAAATTAGAAGCGTTTACTAAAAAAAACTAGGAGCGAAAAGAAAATTTTTAAAAAATAAGAAAAATAGGAATATTTGACGCTCTATAAGAGTCACTTTACCTTGCATCTGTCTAATTTCTCTATCTTTGTTGTAAACAGACTGTCATAAGCAGGTAAATTCAACTGTAAAGAACAATTTGTTAAAAACATGTAAAATAAAATACTTTGTTAAAAACATGTGAAATAAAATACTTAATAACTTTATAGAAAAAACCTGTCTTAAGGTTACCTCTATATAAGGAGCATCTGTTTTTAAAGGCCACAAAATTTTATCCCAGTCACTCTTTTTTGATGTTTTTGAACTTGTATATAAGGGCCACCTGTCCACAAAGACCACTTTTACAGGTTCCTTTGGGTGGCCTTTATAGACAACTTTTGACTTTATAGAACTTTTATATACATATATAATTCTTTGAGGTTTTTTTTGGTTTTTTTTTTTACTAATTTTTATAAATTTTTCACTGATAAAGGCAGAATTAATTGTAATTCTTTTACATATTTTTCAAATTAATGCCCATCATAGACATGATAGAATATTCTAAAATATCACAAGATGAACAGCACACTAAATTTTGAACTTCCATTTTAAGCATGATTGTATAGAAAATTTTAATTTTAAATTTTCTGTTGAATTTGAATTGTTTTTCTATAAAAAGATTATAAAATTTACTTCTTTTTTCAAAATAATTTTTGAAACAAAAAAAAATCCATTTTACATTCAATAGTGAAAATTAAATGCTAAAAACTTTCGATGACTTGGTGCAACCACTTGAGTCAGTTGTTCTCTGATGTTGATTTACCACTACACTAGCTCAATTTGTAGTGTGTTTGCTTCATAAATGGGAGGTAGTGGGTTTGAATTCTAGCCCCTTATAGGTAGAGACTATTCAAGCAATCATCCTTTAGAAATAAAGTCACAGGCACCTTTTGGAAGAGACATTAAAACCTGAGGTCCTGTGTCATGACAAATATGTGGCATGTTAAAGAACCCTCCCTGAACATTGCCCTGAGTGCATCGCAAAGGTAAAAACTGACTAAAAAGTTACAAGTCAGACTGAAAAGTTACAAGTATGACTGAAAAGTTACAAGTCAGACTGAAAAGTTACAAAGTTACAAATCAGACTGAAAAGTTACAAAGTTACAAGTCAGATTGAAAAGTTACAAAATTACAAGTCAGACTGAAAAGTTACAAGTCAGACTGAAAAGTTACAAAGTTACAAGTCAGACTGAAAAGTTACAAAGTTACAAGTCAGATTGAAAAGTTACAAAATTACAAGTCAGACTGAAAAGTTACAAGTATGACTGAAAAGTTACAAATCCAACTGAAAGTAAAGGTTCAACTGAAAGGTTATGTCTGACTCAAAAGTTGCAAGTCTGACATATCTTGGACTGGCAAACTGACCTAAAGTTTTTGACACTATGTTTTGACTAAATTCGTTCTGATAGCCTAAACTGGACCATTTCTTTCTTACCTTGGTGGCCAGCAATGCAATATACACCCATCCTGAATACAGGCAGCCATAGCTTAAATCAATCGGAACCTCTTTTTCCGGTTTCATTCCAGGCATATCCATAAAATGTATCGGAATTCTTAAATCTGGAATGTTCCTGGATACCATGAAATGTGTAACCTGGTCTGAAAAACAAAGTGTCCATTTGTTATCTTGTATCCATGGTAATCGCAAATTTGTAATAATTACAGCTTTAAAATTTTTTTATCCTTTCCTCAATTTGACCTGTAATCTTCTATACTTGTTTCTATGGTGTTTGTTACTTAAGTTGTCATAACTACTGGTGTGAAATGATAATTACATGTGAATGAATTTCACATAGAAGTGCATTATAAATAATGCTTCCGGTTGCCATGTCAACCAAGTGACCAAATATTTGAAGATGCACATTTTAGGCTCAACTTCAAGTTTATACAATTTTTTCATGAAAGTTGAAAGTGTGCATTGAACTTTCAAACAAGAGGCCCATGGGTCTAGAAGCTCACCTGAAGATATGTCCAGGCAATATAAGTTTGTAATGTGTATGATTTTGTTGACATTTATAAATTTATAAATCAGCTAGGTATCCACAAAAAAAAACAAAAAACAAAAAAAACACAACACCAACTTGAAGAATATAGGTAAATTTGTGAATCAGGTGTCCAAGAAATATAGAAAAATAAAATGAAAATTGTAACACCAAAAAAAAAATTATGATTTTACAATAACTTACCAGCCATGAAGCAAAGTCTGTGTATGGATACATCACTGAACATATTTGTGACTAATGGATAGGACAGGACTTCTGAATCCAATCTTTGGGGAAGGTAAACAAAGGCACTGTCTACATAATCATTCAGGCCATATCCTTCCAGCCATTTTGTGAGTTTCCGTGACAACAGTATTATTTCCTTTTCCTGAACTGTGAAAACAATAAAACATATTCATAATTTATCTTATTTTCAGTTTTGTAACAATTAATTCCATTTGGTAATTGTAGATCAAGTTGTACAAACTAGTGGCATGTATGGACTGAGCCAGCAATACACCAACCTGTCCTTGGACTGAACGGGCAATACACAGAGAGTATTTTAACACAACGCCCTAATGATCACGATTTACCCAAATGACAAACGTCAAAAATGTCAATGGCTAGATTTGCAACATTACTTGATGAAAATATGAACAAAATGTTAACTTGGAAAAATGCTAAAACCACAAAAGAGCTACTAAATATGGGCTTAGCATATTTCATTGATATTGTCCATTATATACTGTTGTTTATACAGCTGTTTGCATACAAGTATATAAATATGAAGTCCTGATATTGGAGTCTTGGGCAGATATGGCATGTGACATGGAATTTACAATGCTCTCTCTCTATATATATATATACCTGTTACACGGGTAATCACAGAATTACATCGGCTAAATGTTAACAACGTATTAGATATCCAATCTTGATCTATGTACTCTAAGGCCTTTTTACTTCCCTGAAATAAATTTGAAAATTAAAATAATTTTTGTAGTAATTTTGCTGATTAAAAGTTGATAAATGACAAACAATACTGTTGTGTTGATACCTGCTATGGTTGGTGGCGAAAAGGAGAAAAAAGTGGTTTTATGCCCAAGATTCTTTTACAGTAAAACGTTGATTCATTGCCACAGTTTGTTCAGTCACATTTTGGCGTTATAAAGGGGTTTGGCGATAAATTGAGGGAGGGTCATAAAGAAAAACATAAACAAAATGGATTTTGGTACTTCAAACAAGTGTGGCGATAAGCGAGGTGGCAAAGTTATCGGGGGCATTATAACGAGCTTTTACTGTACTTATATTGAGGCGCTGATTTCAGGAATAGTGCAGAAAACAGGAGTGCCTGAAGAAAAACAATAACCTTTGTCAAGTGAACTGACAATCTAACTCACACTAGGATCTATATCGAGTAGGTTGTAAACCTAGGTGGCGAGAGGCGCTCTTATCCATAAACAGGTTCTTCAGAGTTGATTTGAGTTGAGTAATGGTGTTAACATCCCAGTCAAGAATATTTCACTTATATAGAGACGTCGCCAGTTATAGGCGAAGGTGCAGAAATTTTGCCTGTGCATTGCCCTTATAGCATTATACAGCACCGTTCTTTATTGTGCCAAGCCTACCGTGACAGGAGATCTCATTTTTTTTAGTTCCCATCCGAAAGAACAGTGACTTTCCTTTTGTTTCGTAATGCCAAGTACTTGGCAAAAGAACAGATACTGCCCACTTTCAAGTCTCGGGGTTTGAACCCATGACCTCTCCCTTACAGAGCAAGCACTCTACCAACTGAGCTACTGCAGTTCCAACAGGTTCTTTAGACCACTTAGTGAAAGTGGCTGTGGTTTTACACTCCAGTCAAGATTCTTTCACTTCTATTGAGGTGTTAAATTCAGGAATAGTAAAGGAAACTGGAGTGCCTCAAAAACCAACTACCAGCAGCAAGCAAACTATTACACTAGGATTTGTTACAATCGGGATTCGAACCTTGGCATTGAGAGGCACTAATTCGTAAATAGTTGCTGTACACCACTCAGCTGCAAAATAAAGTACAGTCAAACCTGTGTTAAAAGCCACATCCATATAAGGGTCACCTGCTTTTAAAGACCAGTAAATTTTTATCCCTATTATTCTTTATTCATGTTATTTGAACCTGTATATATGAGTAATCTCCTCATAAATGTCTTGGGTGGTCTTAATAAACAGGTTTGACTGTAAATAAATTTACCATTACATTTTAAGATTTAATAAATGTACCATTACACATAATATCTTTGATTTAAGGACTTGAAAAATAATAAACTCAGTTGTCAAAATGACAAAAACTGGCCAATTTCTCAAAATAATTCTAAGTATTTAATTTGATTTTCAATGGATCGAGTCATTGAGAGGTAAATTGACATATCCCCGGCCAAGCCCACAATGTTCCGACAAAGGCCCGACATGTTTGAATTAGGCACAAGAAAAAATGTAAACTCGGCCTGAATTGCACAATTTAATGACGTCACTGATACTAATACGTCATTAGTTGCCGTTACCCTGCTTTGATACCATGATGGCGGCCAGTGTCAGAACATAAAATGCATGGCCAAATGCATACATCAATTGTACAGACACTGGCTAAACTATTGTGTAATAGGCTTAAAGGTACATATTTTTAAAAGATGCAGGATTCACTAACTAAACGTCTACCTGGAGCCCAGGAATTCAAAATTTCCATATTAAAGCTCATGGACCTTCTGATTTTACTTATGAACTCTTGATCTTTAAACTGTAAAAATCAAATAAACCTGTCATTTTTTTAACCAAGATATTTCTTTTTTCCCCCATGCCAAGGGACAAAGCTACTTCTTTTTTTTTGTTGACCTGTCAGTGTTGTCTTTTTACCACAAGCATAGAAAAAGAGCATGCACAAAAAAGCGTAAAGACTTAATGGTTTATCGCCAACCTATGTCTCTCTGGCAGTTGGCAGATAACATAAATGGACAAAAACCTTAGAGCATAATAATAAATGTTGCTGATGGAATCTTTATTGGTTAACATTTTAAGAAATAATTCATACCTCTCTCAATAGGTAACTTGGTACAGGAACAAATGTATGTCCGAGAGCATTCTTCTCTGAAAAATAAGAAAAAAAAATTCATCAATTAAAATCAAAGAACCTTTGTCAACAAGCTCACATACCCAAAGCTCCAAGATATTGGACCAAGTCCAAGGGCTGTCACTACCGTAATAAATGTAAAATCAACACATAAGAACAAAATGTGATATTGGACCAAGGACCGTAAATTCTGTAAAAAAAAATCAATGGAGTGAGATGAAACAGGAACTTGATCTGTAACTCATTATGGTAGACCCATGTACTAAAAACCAATTCAATAGCTGCAAACTTCGGAAAAAAAGTGTGAAAAACTTAAGTTGTTACCTACCCATAAAAAACATAAAAATTAGTGGAGCAGAATGAAATGTGAACTTGATCTTTAACTCACAGTGGTAGAGTCACATCCCGTTACTAAAAACCAGTTCAATAGCTTCAAGCATTTAGGAAAAAAGTGCAGAAAACTGTTCTAGCAGTAAAATGATCAAATACTGTATCCGATTAGTTAAATTTTTCACGTTTTTGAAATCTGCACTATTAGGCAATAATCATAATTTAATTTTTTGCTCAGTATTAAATTTCGCACAAAATAAACAACTGCAAAATAAGCAGAAATGCTTTTAATAACACGTGTCATTAAAATGTTTTAAAAGAGTAGTGTACCAAAAGCTTTAACTGCAATGGTCAAAGTCAGATTTTGATGATGGAAATTTTGGTAGCCAAATTAGTGATTTACAGCAAAAAAAAAATGGTCACAAAATCAAAATTTTAGTTGCCATGGCGACTATTTAAGTGGCAACTTTGAGACCTGCTAACTGTAAAGTACCTTCTTGCTTGTACATAAGGACTTTTGCATCTTCATTCCATTCTGATTCCTCAATACCAACACAAGACTCAGAAAAACAAAGCTTCTCGTTTTCCGATGAGTTAGCTGGCGTATATTCCAGACAATATCCACCGCCATCATAAAACTCTGTTATCAGTGCCTCGGCTAAAGTGTTGTCACTAGAAAAATAAGAAAAAGAATTATAAACATAATACTAGAATTGTAATTGTAGCAAGCACAATGACGAAAGTCTTCCCACTGATTTTGTTTGCCTAAAATTAATACGAAATAAAAGTAGTTTCCCCTAGAAAAAACGAATGAAATTTCCCAATTTGACCATTAAAATCCCCCCAAAACAGTAATTTACTAGTATGTTAAATGTTGTCAAAATTCAACATCTTTGTATTGAGGATCCTAGCTATTGCAAGCATGTCATAATGCAATTTGTTGTTGTATATCAGAACTTCGTATTTTACCAACTTAAAAGGAAGATTTAAAAATGTAACTAAATCACTGCTTCCACCACTCCAACCTTTTTAACCCTATTTATGGCCACCAGAAGAAGATAACATCCCAGAAACCATTATATTTCTACATGTGATAATTTTATGTATTAAACTGTTTATGTAATTACTATGGTAATTAATTAAATAAATTTTTAAAACAAAGCTGCCTAAAACAACATTCAAATGTTGCCAACCAGCAGAATTAACTGTATTCAAAATAAAGCAACCTCTTGACAGAATATTACCCCTTTCCCAAACAATGCCTACTGTATTTCCACAAATTCAGTGCACATGGAAAATGCAAGAATAAAGTCATATTTTTCAACAAACTCCCAAAAAAAATTGTCAAAACTTGATACAAAATATACTGACCTAATAGGGAAAAATATTTTTCATGCATGAAAAAGTGAACTTAATTCTGTACATAGAGCAATTTTTTAACTTTTTAACAAAACAACAAATATGACTTTGTCAAAATTATTCCTTCTGTGCCTTCTTACTTGGAACAACTATAAACGTTATGTCATAATTGGAATATTCATGATGATCACAACTGGAAAAAACCCAAGCAACAATTACCTACCTGACCCTAAATGCCCTGATGTAACTTTGAATAAGGCCCAATGGGTTTATAAACTTGATCAAATTTCCAAAATTTTCGCAAAATTTCTCTATGTACAGGAGAACTGAACAATAATGTTTTAATTAAAAATATAATTTGGTTATGTCAGTGCATTTTAAATGCATTTTATTGATAGTTTAATGGAAACATTTTCAATTAAAAGAAATATGTGCACTAAATTTATGGAAACACAGTAGTTGTTTTTTCTATGAGCTGACCTTGTGACCTTGACCCTTCACTTACACATCTTAATATTGTTTTTTTTCATGGTGGAAATTTCACCCCTTCTTGAAAATTAAGGCAATTCAAGTTTCATATGCTTCTTACCATAGGAATGGACAAATGGCGGAAAAAATTCGTCGTGAAATGCTAACATTACGATTTTCCCGAAAATTTTCACTAGCAAAATTAACCAAGTCTACTGTAAACATATTTATTTATCTACTAACATTATTTGTGGGGCCTGGGGAAAGTTGAGTTGAGTAATGGTGATGAATGTCCCAATCAAGAATATTTCACTTGTATTGAGACATCTCCAATTATAGGTCAAGGTGAAAAATTTTGCCTGTGTATTGTGCTGATAGCATTATACAGCAGGGTTCTTTATCGGTCCACGTCTACCATGACACAGGACCTCGTTTGTTTTAAGTTCCCATCCGGATAAACGGTGACTTCCATTTTGTAATGCCAAGCGCTGGACAAAAGAACAGTCACTAGCCACTTTCAAGTCTTTGGTCAGACCTGGTAAGGGTTCAAACCCACAACCTCCCACTTACGGAGTGAGCACTCTACAAACTGAGCTACCACATTGTTGTGTGGGGGCAAGGGAGGGGGTATAGTTATAAATACAGAGTATACAGTGAAACCTTGATTCATTGCCACCATTTGTTAAGTCAAATTTTGGCATTATAAAGGGGTTTGGCGATAAGTTAGGGGAGGCGGATAAAGAAAAATATAAACAAAATGGATTTTAGGACTTCAAAATAGTGTGGTGATAAGCAAGGTGGCAAAGTTATCGAGGGGCATTATAATGAGGTTTTACTGTACTAACTTACCCATCCACTGACACTATAACTTTTTGTTGTTTCTGCAGTTTTCCTGAATACAGAAATGTCTGAAAGAAAAGGGAGATAATCATGTGACAACAATGCATTTCATTTTTGTGGATATAATTTATATGTAAAAATAGAAAATTTAAAAAAATTAACCACCAGAAACAAAATCCAAATTTATGACTCATAAGCCTCATCATATTACCTTCTGGGTATCAAAATTGATGTGAATAGAAACAGCAGGCTGACAGGCTGTCAGTAGGGAGCATGTGTATGTTTGACAGGCTGTGTGTCAGTAGAGAACATGTATTCATTTGACAGGCTGTGTCAGTAGAGAACATGTGACTGTGTGGCAGGCTGTCTGTCAGTAGAGAACATGTGTACCTTTGACAGGATGTCAGTAGAGAACACGTGTATGTTTGACAGGCTGTCAGTAGAGAACATGTGACTGTGTGGCACACTGTCAGAAGAGGACACATATGTGCATTTAGCAGCAAGAGGGTTAAGGCCACTTTCACATTTTCTGTTATAAGGTCATAGACTAATGTGACTATGGGTTACTTACTGGGCATTTTGGATATCGTATCAAGTAGTCTCCCTTTGATGCAGGAATATCCAGTCTGTAACGACCTGTTTTTATCCAGTATTCTTCTATCAGTGATGATTTCTTGTATATTTGTAGGCAATACACACCCTATACAAATAAAAAACAATATATACAGAGAGAGCAAGAGAGAGAGATAGAGATCCTATACAAATATAAAATAAACATTTACTGAGGAAGAGAATAGGAGAGAAAAAAAGAGAAAAACGAGAGAGAGAGAGAGAGAGAGAGAGAGAGAGAGAGAGAGAGAGACAGAGACTATACAAATAACAATTAACATTTACAAAGAGAGAGATATTTAGAAGGGATGGAAAGAGAGAGATACTATTCAAATTAAAAATTAATGTTCACAGAGAGAGAGGAAGGAAAGAAAGAGGAGAGCCTATACAAATTAAAAATTAACATTCAGAGAGAGATTGAGAGAGAGAGAGAGAGAGAGAGAGATTGAGAGAGAGAGAGAGAGAGAGAGAGAGAGAGAGAGAAAGAGAGAGAGAGAGATGGGAAAAAGGAGAGAAAGAGAAAGAGAGCCTATACAAATAAAAATTAACATTCACAGAAAGAGAGAGAGAGAGAGAGAGAGAGAGGGGGGAAGGAGAGAAAGAGAAAAGAGTCTATACAAATGAAAAATTAACATTCAGAGATTGAGGGGAGAGAGAGAGAGAGAGAGAGAGAGGAGAGAAGAGAAAGAGAGCCTATACAAATAAAAATTAACGTTCACAGAAGAGAGAGAGAGAGAGAGAGAGAGGGGGGAAGGAGAGAAAGAGAAAAGAGTCTATACAAATGAAAAATTCACAAAAAACATTCACAGAGATTGAGGAGAGAGAGAGAGAGAGAGAGAGAGAGAGAGAGAGAGAGAGAGAGAGAGAGTTTGTACCTCTTTTGGGTTTTTGTTAGTTGCCAGTTTTGTAAGAGTTTCTACATCTGATGCTCCAGAACTGGTTGTTACAACACTCAATCTGAAAAAAATTGACAAATTACAAATAATTTTCAAAGACTTAAACAAGCTACTCAATCAATATCTTCTCACATTGTAAACATAATCTTTATGCTTTGTTGCGAAGGCTGAACATGATTTAAACATCAAGTGTGATGCATCAGATGTAAAACCAAAACTTATTTGATTTTTTGAAGATCTGAGAAAATGACATCAGTAAATTGCAGATATATTCGCTGTGTACTTTACATTACCCACACTCCTACATATTGGACCTGGTCCAAGGGCTGTAATAACTGTAAAAATCAGTGGAGCAGAATGAAATCTGCATGTGTTTAGTAAAAAGTGTTTAGGAAAAAAAGCAGAAAACATATGACGGACTGACTGGTAAAAACCAAAATACCCACCATTGGTGGTTCATGTATAGCAGAGTTTGATTGGTCAAGTATATTTCAGTTATATTAAGTAGTCACCAGTTATAGGTGAAGTGGCAGAAATTTTACTTTTGCTGTGTGCTTAGGGCAATATGCAGGGAGGGATCTTTAATGTGCAATGGCTGCTGTGACATGGGGCATCAATTTTTAAGGTCTCTTCAAAGGACCCTAGGTCTTTCATTTGATAATGCTGAGTGTTGGTAAAGTGGCAGTCACTACCTATTTTCAAGTCTTGGTCAAACCCTAGCAGGAGTTCAAACCCACAACCTCCAACATACAAATTGAGCACTCTAACAACTGAGCTACTGTAGAACTATACCTGTGTGAATGTATACTTTCAGGTGTTGCAGTAAAAAACAATGTCTTAATTTCCTCTGTGACATATTCTTTTGACTTTTCCAAGCCGATCCATTTTATATATAACTCTGAAACAACGTTTGATGTCTCTGAAATATCAAAATTGTAAACTCATTAAATTATTAAAATACTGGGAACAAAGTTCATCCATGGTTAAATATAACATCGTTTTCAAATCAAAGGTCTGAAATGGAGTGGAGTAAGGGAGTTTTATCCCTTTATTCCAAGGCAGTGAGAGATGTTATTATCGCTCAGTCATCAAGGTCCTGTTTCAACAAATAACCTATCCATATTCTAACACCAGTCATTATGGATTAGTGGTTTTTTTTACCTTTTTTTCAACAACTACCTTCTGTATTTTAGAAATTCCCACATTTTTTATAAAATGGAAAAATTTGAAAATCTTGACTGTGGTGTATATATAGCTGCAGCAAACTAAATTATAACATTTTTTTTTATAAAATCAGAAAATTTTAAAATCTGAACCTACAACATTCAAATACACTTGCCTATCGAAAAGTTAGTAGTTTTCCAGATAATTAACCATATCGGTATTCTTTTGCATCTATGACCTTGACCTTTAAAACCATGACCTTTATCTATATATCAAAACGATCGTTACATCAATACCAACAATATTCTAATATACATGCCTATACAAAAAGTTGATAGTTTTTGAGATAATAACCATTTTGTTATTGTTTTGCTACCGTGACCTTGACCTTTGGACCTATGACTTTTTTCTATACATTAAAATGATTGTTGTATCAATACCTAGAACATTCTAATATACATGCCAATACAAAAAGTTAATAGTTTACAAGATAATGAACCATTTTTATATTCTTTTGCCTCTGTGACCTTGACCTTTGAACCCATAACCTTAATCAATATATCAAAATGAATGTTTCATTAGTACCAACAATATTCTTATAATAGTTTTTCAGGTAATATATAAAATCAGAAAGGTAAAAAAATTAGGTCATGACCTTCACAATTGACCTTGACTCCATTATGAAGGTATTTACAAGAATATGTCAAAACTGAAAACCCCATGTCATTATCTGATCAAATAGTCAAGTTTGGTTTCAACTGGCCCAGTAGTTTCCAAGGAGAAGATTAAAGTTTACGAATGCACAGATGCACGCATGCCTCACCATGCCATAAGCTCATATGGCCTTTGACCAGGTGAGCTAAAAATCAGTTTCATTTCTATAGTACCGTAATTTGCAGCAAAATTATCATTGTGTATAAACTGACCTTTCAGTCTCAGCCTTATTACTGCATTTTCTCCTGATGCTAATACTCCAACTGTGTTCTCTTTCTCTTCCAACTCTATATCAGTTTCAATCTAAAATTAAAAAAAATAATTAAAACCTGCTATAGTGTCCACCTCTATTTATATAAAGACTACCTGTTTATACAGTAAAACCTGCTTTGGTGTTCACCTCTATATAAAGACTACCTGTTTATACAGTAAACCTGCTTTGGTGTTCACCTCTATATAAAGACTACCTGTTTATACAGTAAACCTGCTTTGGTGTTCACCTCTATATAAAGACTACCTGTTTATACAGTAAACCTGCTTTGGTGGCTGCCTCTGAGAGAAAGCCCTCTGAACAAACAGATGTCTGGACTAAGAATAAAACTTATATACTTACTTAATACCCAACCTTCTCTTTACTAGGGTTATGAAGTAAAAGCCCTGGACAGACAGATGTCTGGACTAAGAATAAAACTTTATATATTCTAATATATACTTACTTTATACCCAACCTTCTCTTTACTAGGGTTATGAAGTAAAAGCCAGGATGTCTGTAATGTTCGAAACCTCTTCAATGAGATGGTTTTGGCAGGACTAAAATAAATAAAATGAAATTTCAAACTTATTTTCAAAATTATTTAATTTTTCAAAAATAAAGTTACAAATGGAGTTCCTTGTCATAGATTAAATCAAATCAATTTATTAAACTTTAATATAAGAAAGTGTGATTGCAAATTCCTGTTCTAAAACAAACCATTGCCAGCTCTTAAGCTGATACTAAGGTCTGGGGTTGATATAGCATTTGATACAGATTAACCCATGTATTATGCAAAAAACATTGCATGTCATAACACCCTCACACACACAAACACACACACACACACACACACACACACACACACACACACACAAAAACAAACACTGTTAACATCATGATGGTTATTTCTGGTTGGTGGAAATTTTTTTGCTAATTTCACTAACTAAAAATTTTTTTCTCGAAAATTTCCCCCTTGCCAATAAAGATAAGGCATTGTTGTTGTTATTGACACAAGAATGGATAAAATTTTGACAATAACCCTTTTACGAAATACCAACAATACAATTTCGCAAAAATTGTGACTTGCGGGAAAAAAAATATGTTTACAGTATACATACATATATATATATATATATATATACCAGATATGTATTGATGACTTAAGAGTTTTCTATATTTTAACAGGCAAAAATATGTCAAAAATCAATATACATGTATATAACTCACCTTATAAACAGATTTCCATATCTATATGTATCGAATGCAATGGGTTTTAAAATTGTTGTCTGAAAAAAAGATGTAAATAATTACATTTTATACCTGTGTTAGTTTTACAGCACTAGATGGCAGTTTCGGAAAATAATTCCTCATCAGTAGTGCTTGGATCAAAATTGTGAAACCAAAATTTTTTTAAGGGGTTGAAAAAATATCAAAAGGGCCAAAATATATACTGAATTTAACCAAATTTAGTGAAGGAAATACTTTTCGTGATGGAGTACCTTAGCCCTGGAGGGTTTTTTTAACTTGCAAGAATAATTATAAATGATAAGAATATAGTTGCTGTACTTGGTTGTAGAATCTGTAGGTCCTATCTTTATTCGAGCATTTTGTCAAGAGAATTTTTTATTGTACCCTGGTGACACAAAACTGTTTTACAATCAGAATGAAGATATTGCATACTATTTAAATTACAGTTTTGGGGTATATAAAGTCAAAATTGTCTAAAACGCAACCCCTATATAAGGGTCACCTGCTTTTGAAGGCCATTAAAATTTTATCCAAACTACTCTTTATTCATGTTATTTGAACCTGTATATAGAGGCCACCTTTCCATAATGGCCACTTTTACTGGTTCCCTTGGGTGGCCTTTATAGACAGGTTTTACTGTATTCGAATGACTTGAAATTAATTTCCTCCATTATTGATTACTTACGTCTGCCTCTGCAGTGGGCATCCATGGGTCTTTTTCTAGAAGTCTGACGGCTTCACCTTGCGAGTGGAACCCTATTATAGGGTAATATCCACCAGTTGGTATATTAACTTTCAGTTCATGTACCTGTAAAAACGCATCATACAACAGTTAGATAAATCACATGTAGGGCTCGTAGGGGTAACATACCCTGGTATCAGTTACATAACAGCTGTACCCAGGTACTGACCAATGAAGTAGCTCAATTGGTAGAGTAATCACTCTGTAAGTG
Source organism: Anadara kagoshimensis (assembly GCA_021292105.1). NCBI lineage: Eukaryota > Metazoa > Mollusca > Bivalvia > Arcoida > Arcidae > Anadara > Anadara kagoshimensis. Next base: position 49,197,618 of record CM037873.1, on the reverse strand, counting down.
AGAGGTTGTGTGTTTGAACCCTGACCCAAGACTTAAAAGTGTGTAGTGACTGTTTTCTTGCCAAGCACTCGAGATTACGAAATGAAAGTCCCGATTCTTTCAGATGGGAACTTAAAATAAACAAGGTCTTGTGTAATGGTAGGTGTGGCACGATAAAGAACCCTATTGTATAACGTCATTAGTGCAACACACAAGCAAAAAATTTCTGCACCTTCTCTTATAGCTGGTGACATCTCGATTTAAGTGAAATATTCTTGACTGGGATGTTAAACACCATTACTCAACTCAACTCTGAACCCAGGTACAAAATCATTACCAGCATCTGTGACAATGACCTTTGAATCCATGACCTTCATCTATATATATGATTATATATATAATTTTTGTTTTATCAATACCTACAATATTCTAATCTACATGCCTACAAAAAGTATATAGTTTTCCAAATTAACCATTCATCTGTAACCTTGTTCAAAATCATTACCAGTTACCCGAGAGACAGTTTCCTCCCTTTCTATAGAAGTTATTTCACATATAGTACAGACCTGTTGAAAATTTAACATCAAGTTACCAGATTAGTGGCCCGATCTCATTAGCTTTATCTCAACAGCTTCTTCAACAGCTGCTATCTATGTCTCTATAGATTTTCCAGGCTATTAGCTAAAATTTTGGCCAATCAGAAGTCAAACTTCTAATTTTTTTTATTGGTTCAATGTTTAACTTTCGATAGGTCTGAACTGTACATGTACCAATAATAATTTCTATTTTCAATAATCTTGACTAAAAAGCTTTGAATAATTGTATGCTGCTCAGGTTAAAGTAGTTCAGAATAGGTATATTTTTTAAAGTTGGAAAAATAACTTGTTAGCATTGAATGGGACAGAGAAAGCACCCCTTCCCAGGCTTAACGACACTCAACGAGAGTGCTATCACTGTCCTATTTAACACCTATTAACTTTTAATATAAGCCCATGCAAGACAAAAGCTTACTTTATGCTTAACATAAGGTTCATAACCTTCTGGATCACCAAGTCTCATCTCTTTTCCCTGGTGGAAGTTCACATGTTGAATTTAAATTGCCAAATTCAACGTTTTTACTTTGCCTTTGGATTGTGATTTAGACATAGAATGGTATGTTTGTTACTGATTTAAGATAGTGTGATTGTGATTTGAACATGGACCAAAATGTTTGTATCACATATTGTACCCAGTGGCGGATTTAGGGGAGGGGTTGCGGGGGCTGCAACCCCCCCCCCTTTGAAAAATTTGAAGAGAGAGAGAGAGTGAGATATTGACTGATTAAAATTATTTTCTTGGCCCCATTGGCCCAAGACCCATCGTCTCTGGAAGCTCGCGCCTTTGGCGCTCGCATCTAGCATTGATATAATTCTCATCCCCTTTAAAAAAATCCTGTATAGTTCTCAACCCCCCCCTTTCAAAAAATCCTGGATAGTTCTCAACCCCCCCCCCCCCCCCCCCCCCCCCCCCCCTTTTCAAAAATCCTGGATCCGCCCCTGGTACCAGTGTTAATTTTACAGCACTTAGACGAGTGTTTCAGAGTACAAAATTGTGAAGCCTAAAATTTTTCAAGGCGTTTAATACAGGGACCACAAATTCTTACCTTTTCGTTGTTGACATGGAATGACAACATTCTATCTGCCACGGTAAGTACAACCTTACATATATCACCATTTTTAAACTTCAGACTCAAATTTTTTCTTGGAAATCCACTCTCTATGAAAACTCTAAAAAAAATTATAAAAAGTTGAAACAATTAGTACATAACTATACAGAAAATCAATAAATAGCATGTTATGGAATAGTGGACATTTACACTTCAGTTAAGATTCTTTCACATCAAGGACGGCAACCTAAAATTTGAATACCCAGAGAAAACCACCAATCTCTGGCAAGCAAACTGACTTTATCTTAATAGGACCTGACAAAGTGGGATTTAGACCAGATCTGTCCGAGTAGTGGATTAATGAACATTTATGCCCCAGTCAATATTCTTTCACATCAAGGATGGCGACCTAAAAATTGGAATATCCAGAGAAAACCACTAATTTTTGGCAAGCAAACTGACTTTATCCCAATGGGACCTGCCAAAGTGGGATTCAGACCAGATCTGTCTGAGCAGTGGATTAATGAACACTTACACTCCAGTCAAGATTCTTTCACTTATTTAAAAGTGGTCAGTTTAAAGATGGTAGGGAAAACTTGAATACCCTGGGAGAAAACCATCGAACTTAAGCAAGAAACTGGCAGACTTTCTCACCCTAGGATCTGCCAGAGTAGAGATCAAACCTAGCTGTTGAGAGGCACCATGCTCTGTAAGCACTTAAGATCACTTAGCTAGTGAGGCCAAACTTAATTTCTCTGATTTTATGTTTTTACTTTTCTTTGGGATTGTAGTTTTGACACCGATTGGTATGTTTGTTTTTGACTTTGGGATTGTAATTTGGACATGGATTGGTATGTTTGTTTTTACTTTACTTTAAGATTTAGACATGGATTGGTATGTTTGTTTTTACTTTACTTTGAGATTGGGGTTTGGACACTGATTGTTATGTTTGTTTTTGACTTTGGGATTGTGATTTGGACATGCGTTGGTATGTTTGTTTTTGACTTTGGGATTGTGATTTGAACATGGGTTGGTATATTTGTTTTTACTTTACTTTGAGATCGTGGTTTGGACACCGATTGGTATGTTTGTTTTTGACTTTGGGATTGTGATTTGGACATGCGTTGGTATGTTTGTTTTTGATTTGACATCTCTTAGTGATAATGTTAGTTTAATGATTCTCTATACATAATTATGTGCTATACAGCAACCTAGACAAAAATGTTTGATGGCAATTAAAAATATGTTCCACCCTGGCTAATAATTGGCTAATAAGTAAATTGACATAAACCAATCACAGTTGTCCTTTTCAAGACTCCTTACTCACAATCATCTCCATGTAAGGTAATTAAGAGTCTGTTCCTTCCTGGCTGCCAATTGGCTGATATGTAAATTGACATAAACCAATCACAATTGTCCTTTTCTAGACTACTTACCCTGGTGACCATCATCTCCATCTGTTCCATCCTGGCTGCTGATTGGTTTGTATGTAAACTGACATATACCAATCACAGTTGTCCTTTTCTAGACTACTTACCTGTAAGGCAATTGAAATCTGTTCCATCCTGGATGCTGATTGACTTATATGTAAATTGACATTAACCAATCACAATCGTCCTTTTCTAGACTATTTACTCACAATCATCTCCATGGCTGATATGTAAATTGACAAAAAACAATTACAATTGTCATTTTCTAGACTATTTATCCACCATCATCTCCATGTAAGGCAATCGAAAATCGATTCAAACCTGGTTGCTGATTGGCTGATATGTAAATTGACATAAACCAATCACAGTTGCCCTTTCCTAGACTACTTACCCACCATCATCTCCATGTAAGGCAATTGAAAATCTGTTCCATCCTGGTTGCCGATTGGCTGGATATGTAGGGGGACATATACCAATCACAATCATTCCTTTCTCTCCAGTACTAATAATCTCTGTAACAAGAATATAGATTGGTTGACTAAAGGTTTTTTATGTGTAACACCTGGACTCAGTTGTTCGAAGCTTGATTAGTTTAATCAATGATAAACACAAATTCAAAACATCAATAAAAATCAACATACCATTACCAAATCTACAGATTTATAACCATAATTTTAAAACAGATTTAAAATTATTCATTATTTAGATTTTGACTAATTAATTCATTAAATTAATCAAGCTTTGAACAACTGACCTCTGTATTTTCAGCTATTTGAGCAAGACCATTTTCTTTTTTAATCACAAGAGATCAATCTAATCACAAAATATCAAGAATATTTCAAGTATATTGAAACGTCACCAGCTATAGACCAAAGTGCAGAAATGTTTCCTGTGAGTTGCACTGATGGCATTATACAGCAGTGTTCTTACCACGTCTACCATGACACAACACCTCATTTATTTTAACTTCCCATCTGAAAAAACCATAACATTCATTTCTTAATACTGAGTGTTTGGCGAAAGATAAGTCACTACCCACTTTCAAGTCTTGACCCAGGTTGGGGTTTGAACCCATGACCTCCCACTTATGGAGCAAGCACTCTACAAACTGAGCTACCACAGTGGTCCCATAGTGTTGAGAGGCACATCAGTAAATACAAGCTGGTATATTAATCCACTTGGCCACTAAGGTCTCATGGAAAGTAAGAAACAAAACAGAAAATATATTAATTTAATTTGAAATTATTTTTTTTTTATAAAACTTACCAAAGCTGAAACTTTCAAAATCTTTGGAGAAAGGTTTTGGACCATGGAACTGCCCGACAGGAATGCTGGCTGAAGAGGTGTCATAACTAAAATAAAAACAACAAGATTTCTTTAACCACTCAACTATCTAGAAATGGTGTTTATAGTGCAAAAGCATCCACTGCCTTAATAAGTACCATCATGAAAAGTAATTCTGAATTTTATTTGAATATTTTCCGATATTATCGTAAGTATTAATCATTTTGATTTTTTTTCTTACAGCAAAAATTTGTGTCTGAATTTATCTGAACATTTTTATCTGTATTCTGAATTTTATCTGAAAAAGTAAAATCCTTCAAATTATGCTTGACATTCAGACAAAAAATATACAAATTCCCTGATATTTTCTTTCAATTTTCAAACTCAATGACATTAGTTAAAATTTACCAACTGAAATAAAATAAAATTCAGACACTTTTCCTTGGTGTGTGGAAACCATGTTACTGTTACTTACCAAACAATGCCCGTTTCATGACAAACTCTGACTTCACGACAAGTTTTGGTATGGTAGACAACTCTTGATTCTTTTACTTTCTGTAACTCAGCCTTCAAATCTTTTTCTTCTGTAATGCTCCCCTGAAATTTAAATCAATACATTCTTTAATTAAACCTTATAACCCCTCAATCTTGTAAACCAACTTACCACTGCGGTAGCTCAATTGGTAGAGTGCTCGCTCTATAAGTGGGAGGTAGTGAATTTGACCCCCGACTGGGTATGACCCAAGACTTGATAGTGGATAGTAACTGATATTTTGCCAAGTAGTTGGCGTAACGTAATGAAAGTCACAGATGGTTCTTTTAGTTGGGAACTTAAAACAGACAAGGTCCCAAGTCCAGTAGATGTGGCAAGATAAAGAACCCTGCTGTATAATGCCATCAGCGCAAAGAACAGGCAAAAATTCTGCACTTTGGCCTATAGCCGGTGATGGTTTGACCTAAGTGAAATATTCTTGACAGGGACATTAAACACCATTATTCATTACTCTTTTAAACCAACTTTAATCTGCACACTCTTAATTTCATTAGAATGGACCAGTTTGGTATCCAATTTTTTTTTATCTTTTTACTAAAGATGGCAGTTTGGTCCATAATCACTAACTGATTAATCGTCAAATGGTACAATGATTCAAAGGCACCATAATGGCATATTGCAACTAAAATTTAGATTTTTCAATCCTTTTTTCTTACTTTCTTACTTAATTTGCTCAGTCTGTTTCAAACACTTGTGGTTGTAAGCAATCTCTGTAGCAGCCACAGGTGGCATTCTCTTTTTCGAAATCTACAAATGTGTCTTTAGCATGCTCCGAGTCAGGGGACCTCAATTTTGAGTCTCATCCAAAACATTATTTTAGTATCAAACTTTTTACAGCCTTAGTATGGACAGGAGATGTAAATCATCTCAGAAAATTTCAAAATCCCAAGTGAGGTTCCAACCTATAGCCCTTGACTTCGAAACCCAGTGACAGTACCACGTAGCCATGTCCGCCCAATTTTTTGCCAATTTGAGTACCAAAATTTCCATCATCAAAATCCAAATTTGACCATTTCCAGTAAAATGATTTTGGTACACTACTCTTTTAATAGACTATAAAGTATTTTTAATGACCAAATAAGCAAATCATTAGTTACATGCTTTTTAAAGCAGCTTATAAATTTTGTTCAACAAAGCTTCCAGGGAAAAAATTCTTTATACGGGTAGTTTCAATTTTGGCATCTTATTTCTTGATTGGCAATTGAATTGTTTGATAAGGAGCCACACTGGCTCATAAATTATAAAAGAGCACTTTGAGACCTTATACATAAAAAAAACTTACAAGAGGATCACAAAGTCGTAATCTGATGTTGTCTCTTTCATTGAACCGATACTTTGAATCGTATTTGTTGGAAGCCAATGACGTTAGCTTTTCTTCAATTTTTTTCTCACTTTCTTCTGATATGATTACAGCATCACCAGGGAAAACTTTCACCAAAGTTCCATTTTCAACTCTGTAAATATTAACATAAAAATTTTTGTGAAAAAATGCAATGGGCAAGATATACACTGCTGTGCCATGTAGGCAAATAGAGAAACATCTGTAAGACACTGTACTATGTTTGCCTCCACAAACCCTTTTGTAGAAAAATACCTGTTTCATTTTACAACATTGCCGAGTTTATTGAAGTATTTTTGTATATAAAACTTACTCTCTTAGACAGATATTTGGAACTGCTCCGCCAAGATGTATGAGTTCTACTTCGTTGTATGCCACTGGGTCCAATGATGACACCAAGATATCTTTGGCTGATGAACAGGTCATTGTATTAGGTCTTAAGTTGCTTCTGATTTCCTACAAAACACCAATCAGAAATTAAACACATTAAAAGGTCCAATGGACCTGATACGCTTACTTGATTAATAATGCCTAGGTGAAATATTTTAAGACAATAGACTGATTGGGCCTATTACGCTCACCTGATAAATAATGACTAGTTGAAATATTTTTAGGCAATAGACTGATTGGGCCTATTACGCTCACCTGATAAATGATGGCTGGCTGAAATATTTTAAGAAAACATAACTGAAACCCCTAGTCAAAATCTTTATATACATGTATACCGGTAGTCAAGATTTAAACCTATTCCAGATAAATAATCATTTCAGTATTCTTTTGCATCTGTGACCTTGACCTTTGAACTTATAACCTTCATCTATATATCAAAATGATCAGTGTCAATACCTACAATATTCTCATATACATGCCTATACAAAAATGTTAAAGTTTTCCAGATACATGTATATTGACAAGTATAATGAATTCAAGAATTTCTCCCATTCAGTTCCTTGCCATTTCCCATTTAGGGCCTGGTATGACTTAGGTGTCCTAAGTATGTTATACATGAAATATATGTATGTTTAAGAGAAGATTTTGAAATTTGAGATTTTATTATAACCCCCTTTTTTATGGGGCCCCAAGGGGCAAAGTTTCTTCATTTAAGTAAATCTGACAACCCTTAACCTAGACATGATTGTTGTCAAATAGTTCTGGAGATGAAGATTAACATGCAAAGTTCATGCACAACAGAACATGGACAAGGGGAGTGATCACAATAACTCACCTGAGCCAAATTTACATTTGAGATACATGTATTGTAAACTAGCCTCCTTATATACATACCCACAATTCAGCAGCACAATTGACACATATCCCACAATCCTTACACCCAGGTGTTTCTGTTTTACATCTACATTCACCAAGATAATATCCCATAGTTCCATTGTGTTCACAGTCACTTCCTTTTTCACAGCATTCATTACATAATGTACACACTGATTGTATGTGTTTTAAATCTTCGCTTGTCCAGCGATGCTTGCATCCAACCGACACATTCACTAAAATTGAAATTTAAAGTAAAACCTATAAATAAAGACTACCTATGGTACCTAAGAAATACAGACTTTATAGACAAGTGGTCTTTATATAGACATGGATTTTCTGGCCACACACAAGGTCCAGTAAATGGACCCATTCCCAAAGCTAAAAAGCCTACGTTTTCCCATTTTTTGCACACCGATAAAAATCAGTTATGAAGTAAGGAAGAGATGGAACTGGATTGGCCATGTACTGAGGAAAGGACAGACAGACGACTGTGCTGTTGCCCTTGGGTGGAAACCTGAGGTAAGAAGGAAAAGTGGCGGCTCTATAACAACTTGGCGGTGAATGGTTGAAGCAGAACCGAACGGTGCAGGCTGGAACACCTGGAATGGGGCACGTCGTGCAACCTTAGACCAACCGACATGAAGGAATGATGTCCAAGCCTTGTGTGCCTCCTGGCACTCAGAGAATTAAGGTTAAGGTTAGGGAATAAAAGTTAGTTAACAATATTCATGACTATTTGACATGTATTAACTTTATGTTGATTAATGTATAAATTTTTTTGATAAATTGCAGTCATCTTTCATTCTAAATCCAAAACATATTCAACCAAAAATTTATTATGCTCAGCCTTTCAAAGAAAGAGGAGGATATTAAATTCAAGTTTCTTCCGTGCATCATTCAATCAAAATTTTAATGACATCTAAGTTGGTATAAAAATTCTCTCCAAAAATTAAAAAAAAAAAACAAGTAAATTCAGTGAATTATGGTGCCTTGTCAGCAGGTTGTTTTTTGTAATTTGCACTTATATTAAAAGGTCAATAACTCCCAGGAAAATGAGCAAACCAACTTGGGTTAGTGATATGTGGATCAATGTTAATGCTTTGTACCAAGTCTCATGAAATAGTGCTTCATAGTTTTGGAGAATTTGCGCAGACAAGTACTTTAGATTGACAAAAGGACAGAAGTATGGGCTAACAGATATAAACTCGAGTTTTGAAACCCATTACCTAGAAATGGAAAAATATGACATAAACAGTTACCTAGGCCTTTTGGTACATTTCTGGTTTTATCGGGACCAGTTGTAAATGTGTGATTATAGTCAATATGACATAAACACTTACCTAGGCCTTTTGGTACATTTCTGGATATCATCGGGACCAATTGCAGGTGGTTGAGTATATTGTCTATAATATCTGTATATATACAAAATATCTGCCAGGTATATTCCTGTACATAGGCCTCTGTTAATTCATCTATTGGCTCTTTTCTCTGTTTCGGCATGTAACATTTAGACTCCACCGTTATTACTCCACTTTCTGATAAGTAATATAATAACATAACACATATTAAACAAGTTATAACTTAAAGTGTTCATCAGATGAACCCTAACTGAGAAATTCCTAACCAACCATGAAATGGGATGCCATTTCAAAAAGTTCCCCAAACGAACCCAAAATTGGAAATCCCAGACTATGAGTACGATCACAATAAGGTAAATACATATTATATACACAGTGTGTATGTACAACCCTCAGTATCAGGTTGAGTCCTTTTTTCGTAGCCGTATCATTATGACTTGCACTTGCGTGACGAGTAGTGATACAGCTACGAAAAAGGAAGAGACCTGATACTGAGGGTTGTACATACACACTGTGTATATAATATTTTTATCTAACATTTCCAACTAGGTTATTTAAAATAATAAAAAAAACTTTATGTGAGAAAAATAAATTTTACCACAGAAAAACAATGAACTATGTTATGACATATGTTCTGTAGCAATGACGTCATTATTTATATGTTACAAATCGGAGATTCCATGACGTTGCAATGAGAAATACGACTAAAAGTATGTGTACTTTACCGCCAATGCTGTATTGCCACAGTTTGGTGATACAAGATTCTGTATCATAGGTGTTCAATAAAACTTGTATTTCATCAATTTGGTAGAAAAACTAGCATAATGTTAGACAAATTGACAGAATTTGAAAAACCTGCATGTAAAAGGAATAAGAAAGGAATAAGAAACTGATAAAAAGAAATGGTGACATTTTAAGTGTCCTCAAAATGTACCCCAACTGGGGAATCCCCAATTAATAATTGGGAAAGTTTATGTGCATGATCAAAATACCAATAGCTTTGCACCAGGAATTTCCCGTCTTTAGGTAACACGTATGACGTAAATATTGCATAGACCATACGTCCAATTCATTTGACCCCTCGCGTGCACTACTTTTCTCAAGGTCATTGAAGGGGTCAAACCAATAGCCAATGTCGAATCTACTCGACTGAAACACTAATCTGTGAAAATTCATTAAATATCTGTTAATGAGTTACATTGATCTTCACTGTTGACTGACATTATTGGCATTTGTGGGGCCCTTATATATATATATACATATAGGCCTTGATGGTCAAATGGTCTAACAAGTTAAGAATCACAGTGCCTTCCAAAGGCTGTGGTTACCAAACCAAGCTCAGTCAGATTGTCAGTTCACTTGCAGAAGGTCATTAGTTTCCAATGGGCACTGAGGTTCCCTCCACCAGAAATAACTGCCTTGATAAAATGAACAGTTTGACTGGGGCCTAAATCAACTCCTTTTAAAATATGTCATGCATATGGCCAAATTTTGTCCCTCCACCAGAAATGACTGCCCTGATAAAAAGAACATTATTGACTGAGGTCTAAAACAACTTCTTTTAAAATATGTCATGCACATGGCCAAATTTTGTTACCATTAATTAAAGTTGGCATGAGCCTCAACTTCTGTGTTATCTGTAACAAATCATATGACAGCTTTGGAAATGATAAAAGTTTTGTCTTAACTGGAAAAATTAGAGAGCATACAGTGTTCAATTTAGGATTTTTCAGAAGGGACCAATTTTCAAAAACTTTCCTCTAAAACACCATAACATCAATATTTTTGTATTCATGCAATGTTAAATATGGTCCAGTAAGGCCTTAACAATGGGGATTTTTGCCAAAATAAGGGACCAATGGCCTGGCCCTATGGCTCTGTCTAGCAAGTACACTGAGTCAACATATTCTAAAAGAATTAATTAAATTGTGGTTAAAAAAGCTGTTTTAGACGAAGAAATATTGTATAAGTTGAAAAATTTTAAGATGTTTTCTAGTAAAAGATTTATTAGACAGAACAAAATGTATTAGTCTACTTTAGCTAAAAGTTTGGATGAAAGTTCAATACAACATCCTAGATTTATACCATTCTAATAAAAAAATACAATTTTTGGGGCAGACATTCTGAAAGCAAATATAAAATTTTATACAATATATTAGCAGGTTATACCCAAAATTGGTAGAGTTTCATGACAAGATGGATGTTATATATAGAATTTCAATTTTCTAGACCTTTTGATTCATAAAGAAGATTCTAAATTGTTTTATTATTTACAGTCATAATTATGACCTTGAACGAAGGTCAAAGTCAACCAGCTTTATAAACTTGGCATATTTTAATGTCCAGATGCTATTAAACTTCATTGATTCAAGACAAGATGTTAAAAGGATTTACTATTGAAGATAAGTTATCTTGAAACAGGGTGCATTGGGTGGTTTTCAGGCCTTTTGGTTTATGACAAGAAAGTACTTATAATAGTTTTATCATTTTAAAAGACCACTGTGACTTTGAATAAAGGTCAAATTTAACTTCTTTTGCAAATTTGTTAAAGCTTCGTGTAATGTTACCATTTAAAGTTTATGGGTCTTTTAATTCATGACAAGAAGATGTTTAAAGGTTTAAGTTTTTAAGGTCATTGTAACCTTGAATGAAGGTCAAGGTCAACCATCTTAAAATCCTTGAAAAAACTGGAGACTGGAAACATCTGAATGTCAAATTTCACTTTTTTATTAATTCTGGGGAAAAAAGCATTTACTGGTAAGTGAAAAGTTTAGAGATGACAGACAGATACAAATGATTGACGCCAGACACATTAGAGCGTTTGAGCAGCTAACTTTGAACATTCACCGAAAGGAGATTAAAAAACATCAAATTTCATCAATTTATCTTTAGAATGTTACTGAATCATAGCCTAGGAATCTCAAAAATTTTGTTTCACATTTTTATTTTTTGGTTCAAAATATAGAGAGGAAAAAGTTGCCACAATATTAAAAGCATGGCCATGTACTAGAAGTGTCATGCCTTATAGTTAAGTCTCGTTTTTCTAGATTTGTAACCTATAGCTAGTGATGTCTCTATATAACTTAAATATTCTTGACTGGATGTAAAACCCCATTCAATCAATCAATGAATAACATTTTGACAGGAATAATTCAGATGTTTAAAATATCTCTAAAATCATGAAAATGTACAAAATTCATTTCTTTAATGCCAGAACTCAGAATGTTGGACTATTGACAAATTTATCTGATGGGTGGTGTTTATAAAATCTTGCCAACTGTCAAATCAAATCCACAAACATTTCGCTTGTGATTAAAATAATTGACATATTGCTGGCCATGCCTTTTATGTTCCGACACTTACTGCCATCACAGTGCCAAAGCAGCGTCAGGGCAACTAATGACATACTAGTGTCAGTGACATCATTAGATGTCACTATTCAGGCTGAGTTTTCATTCTGTTTGTATGAAATTCAAGCATACCAGGCCTTTGTCGGAACATTGTGGGCGTGGTCGGCCATCCGTCAATTCCAATCAAACCAGGGATGATACTATTTGGCTTTTACAAGTTCTGGTTTCTGATCCTTCAAACTTTTTCCAGACCCTCTTATTACAAGTACTCACATAATTATACTTACATGTTCTTAAATTACCTAAACAGGCTGAATTTAATTTTAAGAAACAGTAAAAAATAATAATTTTCATTACTTATATGCAAATTGGTGTTAAACTATAAAATACTATTAGTTTTTAAACAACATTGCCCTCTATACCAAATAAAGCGTTAATGAATCTGTTTCACAATCATTATTCATCTCCAAATGTCTCGACATTCAATGGGGTTCACTGCTGTACCATGTGATAAATACCTCTTAACATTTGTGTTTAAACAAATGCCTGAGGAGAATACAAGGAATTTTTTGGCCACAAAAGATTCAAATGAAGACCTGTTGAAGAAATGCAAATGCCAATCCATTGCAATGGAATTGAAAAGAAGACGATTCAGATGGCTTGAACATGTACTGAGGATGCCCCTAAGAACGCATTCCTAAATTAGCACTATGTTGGGCACCACCTGGAACGAGAAAACCTGGCAGACCTGGGACCACCTGGAGGAGAACCATCCTATCTGAACTGCAGGAACATGGATACAGCCTAGGACAAGCCCAGCATATAGCACAGGACAGAGGAAAGTGGAGGGAACTAGTTATGGCCTTATGAACTTTAAAGGGTATCATGTGGTACAGCGATGGGCGAACCCCTTTAAAAATTGACTTCTTGGACAATATTGATTACTGTACTTTTCAGAATTATATATAACCAAAAACCTTTGGAACCAGCGAATTTAGCAAATTAGGATCCTCCACCGCCAGTAGGTACTTTTTTGTGATTTGAAATATTATGTTCAAAGGGCCATAATTCCCAAGAAATTGTGCAAACCAACTAGGGATAATGATATACAGATCTCCTATCAATGTTGATGCTTTGCACCAAGTTTCGTAAATAGCGCTTCAGAGTTTGCCAGCATACCACATGATCAATGCCCCTTAATATTTGTGCCAAAGTTTTGGAAAAGGTTTAAGCCAAAATTTCAAGAAGAAACATCATTTTTGCGAGGAAAATGTGAACTAAAGTGATTACATCTCCAATGGAAATAATTGTTGAAAAGTTATCATGTGGTGCACTGGCGAGCCCCATTACTCCAGAGAGTCTGAATGGACTAAAGGATGGACAAAAAGACTGCAGTTTTAATTCAAAATCCCTCTCTTTCTTTGAAAGGGTGGGGATAAAAATTTTAATGTTAGCATATAAAGTACTATCACATATTTTTACAGGGAAACAAAGTCGGAACATATTTTCTGAAACACTCTGTATTTTCAAATAGTTCTTTTAATGTTAATGATATTATTAAACAATAATCATAATCTTATTATTAATAATAATCTTAGTATTATCCACCTTTAAGGTTGTCTCCCCTTTTGCCTAAAGTTTAGCAATGATTGTGAAAGTTAATTTTACAGTAGTATTCACTCCCCTTTGAAGGTTGTCTCCCCTTTTGCTTGAAATTTAATAATGATTGTGAAACAGATATTTTTTATGACAGTATTAACTCAATAACCAAAATCTATAACACTCATGTTAGATTTTCATCTTACCCATATCTGGTTGATAATCAGCCTTCAGTAAGTCTATAAGTGTGTTTTAAAATCAGACAAACAACATATAAAACAGTTAACAAAAAACGTTCAACATCACATGAAAAAATCTGTATGAGTACTCTAAACGTATTAAACTTCGCATGTATTTATTTTTGCGGTAAAGGGAATTTAGACATATCCACGTAGATAAATTTTCGTGTTTTTGAAATATACATTATAAGCATAATATAATTTTCGCTAGGTATTAATTTTCCCGCAAATCAAACGACCGCAAAATAAGTGAAAAATAGTACATCACAAAAATAAACACATTAACAGTACCATTATAACAAGGCTCAAAGTCGCAACTAAAATAGGAGCCATGGCAACCAAAATCTTGATTTTGCGACCATTTCTTTGATATAAGTCGCCAATATGGCTACCAAAATTTTTGTTATTAAAATTTGACTTTGATCATTGCTGATTTATAAAAAAAAATGATTGTCCACAAACAGAAAGGTTTAACATGTTTAATTAAACTTGAAGAATGGCAATAAGATATTAAAACAAAGAACTAGTTTGTAATAAAAACAATAAACAGTTTTACATACTAGAAATAAAAAGAACAGTCGTTTTTATTTAAATTTTCTATAAAATTTTCATTTTTTTGGTACCGGTAAATAAATTTTTTTGATTGCCACCTAAGAATTTTTGATAAAGGGGAGACACACTGGATCCAAGATTAAAAGTCACTTTGAGCCGTGTATAATGATTGGTATATCTCGTGGTGATTTTATCCACACTACTGCGAAGTCATTAATTTTTGTAATGTCCTAATTTTTTTATTGTTTCATTGGATACCAAGATTAAAAAAATTCATTGTGGCTTTATCCTAGCTGCTGTGAAAATATTAATTTTTGTGGGGTCCTAGTTTTTTGTGTTTTCACAGAAATTTTCTTGGAATTTTCTTGTCAATATAATAATACATGTTATATATTATAAGAAATTTATCTCATAACAAAAACCACTAAAAATGAACTTGAAACCACACAATAAATGACATTTTATCTTAGAATCATGGGAAAATTGGACACCACAAAAAATAAATGCTTTTATGGTATACTCCCTGTCAAATGCATTTTTGTGAAAAGTAAAACCAATGCAAATAAGCCTTTATACATAAACTTTAACTCTGAACATTGGACACCACAAAAAATAAATAATTTCACAATATATTAACTTTCAAATATGTTCTTGAGAAAATAAAACCAGGGATTTTTTCTGACCTTTTAGGAAAAGGACCTTGGGATGAAATTGGGAAAATGCTCAACAAAAATGTAATTTTGGGAAAAATCACAACATATTAAAAATTCTAGACCACTAGAATACTGGTAATTGAACAAATTATATTGGTATTCACAGCAAAATAGCGCTGTCTTTTTTGTCTCTATATAAATCATCCAGCAAAATGTGGGTTAATATAAATTGAAATCATTATCAGAACGAGATATCCTCTGAATATGATGTTGATGATCTTGTGAATTTTTTTCTCTCAAAAAATCGATAAACATAGCTAATTGGGAATTTTTTACTACAGAATTGGGAAAAATGTATGTTTTTTTGCATTGGGAATGGGTCCCTTTACCGCACCCTGTGGATACCCAGAAAAATCCCTGAAAACCATTGCCAAATGACAGGTTTTATCTGTGAAAATAAAACTACCATGAAATATAACTCAAATAGATGTAAAGCATTCTAGATTTTAGAAAAAAAACCCACAATAATAATGAAACAAGAGGCCCATGGGCCTGATACGCTCACCTGATAACTAATGGCTAGCTGATAGATTTAAAGAAAACATAAATACTAAACCCCAATGACTTTTTTTTTTACATCATGATAACCGTTGTATCAATACCTACAACATTCTAGTATACATGCCTATACAAAAAGTTAATAGTTTTCAAGATAATTAACCATTTCGGTATTGTTTCATCATCTGTGACCTTGACCTTTGAACCCATGACCCTTTTCTATACATCAAAATGATCGTTGTATCGATACCTACAACATTCTAATATACATGCCTATACAAAAAGTTTATAGTTTTTGAGATAATTAACCATTTCGGTATTGTTTCGCATCTGTGATCTTGACCTTTGAACCCGACCTTTTTCTATACATCAAAATGATCGTTGTATCGATACCTACAACATTCTAATATACATGCCTATACAAAAAGTTTATAGTTTTCAAGATAATTAACCATTTCGGTATTGTTTCACATCTGTGACCTTGACCTTTGAACCGATGACCTTTTTCTATACATCAAAATGATCGTTGTATCAATTCCTACAACATTCTAATATACATGCCTATACAAAATGTTTATAGTTTTCGAGATAATTAAACCATTTCGGTATTGTTTCGCATCTGTGACCTTGACCTTTGAACCAATGACCTTTTTCTATACATCAAAATGATCGTTGTATCAATACCTACAACATTCTTATATACATGCCTACACAAAATGTTTATAGTTTTCGAGATAATTAAACCATTTCGGTATTGTTTCGCATCTGTGACCTTGACCTTTGAACCAATGACCTTTTTCTATACATCAAAATGATCGTTGTATCAATACCTACAACATTCTTATATACATGCCTACACAAAATGTTTATAGTTTTCGAGATAATTAACCATTTCGGTATTGTTTCGCATCTGTGACCTTGACCTTTGAACCCATGACCTTTTTCTATACATCAAAATGATCGTTGTATCAATACCTACAACATTCTAATATACATGCCTACACAAAAAAGTTTATAGTTTTCGAGATAATTCACCATTTCGGTATTGTTTTCACATCTGTGACCTTGACCTTTGAACCCATGACCTTTTTCTATACATCAAAATGATCGTTGTATCAATACCTACAACATTCTAATATACATGCCTATACAAAATGTTTATAGTTTTCGAGATAATTAACCATTTTGTATTGTTTCGCATCTGTGACCTTGACCTTTGAACCCATGACTTTTTTCTATACATCAAAATGATCATTGTATCAATACCTACAACATTCTAATATACATGCCTATACAAAAAGTTTATAGTTTTCAAGATAATTAACCATTTGGTATTGTTTCACATCTGTGACCTTGACCTTTGAACCCATGACCTTTTTCTATACATCAAAATGATCGTTGTATCAATTCCTACAACATTCTAATATACATGCCTATACAAAATGTCTATAGTTTTCGAGATAATTAATCATTTCGGTATTGTTTCGCATCTGTGACCTTGACCTTTGAACGCATGACCTTTTTCTATACATCAAAAATGATTGTTGTATCAATACCTACAACATTCTAATATACATGCCTATACAAAAAATTTATAGTTTTCGAGATAATTAACCATTTCAGTATTGTTTCACATCTGTGACCTTGACCTTTGAACCAATGACCTTTTTCTATACATCAAAATGATCGTTTGTATCAATACCTACAACATTCTAATATACATGCCTATACAAAAAGTTTATAGTTTTCGAGATAATAATTATAATCAGAGGTAAAAAAAATTAGGTCACGACCTTCACAATTGACCTTGACCTCATTTTGAAGATACTAACAAGAAGATGTCAAAACTGAAAACACCATGTCATTATCTGGTCAAATAGTCAAGTTATAACAATTTGAAGCTATTTACGATTTTTTCAAAATTAAACGCAAAACGCGTAACCTATTTTTTATCCGAATTTTACAAAATGAACAAACTATAGGCTTAAGACCCTAGAGAAGCCAAATATCACATCAGATTTTTTCTCCAATCAGTACTTTCGGAGAAGAAGATTTTTTAAGATTTTTGCACCCCTAGGTCACCTTGACCTAGTTATGGTAGCCATGGCAACGCCACGAACAAATCTGAATTGCACCGGCCCATATATACTTCTGACAAAGTTTCATTAAAAACTGTCCAGTAGTTTTCAGAGGAGAAGTCGAAAATAGGTGTTAACGACGCACACACGCACACACGCACACACGCACATACACACGCTGCGCTATGCCATAAGCTCACATGACCTTCGGTCAGGTGAGCTAAAAAACAGACATGAAGACATCAAGCATCATCAAACCACAAAAAATTGACACGAAAATAAAGTACTGTAACCCAATTTGCATAAATTAACTTCTGCATGCCTCACGAGGACAATATAATCATAAAAGTTAATTGTTACATACTTATTTTTTACAATGATATTATTTACATGAAACATGCAGCCTAAGTTCATAGTCGCAAAATGGTTTTGGTTACAGAATCGCAAAAGTTAATATTGTATAAGGTGAAACATTGGTAAGAATATTTGTGGTAGAAGAGTCATCATGAAAATTGTGAATATTTTTCCTCACCAATGTCTCTTTTTATACAGTATACACAAAAAACAGTTGGTTAACAGTTTTTTACAGTACCCCCTTGTAAGGAGTTACGACCAACAGGATCCTGCCAAGCTTTGACCTGCCATGTCAATTTTGTTTACATTGTAATATGGATCACTGTGACCTATTTTTTCTAGATAGATAGTCAACATATATATTTCTTGAATTTTGATCAAAATACTTTCATGGTGTAAAATGATAGGTGAATTAAAATGTACAGTGTATATTTTTAAGGTTAAATTAAACACATTGACTATACAAACTCTACACACAATGTCAAATCTAGCAAATCAAAAATATTTAAAATCACTCATTCCAAAACAAAGTAATCATTAAAAAGTCTCTTCAACTTACCAACATGGCCTTCATGTCGAATGATAACAGTCTCTACTGCCCCGAGCTGGAATACAGCACCCTCTGAGGTCACAAGCAAAGTACGACCATATTTGGTCACAGAGGCCAAAATCAGTCCTAATAGACCATCTGGTAAAGTATGAGGGAATGAATATGTACAGTGTATTACTTCAAAATCATTTAAAATTGTGTCTTTATCAACCCCTTCTTTCTTCCAAATTCTCTCTGAAACAATAAAATAATTAAAAAATTAATAAAAATTAAAAAAAAAAAAATTAATCATAAATCATAAAACAAAATTCAATTCTGTCAAATTTTTAAAAGATATAAGCTTTCATACAGATTGATTTACAGATTTCACAAAATATGTACCATCAATATTTAATGTTTTCCCTGCAACCTTGACCTTTCTGATATGACCTTGGTTCAAGGTCATAAACACACCTTTGGACCACGAAGATTATTCATGTCAAGTTTTATGACGGTTGTCCAAAACAGCTATGAGATATGGCCCGGACACAATTTTACATGGACAGACGAACAGACACAGATAGAGATGGACAGACAGACAGACAGACATACATGGTGATTCCTATATACCTACCTTAAACTAGTTTGCGGAGGTATAATAACTACATGAACTAAGTTCAACATAACCTAGAAAAAAAATTAACAAAACTTGCCCAAAATAGGAGGTGCAAATCTTTGTTATGTATGTTAGCAAAGTTTTAAAACTACAGTCCAACCTGCCTTAAAGGCCACCTCTATATAAAGGTCACCTGCTTATAGAGGCCAATAGAACTGCATCCCAATTGTTCTTTATTCATATTACATGTATTTGAACCTGTATATCAAGGCCAACTCCCCATAAAGGTCACTTTAACTGGTTCCCTTGAGTGGCCCTTATAGACAGGTTTGACTATATAGCTTTAATACAGTCAGACTTAAGATTACACAAAGTATATACCCTAGCTATGACAGACAGATGAAGAAAGAGACATTTGAATGAACAAACAAATGAAGAAATGGTTGAATGAATAAACAAACAGACAAATAAACATATGAACTAATGAAAAAAAGAATGGACAGACAGATGGACATAGAAGAGAAGCTTACACTGAGGTGACAAATAAAATATTGATTCAGTAATTTGAAGAAATAATCTCAAAAAAGACAAATACTAACCAGTGACATTGGTGGAGTTGAGAGACTGGACAGTGTGGTATACAGATAAACTTCCTCTGTGGTCCTGATTCTGAAACACGGAATTCTGATCAAACCAAAGTATTGCTGCATAACTCTGTACAGTAAAGGACCCTGAAATTTAAATAAAAACAGTTTCATTTTAAAAATGGAAAAACTTGTCATCAGTAAATCTGTCAAAATAGGAGTTTTAACAGGGTTGGTACAGACATTTTAGGGTCTTTTCAGGATCTTATTTGCAAATTTAAGGCCTAATCAGAGGGACAATTTTAGCAAAACAATATTGGTGCAAAGGCAATTAAATATAAATAAACAATTACTTACATGTCCATAGAAACAACACTTGAAGAGGAGATTGAAGTTGGGCATTCGGTTGAGCCAAATAACTTTAACTTGCCCATTTCAACGTAACTTATGGTATTGATTAATTAATTTATTTATTTATATCGGTCTATTTGCAACCACGTAATATCAAAATACAGACACCCAACTGGCCAAATTCAAGGACTTTTTAAGGTTTTTAGGATTATTTAAAGGGCTTTTTAGGGTAAGACTTGTTTTTAGGTCTTTTTAGGGCAAACCTCAAAATTTAAGGACTTTTCCAGGCCTGTACGGTCCCTGTTTAATTGCAAGCCCAGGCTTATCAAGGCCCTCAAAATGTTTTATAAATGTATGTCTCTGTATGTAAAATCACTCTAGATATTTTTGATATCCCAAAGTTCCATGTTTCTTTCATTCAAAATTTTAAATACACATGTGGTGGGTGTAGCTGGCTTAACAGGAGGTGCTTACCCTTTTTGGAGCACCTGGCCTCACTTCCCTGTTGAAGGTTCACATGTTTAACTTAATTTACCAGTTTCAAAATTTTTGCTTTGCTTTGGAATTGTGATTTGAACATGGATTGGTATGGGTTTTTTCTTTTTTGTTTAATTATTAAATTATCATGAGATGTGACTTTGTCATTTTAAACTGCACTTAGGCTCAGGTAAAAAAAACTGTTTGTCACTGTGCAAAGTAATCAGGTTTTGTGTACTCTATGGTAGTTGCTATCAAAAGCAAATATATTAATCCATGTCCGAATCACAATCCAGAAGCAAAGTAAAAACTTTGGAACTGACAAGTTGGGTCAAACACATGAACTTCCACCAGAGAAGTAAGGCCGGGTGCTCCGGAAGGGTAAGCATCTACTGTTTAGCTAGCTACACCCTCCACGTGTGTAATCAAAATTATGTGAAAGGAACATGGAACTATGGGATGTCAAATATATCCAGGGCAATCCTGGACACAGAGACATCAAACTTATCAACAATACTGTGATGACCGCCATAAAACTTTTTGAGGGCCTTGATAAGGGCCTAGGCTTGCAAATTCCCTGAGTCAAGAATTTATTTGCAAGCAGCCTGCTTCGTTGTACAAAGTCCCTGCAACTTAGCACAATAGCACTACATAAAGTTGTATTCAAGTGAATCTAGTTGTATACTTAATGAACTTGTACTATCCTGACCAACACAAAATTCAAATATGGTCAAAATACCAGATTTTTATTTTATTTTTATTTTTTTATTTTTTTGCAATGAGGATACTTTATTGATATGATGGCAATTATTGACTGCAAATATGTTTACCTTTTCAGCACCAGCAGCATGGATGACTGATTTCTGTAGCGAGTCTTTTAACCATATGTGACTTGAGCTTCCTATAGCAGTGGTCAAATGTCCAGCCATACTCATTGCTGATATTTTTTCAAGGTTATTTGCTGTATCAATTATAAACTGGACGTCTGCTGCCACATTCCGAGATCCTAGTTTAACCAACATCAATCTTCCCTATTTATATACAATGTAATATATAACAATAAATGTATGTTAGATTGTAACACAACAAAAACTTTAAGAAATGCCATCTCGACACCCCCCCTCCTCCACCACCAAAAATAAAGAGCAGACATAAGTAAATTGTGAAAAAACTGTAAACCTGTAACAGGAAGGGAAAAAATACAGTGGCCAAACCTGGACTCAAACCTGGGACCTTCCAAATATTAGAGGTATGCTCTACTGATTGAGCTAATTGGTTACCTGTCAAGTTTGGTCTGCCACATTCCTCCCCTCTTTCAAATGAACACCCTTGAATCAAAACAACCTGGTTCCATCCAAGGACAAACTTGTTGGTCTGTCACTTTCCAAGGTTGGACAAGACGCCAAATGTAACAGGGAAGGGAAAAATTCAGTGGCTAAACCGGTTCTTGTACCCCGGACCTTCTCAATGCTGTTGCCATAAGTGTTTAATTTAGACTTGTTGTACAGAAATATATTTATATGGGCAATCAAATTTCTGTTTCTGTTGAAAACTATCACCACACATATGGATAGTTCAAATATTCTACATGTTGATAGAGCACCTTTAAAATCTGGTGAAAAAATATCACTGCAAATAAGGATAGTTAACAATCTTCTACTTGCTGATGGAGCACCATTCAGAATCTAGTGAAAACTACATCAAACACAAGGATATAAAAAATTTCCTACCTGCTGATGGAGCACCTTCAGGATCTGGTGAAAAATATCATCACACATCTCTTGTATAAGACCAAAATTTTCAGCGGTGGCATATAAAATTTTTTCCGTTTTTAACTTTTCCACTATGGTTTTCATGTACGGCTGTATTGTGTTTTTCAGTCTGTATCTTTGTTGCTGATGAAACTTGTGTTTCTCCTGTGTATCAACTAATTTCTGAGCTAAGACGTCAAAACCCTGAAAAACATTAAAAAAAACCTTTTGACCCAACCTCTGACTAAATACTATGAAAGTGATGGGCTAAAATGAATCACATGGCCAACCCAATATCATTCCGTACATAGCCACACACGCAAAAATACTGGGTCAGTGAGGCTCATGTACCTAGCAGGTTAGAGTTACGTCCTTTGTCACTAACGTAAACGTCAACCAAATTGGCGACTGTATAAAAACCATGTATGAAACCTTTTGCTGAAGATACTGATTTAAAACGCATGGAAGTATCAGTGTGAGACATTGAAAGCCAAAAAAATGCACTAGACTCTAGTATCCATTTATCTTGTAATAATTTATTGCAGTCTGAGTCAGATATTTTTTTTAACTTCTCAAATTCAATCGGCGATTTTTGTAAAGGTCTGGTATGAAATGACAAAGGGTCATTAGGAATCACACTGGGTGAAGCATCACCATGTTACAATACAGTAAATGTAGTTAATGGGTTCAAATTTTCCAGGTTTTGTAATTTCCGATCTTTTCGCAGGATGAAATATTTGCGGATTTATGAAACTGGTACAAATTTTGGCTGAAAATTTTGGAACATGAAAAAAGCAAAAAATGAGTACACCAACACTAACAGTAGTTATATGTCTTGTCTCTATGTTCTGGAGTAGAGCTGTATGGAATCGAAACAATTGGAGTAGAATTGAATGGAGTGGAATATTTGAGTTTGAGCTTTAACCCCCCCCCCCCCAAACAAAATTGTCGTGTTTCAGTTACTCTTTTGTTGCAACAAAACCAAATCATAAATAATATTATGAAAAAGAAAAACAATACCAGAATCTGCGTTCTCAATAAATTCTCTTCATGCGGCCAACTTTATTTACCAATTACTAACCAACCTTCATTTGTGTGATTAACTTCGGCGTCTTCCTCACGTTTTACAAGGACAAAATAATCTTGAAAGTAAATCAGCATGAGCTAGTTTTTGAAAATGGTAAAATTCATACAAAATATTTACCTGTAATCCAAATGGTTTTTGTAAAGGACTTACCTTTCCACTAGATAGATCAGCCGCAACATAATGCATTCTGTCTGGAAAAGTATAGGAAAAGTTCTCAAATTCTTCCTTCATCCCATGCAACTGTGAATAACGCTCTTGTCTCTGGAAATCCAAATGTTCAAACTCCCTGTATAAAAAATAAAATAAACAGGGACTGGATATAGCTATAGTAACAGGCGTAAGGGACATTTTTGCAGATGGAGGTCATTTAATAGAATTTGCCAGTGCACCACTTGATCAATACCTATTAATATTTTTGTGGACCGATGACGAACATGTGTATGTAAAAAATTTCCTGAAATAACATTGGTTTTATAGAAAATGAGACCATCTAATGTACCTAACTGTTCTGTACAAATATTATGGGGTGTCATGTGGTACGCTGGTGGGTGAATTAGCTAGTGTGCAACTGGTGGGTCTAGAATTGGTGTCTCTAAATTTGATGGATTTTGTCCAGGTTGGTGGGTCTAGGAGTGGATTGCCGGGAATGCTCAAGTCTGGAATCAGTGGGTCTAGGTTCAGTTGGTCTGGAATCCATGGGTCTGAACTTAATTGGTCAGGATTTGGCAGACTTGGAAATGTTAGATCTAGAAATCAAATTCTCTTTACAATTTCCTATCTATTACAAAAATTAACTTATTTGAAGATGTCATCAGACATACATGACCAGTATTTGAACAACAACTGTCATATCAAAGTCAGTTTTTTTTTAATAAATAATAATCTGTATTCTTTCTAAAAATTCTCAGATGTGGCCATTTTGAAAAAAAAAATTCTCTCAAACACAATAACATTCATACTTTTTCATTTACTTTATGTTAAATATGGCCCATTTAGGCTTTAATAATTTGGCCCATTTGGATTAAATTAAATCACTGGTCCCATGCCTGATTCTAAAATGAACACAGAACAATACTAACTTTTCCATCATCTCTAGATGATCCTGAATTTTCTTGCCGGCCTTGATCTTATCATACAAGTCAGTCTGTTGTTTAACAGCGACCATCTTGTCTGTGGCATTAGTACCCAGTCCCATGACGACAAACTCACAACCTTTATATTGTGGCACGGATGCTAATTTTTCTTCCTCTATTTTCTTTTTCTTCTCTTCTTGTTTCTAAAATATTCCATAAAATAATTACTATATAGGACACTACAATACCAGGGGTTCAAAATTCCTAAGGTCCCAAGGTCTGGGACTTTTTGATTTTACATTGGGACTTTGATATTTAAACTATAAAAGTCTGATGAATGACACAGACATTTTAATTTCTACACTATAACAGTGATAATTTTGACTTACTACAGCTAAATTGCTGTTTGCATTGTTGATTTGGTTTGTTTTTTAAAAATGATAAAAAATGAAAACATAAAAAAGTAGACATGGTCATTCATAATCCCAAGCTGGGCTACTCTAATTACTCAACCCTCCAAAGAGCATCATCATCATCATCATCATAAATATCATCATCATCACCATCATCATCATCATCATCATCATCATCATCATCATAAATATCATCATAAATATCATCACCATAAATATCATCATCATAAATATCATTATAAATATATCATCATCATCATCATCATCATCATCATCATCAATATCATCATCATCACCATCATCATCATTATCATCATCATCATCATCATCATCATCATTATCGTCATAAATATCATCATCATCATCATCATCATCATCATCATCATCATCATCATCATAAATATCATCATCAATATCATCATCATCAATATCATCAAAATCATCATCATTATCATTATAAATATCATCATCATCATCATCATCATCAATATCATCAAAATCATCATCATCATCATCATAATTGTCATAAATATCATCATCAATATCATCATCATCATCATCAATATCATCAAAATCATCATCATTATCGTCATAAATATCATCATTATCATCATCATCACCATCATCAATATCATTATAAATATCATCATCATCATCATCAATATCATCATCATTATCATCATAAATAAAATATTTTTCTTTGAGCCCAGAATAAATAACAGGAATTATGCTGTATGCAAAATGTCCAAATCTTTATTTTTCCATAACAAAAAGAAAAAAAAGAAAGTGCCCCCCCCCCCAAACATCTACAAGGGTCTTATATTTTCTCAAGACCTTGATCTTTCTGATATGAAGATATGATATTCATGTGAAGTTTTATGACAGTTGTCCAAAGCAATTATCAGATATGGCCTGGACACAATTTTACAAGGACAGACAGACAGATATAGTGATTCCTATATACCCTTCTCAAACCAGTTTGCATGGGGTATTATAAATTATATTTCTATAATAAAAATACCAGTTTTTCTTTCCGTTCTTGCATGACCATTGCCCAAACATCTTTCGTTTCTGAGTAAAAGTTAAGAAGTTTGACTCTCCCTCCTTCCTTCCAAATACAGACACTAGGAAATAGTCCATCAGCTTGAAAGAAAAATGGCACACTGTGTTCCTGAAATATCAAAAGTGATAAAATGGTTAGATGTTGTTTGTTGGAATACAAACAACCCTGTTTATAACAACCTTCTTTACAACGACATTTACACCTACCGACAAAATATTAGAGGGAACAAACATGCACAGTGCATTTTGCCCTACTTATAACAACATTTAAAGCTTCTATCACCGACAGTTTATTTAAGAAACAACAAGAAATCTGTGACTTACTGCTCACTTAGTATACACCACTTTAACATATGTTAGAATACAAACAAAATGTGAAGTAGATGTCTGGAAGACAACTTAAAATCAGTACTTGTATGGGACCTCATACTGGAATCACATACAAAATTTCAAGTGGATGTGTTTAGCAGTTGCTTGGAAACCTTACCTAACCTTAATGCTCTCCTTGCCAGAAGGTGCATAAGGCCAGTTGCTGGGAAAACTGTTACGGAAATGTTTGTTTCGATTGGACAGACAGGTTCGATCAATGCATAGTCCGACGGATGTTTTTTTTTTTTTTTTTTTTTTTTTTTTTTGGAAAAAGAAACAATGTACCAAACCATGTATTGCTGAATTAATTGGTAGAAAATAATAATTTCATAAATATATTAAAAAGAAAATCGGTAATTAAAATTTAAAAAAGTTGTACCCGATCGTTTTGTCATTTTGGATAGAGAGAAAGAGTTTTGCAGATCCTACCGTCGCTATGAGGGGGTACATTCTAGCGGTTGTATGTAACTGGATCATTTGCTGTTAATCTGGGTTTTAATTAACTGCTGATTATCACTCACAATATTCCCGTTTCATGTTAATGGTGAAGTACAGTTGTTTTACCAGTTCCGAATTTTTACTACCGAATAATCTAAAATTTCAATCTCGTTCAATTAAAGGAATCGCAAAATAACTTTCTAAATTTGCTTCTACTTGAATGTATAGGCATTAATTGTTTAAAAAATATTAAACTTCAACCGCTTCCTAAAAGGTCGACAGATTGTTGGTGACCTAGTTTAACGATGTAAACAAATGGTGATCACGGAAATGCTTTTTTCAAGAAAACATACTACCACGTGTTTTTGAGGACAGGTGTCGATATTTTGGAATCAGTAAACATTTGTATTATTACACCACATAAATTTTATTTCCTCTGCTTGTGGATGACGTCTGCAGCAGCGCTTATATGAAACCCTGTTCGGAACTGGTAAAACGGCTGTACACAACACTGTACAAATTATCTCCCTTTCACGAAAGTAAAATCTAATCGATAAACATTTTAAAATATGACACAATTGCCTCAACATCAAAATACGTTATCATAACCTTCAAAATAAATTTAAATTTCCGTAGATTTCGCGAAGAATTAATTAAACAACCTGCCGTTGCTGTTCATTTCATAAAAAGTTATGATTTTACATCGTAGGACGCAAACTTCTTGAACTACTTTTTATTGTAAACATGAGATCAGTTCGCCAAATTGCAGAAATTATTAGGTGCATCCCGTCGCAATATTTTACTAGATTCCGAAATGTATTCCGAAAATTTATTCCAAATGTGTATATGTAACCAAATGCATTACCCGTCTCAGAATACATATCTCACGATAAAACAGATATACTTCTTTCACGCTCATTTACCAGGCGCACTATTTCCAGGTGTACTCATATCTTATAATTTCATAGCATAGAAGCTCGATATCTTGGAAGAAAGTGATAGCAATGTACGCGTTCACTTTGTTCACGCTGTACAAAAATTTGTACCATGCATAAATAATATATATAATTATTCTCGACCTTATAGTCAGTTTTATAAATCTGTGAATATTACATCCTGCAAAAAGGTCGAAAATTACGAAACTGCAAACATTTGAACTTGTGAAACAAGAAATCTGAGCTACTGCTCACTAAGTATATCGCCACTTTTAACTTCAACCATTGACTGTAAATTTTGAAAAATAAACTACCCTAAATCGGTAAACAGGAAGGATATTTTGGCAGTCTAGATATCAGTACTTGCGGTAAGAAACATCATACTGAACTCGCATACAGAATTTCAAGTGTTTGTTTAGTAGTTGCTGATAAAACTGTTATGAAAATTTTTGTTTCTGATGGACGGAAGGACAGAGGTAAACCAGTATACCCCCCTCTTCTTTGAAGCAGGGATAAAATTAAGTGCAGTTGCAGTAAGCTGTACATACCCGTTTCCCGTTAACGGTAAAATAAACCATTACTTCCTGCTGAGGTTTCAGGTTACCGTCATTGTCAAATTCCAATGCGTTGGAGTTTGCGCCTTCTACCCCACAACCGATGACATCATTTTCAGCAAATTTGTGTAGATCTTTTATGTCTGTGTTACCTTCTGAAGTTGTTGCATTTATTCTTGGTAAAAAAAGATAAATAAATAATTTATATGATAAGTTTACACAAAACAGGTATTCCTTGAACTAATATTCAATCTAGGATTTTTTTTCAGAAAGGGACTTATTCTGAAAAAAGATTCCTCTAAAATGATTATATACGATGAATTTACACAAAACAATTATTCATTGGCCAAGTGTTCAAGCTAGGATTTTTCAGAAGAGGTCATTTTGAAAAAATGTTCATTAAAATACCACAATGTCAATATTTTTGCATAATATGGCCCACTAGTAACTTAAAAACAGGGTCATTTGGCATTTGGCAATGGAAGGGAAACGCAGGTCATGTCAGAATTTATAATAATGTCTTTAAACATAATGATTACATGTTACACAGGCATAATTTATGTCTCTGTCAAGATTCTTTCACTTTAATTGAGATGGCTAGTTCTGGAATGGTGAAGAAAACCAGTGCCCAGAAATATCCATATCTTTTCTAGAGGAGGATAATGTAAAGAAAGGGAGGCCACTCTATTCAAGAAAAGGCTTGTGTTAGGAAAGGGAGACTACTCTACTATTTTTTTTATCATCAGAACAGACTTGTGTAAGGAAAGGGAGGCTACTCTACTCTCGAAGAGGCTCATGTAAGGTAAGGAAGGCTACACTATTCTAGAATAGGCTCAAGTAAGGAAGGGGAGGTTACTCTCATATGTAATTTGTAAAAGGGAAGTAATTCCTGGTAAGAGTAGCCTATCCTTGTTACTTTTTAAAATGGTGTAGCAAACCAGAATACTGGCACCTGGAAAGAACAGTCACAAACTAATGAAACTGCAACTAGACGGCATAGTAAATACACTGTTTTATCTAACATTAGACTAGTTTTTCTATCTAATTTGACGAAATACAAGTTTTATCGAACACGCATGATACAGAATCTTGTATCACCACAGTATGGTGATACAACATTGGCGGTAAAGTGCACATGCATTTTCTCATTGTAACGTCACATCATGTCAAATGTCATAACATAGTTCAGTGGTTTTCTGTGGTAAAATATAATTTTAATTTTCTCGTCCTTTTTTCGTAGCTGTACCACTACTCGTCGCGCAAGCGCAACTCGTAGTGATACGGCTACGAAACAAGGACTCGACCTGATACGGAGGGTTGTACATACACACTGTGTATATAATATGTATGTATACAGAGCAACTAGGCAAACAGATCTGACAGAGGACAGAACTGACACACTCTAACCCCATTATCTGTAACATAGACTAATGTGGAAGGTTGTGGGTTTGAAACCAAGCTGGATATGTCCAAGACTTGAAAATTGGTAGTGAATGTTTTTTCGCCAAGTAATTGGCATTTAGAAATGAAAGTCACAGGTCCATTGGAAGAAACCTTAACAAACCTATACCCGTGTCACAACAAATATGGCATGTTAAAGAACCCTCACTGCACATTGTCCTGTTGGGTTAACATTTCTGCAATTTCACCTATAGCTGGTAAGATTTTGATATAAGTGTAATATTCTTGACTGGGACGTAAAATCCATTTAATCAATCAATAGAACAGAGAAACTGTTACTATATATACTCACTCTCCATCAGAATTGTATCCGATGGTTCCTCCTGCCATTCCCAATGAGACTGTTGGCAAAAAATGTCCATGGCACAGACCAATCACTTTTTTACTATTAACGTCGTCTGCTAGAATCCTCACTTCAAAGTACAACAATTTGGTGTTGATTTGGACCTTACTGATGAATGTTCCGTACAGTTTTGTACTGGTTAGCATATTTCTAGAAATAAAACAGAATCTTACATGTGAAAACATTACAAAATGGCATTATTTTTTAATAAAATGTTCCATACAGTTCTGTACTGGTTAGCATATTTCTGGGAATAAAACAAATTTTTTAAGTAAATCATTTTGTTGCATCGGTAACTTTTTGATATCACATTGGTTGAGAATTGAGACATTGCAATTTAAAAATAAATTTTGTACCATTTAACTGAAAGTGCCTGATTTATCAGTGTATAACTGATATATCATGATAAAGATTGTATCCTGAACAGTGTATTGTGATATACTGTAAAACACTTTATTATATAATCTACTCAATAATCCATGTAATACGGTCATACAATAAAAATCGTATTGAATGAGTGTGACGTCATAACAGCATAAAAGTCATTCTAGAGTGACGTCACACAATTGACCTAGTTCACAGTTGTTCTGTTTCTTGATTCTAATTTAAGCTGATACTTTTGTACTTTTCTTCTAAAAAGAAGATACATTGTATGTAAATTGAAAATGTTTGTTTTGTTTTTGTATCCTGCTGACAGACTATTGTTTACTTGTAATATTTCAGCAGGATTACTTTTGGCACCTGTACACAGTTACGTGAACTTGTGTTTCGGTCAATCAGCTGTTTTTTTATAATGAGAAGACAAGTTTTAAATCTATGAAAAACCTGTATATTATGGGATTATATAATACCGGTAAATAGAATCTTGCATTTGTGTTTATGCAATATTGAAATTATTAAACTCGTTTAATAATAACACATAAACACTCATGAAAGATTCTCTATTTATTATATAGCAATATATTTTCATTAGCCTTGCATATTTCCTATATCTTCCAGTTTGAGACTTTTGGCATTCATAGGACTATAAATGCCAAACGACTGCATCACTGCGTTTGAATTTTAATATCGGCAATACACATTCCCGAGGAACTGTAACCTGGTAAACAAAAAAGCTGCCCCACTCCCCCATGTTCCCCGGTGGTTTACTTCTTGGGGTATCAAATGCCTATGTGTTTGATGATCAATTCGGTTTTCAACTTCACAAAGTCTATCAGAAGTTTCCATGTGTAAATCGAAAATTTTCACCACTGAATTAGATAGTTCATTTGATGCATGTTGACATTTAATCAGGATCATCAGACATGCCTTTGCGTCCGTTCAGTGGATGTGCACTGAATCAAAGACAATATTGGTGACGTAATACACAACTACGCCACTTAGTATATGCATTACGTCATAAAAATGTGTGTGACTCTTGCACATTCAATTTCGTGGTCGAAATGCTCGGAAATATAACCCCAGAATTGAACACAAATTAGCCATGAAAAATTAATTCTAAAATTTAAAATTATTTATTTCTAATGAAAATATAACAACTGAACTTTTTTGAAATGGCGTTCATACTGTATATTGCTTTATTTTCACAGTGTCAAATTTTTTTGTTTGACAATGACTAGTGTATTCGCAGTGTCATATTTTCGCGGTCTTATCTGATTAAAGGAAAACGACTCTTAGGAAGATTAATGGGGTGGTAACAAAAGTGTCTATTCATGGTGGTTTAATTTTCGCGGGAATACACTTGACCGCGAATATAGCGAAAATAAAACCACAGCGTAATATAAGCATTATACAGCAGTCAATATGAATGCCAAACCTTTGATCTGTAACTCACGATGGTAGACACACATATCAAATATTAGTTCAATATCTGCAGGCTTAAAGGAAAAAGTCCAGAAAACTAATTCCCGCCTACCCCAAAGCCTGCTACCCTCATTTACTTAATTAATAACAGAGTTTAATTATGATAATGATTAAGGTTGCTGAAAGACCAGAACCACTCGTAGTCTTGAATGAAATACAGTCGACTCTCGTTATCTCAAATTTGTTGGGTCTGTGGAAAGTAGTTCGACATATCCGAAGTTTGACTTAAAAATCGGCAAGTCCCTGACATGGGATGTAACTCTGTTGTATTTCTCATAACTGTTGACTCCATAATCGGCAATTTTTTATCATTATTTATTTCAATATTTATAACTTATGTTTATACTATTAAACAATGTACTGACAAAAATAAATAATTTCAATATTTATAACTTATGTTTTTACTATTAAACAATGTAATGACAAAAATAAATAATGATGGAATAATTCTCGACTGAAAAACCTGAAGACGGCAACTCAGCATGGAAGACTAAACAGAAACTTCACCGTAACTTACTAGGTTCCATTGAAAATTAAATCACTTAGCTTTGGTTATTTTAGGCATGTTTTCACCCACACTTCGAAGATTCTCGTTCCGTCATAATTTACTAAAAAATATTAAGCTTTGGGTATTCAGTTTTCATTTCGCATACTTCAAAGGTAATCATTCTGTAAATTTGAACAACCAACACGGGAGGTAACTGTTTGTGTGTACATGTGAACACTGATCGACCGAAGGTGTGTGGATGTAATTAAAGATCAATAATGCTGATACTGATTATTGATTCATGGTCAGGTGATTAAGAAAGGGTTTCTTTCTTCACAGGTAAAGGTAACAAACGGAAGGACTTCAGTTTATTCTGGCAAAGGGAACTCAATCATGCATGCACAAACGTGACAGGTGACAGTTAAGACATCAAAGAAGTTTGCCGGTTCGACTCATGTGTATCAAATTTAGAATGATTTAACGTCCAGAAATTCGACTTACACGATTTCGACTTAAACATACAATTCCAGTATATTTATATAAGAATAAAATTGGGACTGCAAAACTTACTTCGACTTATCCGGAATTTCGACATATCCGAGTTTGACTTAACGAGAGTCGACTGTATACAGCAAACTGAAGCCCCCTTAAATACACTAACCTAGTATGAGGGTCTAAATACAATACATACCCACATTCCAATACACCATCATCAAAGACCTTCATTATCTGAGCCCTACCAACTGTCAACTTGTCTACATAGGGAGCCTGTAAATATAAAGATTTTTTTTTTAAAAAATATTAAAATATTTAAATATACTGTAGATTGTGAAATTTTCGTGTCATCATATTTTTGCCTGAAGGCACTTAAATATTTATTCGTGTCTTTTAATTTTCGCATGATGGCGACTCTGTAGTTATAATTTTCATAGCTGCTTATTTTTCGCGAAACTTTTATTTTGGTTTCACTCGCGAATTTACGCCAAAATAAAACGATCGCGAAAATTTCCCAATTTACAGTAAGAAATATTAAAAATATATTTTTATTAGTTTCAGCAAGTTTGGTCTATAACATGCATTCACAAATTATCTCAGAGCATCTCTGGCAGCCCAGGTTAAAATCCTCATCAGGACAGGTTGTAGTGCCAGAAAGTTTGTCAGTTCGCTTGACTTTGCTTGGGCATTCCGGTGTCTTCTACCGTCCCAGAATTCTTTATCTCAATAACAGTAAAAGAATTTTGATTGGGGCATTAAAAGCAATCACTCAACTCCACAATCCCAGAACTGACTGTATTAATATAAGTAAAAGAATTTTGATCAGAGCATTTAAAGCAATTACTCCACTCCACCATCCCAGAACTGACTGTCTCAATATAAGTAAAAGAATTTTGATCGGGCATCAAGCACAATAACTCTAGCCTAGATTAAAATCCTCATCAAGACAGGTTGTACACATGTAGTTTGTCAGTTCACTTGCCAAAGGTAAGTGGTTTTCTCTTGGCACTCTGGTGTTTTCCACCATCCCAGAACTGACTGTCTCAATATAAGTAAAAGACTTTTCACTTTGGCATTAAAAGCAATTACTCCACTCCACCATCCCAGAACTGACTGTCTCAATGTAAGTAAAAGACTTTTCACTTTGGCATTAAAAGCAATTACTCCACTCCACCATCCCAGAACTGACTGTCTCAATGTAAGTAAAAGACTTTTCACTTTGGCATTAAAAGCAATTACTCCACTCCACCATCCCAGAACTGACTGTCTCAATGTAAGTAAAAGAATTTTCACTTTGGCATTAAAAGCAATTACTCCACTCCACCATCCCAGAACTGACTGTCTCAATATAAGTAAAAGAATTTTCACTTTGGCATTAAAAGCAATTACTCCCCTCCACCATCCCAGAACTGACTGTCTCAATGTAAGTAAAAGACTTTTCACTTTGGCATTAAAAGCAATTACTCCCCTCCACCATCCCAGAACTGACTGTCTCAATATAAGTAAAAGAATTTTCACTTTGGCATTAAAAGCAATTACTCCCCTCCACCATCCCAGAACTGACTGTCTCAATGTAAGTAAAAGACTTTTCACTTTGGCATTAAAAGCAATTACTCCCCTCCACCATCCCAGAACTGACTGTCTCAATGTAAGTAAAAGACTTTTCACTTTGGCATTAAAAGCAATTACTCCCCTCCACCATCCCAGAACTGACTGTCTCAATGTAAGTAAAAGACTTTTCACTTTGGCATTAAAAGCAATTACTTCACTCCACCATCCCAGAACTGACGGTCTCAATATAAGTAAAAGAATTTTGACAGGCATTAGAAGCATTCACTCCACTCCAAAGTCCTAGAACTGACTGTGTCAATGTAAGTAAAAGCCTTTTGATTGGGACATTAAAAGCAATGACTCCACTCCACCATCCCAGAACTGACTGTCTCAATATAAGTAAAAGACTTTTGATCAGGGCATTTAAAGCAATTACTCAACTCCACCATCCCAGAACTGACTGCATTAATATAAGTAAAAGAATTTTGATCAGGGCATTTAAAGCAATTACTCCACTCCACCATCCCAGAACTGACTGTCTCAATATAAGTAAAAGAATTTTCACTTTGGCATTAAAAGCAATTACTCCACTCCACCATCCCAGAACTGACTGTCTCAATATAAGTAAAAGACTTTTCACTTTGGCATTAAAAGCAATTACTCCACTCCGCCATCCCAGAACTGACTGTCTCAATATAAGTAAAAGAATTTTGATTGGGACATTAAAAGCAATGACTCCGCTCCACCATCCCAGAACTGACTGTCTCAATATAAGTAAAAGAATTTTGACAGGCATTAAAAGCAATTACTCCACTCCAAAATCCTAGAACTGACTGTCTCAATATAAGTAAAAGAATTTTGACAGGCATTAAAAGCATTCACTCCACTCCACCATCCCAAAACTGACTGTCTTAATATAAGTAAAAGAATTTTGATCAGGGCATCAATCACAATAATTCCACTCCACAATCCCAGAACTGACTGCCTAAATATAAGTAAAAGAATTTTGACTGGGGCATTAAAAGCAATTACTCCACTCCACCATCCCAGAACTGACTGCATTATTATAAGTAAAAGAAATTTGATCAGGGCATCAAACACAATAACTCAATGTTACTTACTGGACTCCTGTAATCTGGCTGGAAGTTTCGTATCAAGGCTTTAGCTCCTTTAGATTTCATATACACATACATATGTGTTAAAGATCCAGATTCATTCCAGGGACAGACATATGGGACTTCTGTGAGCTGCAAAATGCAAATAAATACTATATATTGCCATATAGGTACCGGTAAACAACATTGACCTGTTCGTTTGACCTTTTACTAGGAATATTCATATAGAAGGGTCCACCCAATAAATTGGTAGTAGTAGGTATCACTGTTAATAACATGTACTAAAGGTACAGGATTAGTGTTCACATTATGTAGACAAAATAAAAACCTATACATGGATGTACTCGATCCGTGATAAATATTTAAATCAAAGGTCAAGCGGACATGTCAAAGTTGTTTACCTATACATGCAAACCCATCCAATATACACAAAGCCTCCTGATATCAAAACAAAAAAACAAAAATTTGGGAATCTCCCACTTTCCCTACTACTCCCATATGGAAAGTTAAAATCTCCTAGTACTCTCAATATTATACCCCCTCCCCCTTTCCATTACAACTACTGATAAATAGCCATATTAATCAATTACTCCAATCTGCAAGATCACTAGTACTTTTACAAATTATGCTATATCTATTTCATCATTAATTAAACAACAAAATTTTATTTTATTTTCAAAGAAATAAAATGTCCAGCTCAACCATGATATAAAAAAACATCAAAAGTTTATTTTTGGCATATGTAAAAAGATTAATCTCATGGGATAGGGATGCAAAATTGGCAGAGCCTTATTTGAGATGAAAATATTTGACCACTTGATTGGAATTTACTCATCTTGGTCTGAAACTTGTCATAGATTCTCTTTTTATTGAAGTTTGACAATGTGTAGAGTGAAGTTACATGAAAGAGATCAAGTTTTATAAAACATGCAGTCAGCATGAGTCAGCAGATATAGTTTTAAATACTGTAAATCAAGAAATTAATGCGAGCAAGAAATTAATGCGAAAAATGCGAGACCCGTTTCATCGCATTAATTTCTTGGCGCATTAATTTTCCGATTTCCAAAAGTTCAATGTAAAATTACTTATCCCTTGAACCGGAAGTTGTAATCCTGGGTCATTTATTAGAACTCATCTCCTCTGTTAGTTGACAATAATTCTCTAGTTCTGGTGTAAAGTATGATTACTAGTAATCTCTTCATAAATTGTCGAAAATTTAGTGATATAAGTAAGACTTTTTTCACATTGCCATGTTTAAAACACAATGATTTACAGTGAAACGGGGCATTCTTTTTATGCACCAAACGAATTTCTTTGTGACGCCGATTCGACTCCAACCCCAAGCGTAGTACTGGTAGTACTGTTTCTTTCTAAACAAACTACTATGTGTTTCCTTGTTTTGACAATCAGACACCACTCTTTTTAATGATTAAAAACCTGTTATAGTCGCATCAACATTTACCGCCGGTACCCTTTGTAAGCTATACCCTGAAAAATAATACTACGGTAATACTATGGTAGTATCTACCCGAAAGTGTATGATTATTACATGTTTATGGAATAATAAACAAGTCATAAGATAATAATTCAACATTTTTTGTTTTTTTTTTATTTAAGATAAAAAATGGCAAAAGTAATTTTTGGAATTTCAAAAAAATCGCATTAATTTAAGTACGCATTTTACAGCTTAATCGGCAATTCGCATTAATTTCATGACGCATTAAATTCCTGATTTACAGTATTATGACCATATTGGAAATATGAAAATATTTCACTATTTCTAGGAATTGTAAAAAAAAATCAGGAAATAGCCCCTGTTTCACAATTACATGTATTTCTTAAATGAGATTGTTCTTACATTAAATTAATTAAAATTTGTAACTACTAAAAATATTTTTCATAAAACTTGTAAGAATATTTTAAACGATCTTCAAAATGACACCTTAAATTCCTGAAAAACTTAAAAATTAATAAAATTATAAAGATTTGAAATTTTGCCTGATTTAGGTTAAGGATATTTTTGGTAAAAGAATGATTGTGAAACCCGGGCTTGGTCCAATATACA
The DNA here is from genome assembly GCA_021292105.1 of Anadara kagoshimensis. Taxonomy (NCBI): domain Eukaryota; kingdom Metazoa; phylum Mollusca; class Bivalvia; order Arcoida; family Arcidae; genus Anadara; species Anadara kagoshimensis. The sequence continues at coordinate 49,159,762 of CM037873.1, read as the reverse complement.
TTGAGTAATCACAGTTTTTTTGTATGTCTAAAACACAACTGAGGTATCGCCGGCCATGACTTTAATGTTCCTACACTGGCCGCAATTACGGTACCAAAGCAGCACCACGCCAACTAATGACTTACTAGTGTCAGTGACGTCATTAAATTACAAATCAGGCCAAGTTTTCATTCTTTTTATGCATAATTTAAGCATGCCGGACCTTTTTCGGAACATTGTGGGCGTGGCCGGCGATCTGTCAATTACAAGTACAGTAAAACACAAATATAACACGCTTACACAGAACACATGGATAGTACGAAGTCAAATGTTGAGCCCCACCCATCCTCTATATAAATCTATATATAACAATACTGTTTATTGCTTATATTTCCCTGTTGTTTTATTTTCGCTATTTTCACGGTCCAGTGTATTCCTGAAAAATACATGGGTAATACCAGCCCATTGATCTTGCTAGAGTCATTTTCCTTTAATCAGATAAGACCGCGGAAATATGACAACGTGAATACACTAGTAATAGTCAAACCACGAAAATTTGACACCGTGAAAACATAACAATATACAGTATAGCAAAGTTAACAAGAGGCCCATGGGCCTTATACGCTCACCTGATAACTAATGGCTAGCTGATAGATTTAAAGAAAACATAAATACTAAACCCCAATGAATTTTTTCTTTACATCAAAATGATCATTGCATCAATACCTACAACATTCTAATATACATGCCTATACAAAACTTTTATAGTTTTCAAGATAATTAACCATTTCAGTATTGTTTTCGCATCTGTGACCTTGACCTTTGAACCCATGACCTTTTTCTATACGTCAAAATGATCATTGTATCAATACCTACAACATTCTAATATACATGCCTATACAAAAAGTTTATAGTTTTCGAGATAATTAACCATTTCGGTATTGATTCGCATCTGTGACCTTGACCTTTGAACCCATGACCTTTTTCTATACATCAAAATGATTGTTGTATCAATACCTACAACATTCTAATATACATGCCTATACAAAAAGTTTATAGTTTTCGAGATAATTAACCATTTCGGTATTGTCTCGCATCTGTGACCTTGACCTTTGAACCCATGACCTTTTTCTATACATCAAAATGATCGTCTTATCAATACCTACAACATTCTAATATACATGCCTATACAAAAAGTTTATAGTTTTCGAGATAATTAAACATTTCCGTATTGTTTCGCATCTGTGACCTTGACCTTTGAACCCATGACCTCTTTCTGTACATCAAAATGATCGTTGTATCAATACCTACAGCATTCTAATATACATGCCTATACAAAAAGTTTATAGTTTTCGAGATAATTAAACATTTCCGTATTGTTTCGCATCTGTGACCTTGACCTTTGAACCCATGACCTTTTTCTATATATCAAAATGATCGTTGTATCAATACCTACAACATTCTAATATAAATGCCTATACAAAAAGTTTATAGTTTTCGAGATAAGTAACCATTTTGGTATTGTTTTACATCTGTGACCTTGACCTTTGAACCCATGACCTTTTTCTATACACCAAAATGATTGTTGTATCAATACCTACAACATTCTAATATACATGCCTATACAAAAAGTTTATAGTTTTCGAGATAATAATTATAATCAGAGGTAAAAAAAATTAGGTCACGACCTTCACAATTGACCTTGACCTCAATTTGAAGATACTAACAAGAAGATGTCAAAACTGAAAACCCCATGTCATTATCTGGCCAAATAGTCAAGTTATAACAATTTGAAGCTATTTTACGATTTTTTCAAAATTAAACGCAAAAACGCGTAACCTATTTTTTGTCCGAATGTCACAAAATGAACAAACTATAGGCTAAAGACCCTAGAGAAGCCAAATATCACATCAGATTTTTTCTCTAATCAATACTTTCGGAGAAGAAGATTTTTTAAGATTTTTGCACCCCTAGGTCACCTTGACCTAGTTATGGTAGCCATGGCAACACCACGAACAAATTTGAATTGCACCGACCAAGACATGCATCTGACCAAGTCTCGTTGAAATCTGCCCAGTGGTTCGTGAGAAGAAGATGAAAATGTGAAAAGTTTACGACGACGACAACGACGACGACGACGACGACGACGACGACAGACAACGGACAAATTGTGATCAGAAAAGCTCACTTGAGCCTTTGGCTCAGGTGAGCTAAAAATAGGGTCCCCCTGGGCTTCATTATAAATGTGTTTTACTGTAAACATCTACAAGGTTCATACAGACATTTGAACTCCAAATTTAAGATCTTTTCAAGGGTCTTATTTGCAAATTTAAGGCCTAATCAGAGGGACAATTTTAGCAAAAAAATATTTGTGCAAAGGCAATTAAATCAATAAAACAATTATGTGTTCATAATAACGACACTTGAAATGGAGGTTGAAGTTTGGCATTCAGAAGGGCCAAGTACCTTTAACATGTTTAAATTGCTCATTTAAACACAACTTATTAATTATTTAATTTATTTAAATATGTCAGTCTATTCTCAACCACTTCATATCAAAATACAGACACCCAACTGGCCAAATTCACAGGCTTTTTAGGGCCTTCAGGATAAATTCAAGGAGTTTTTAGAGTCAGAATTGTTTTTAGGGTCTTTTTATGGCAAACCTTAAAATTTAAGGACTTTTCCAGGCCTGTTTGAACCCTGATCTATATGTATATAAACATCTTAATTCATACCACTTGCTGGTTTTTCAGGAATGTGACTTTTGATTCTTTCTTCTCTTTGTCTTCTAAATGGAATCTAATTGTTATCTCATCACCATTGACAATTTGTTTTGGGTCTTTCACCTGCAAATCTCCCTTGATTTGTCCTGCATCATCAATTACTCTGTGAAAAATAAATTTTACGATTTTTACGGACTTCATCTTATTTTTCCATGTATGATACAGTCCAACCTGCCTCAAGTGCCATTTCTATATAAGATCCACCTGCTTATAAAGGCCAGTAGAATCGTATCCCAACTTTTCTTTATTTGTATTATTTGAACCTGTATATAAAGGCCACCTGTCCATAAAGGCCACTTTTACTGGTTCCTTGAGTGGCCTCTATAGACAGGTATATAAAGGCCACTTTTACTGGTTCCTTGAGTAGCCTTTATAGACAGGTATATAAAGGCCACCTGTCCATAAAGGCCACTTTTACTGGTTCCTTGAGTGGCCTCTATAGACAGGTATATAAAGGCCACTTTTACTGGTTCCTTGAGTAGCCTTTATAGACAGGTATATAAAGGCCACCTGTCCATGAAGGCCACTTTTACTGGTTCCCTTGAGTGGCCTCTATAGACAGGTATATAAAGGCCACTTTTACTGGTTCCTTGAGTAGCCTTTATAGACAGGTATATAAAGGCCACCTGTCCATAAAGGCCACTTTTACTGGTTCTTTGAGTGGCCTTTATAGACAGGTATATAAAGGCCACCTGTCCATAAAGGCCACTTTTACTGGTTCCCTTGAGTGGCCTTTATAGACAGGTATATAAAGGCCACCTGTCCATAAAGGCCACTTTTACTGGTTCCCTTGAGTGGCCTTTATAGACAGGTATATAAAGGCCACCTGTCCATAAAGGCCACTTTTACTGGTTCCCTTGAGTGGCCTTTATAGACAGGTTTGACTGTATATTCTCTTCTAGTTGTAATCATTATCTGAAGCAACCACAGGTAAACCAATCTTTCCAGAACTGTACAACTACAGTAGCTCATTTAGTAGAGTGCTCTCTCCAAGGAGGTCGTGGGTTTAAACATAGGGCTGGTCTGAACAATACAAGAAATGAAAGTCACTGCATCCACCAGAAGAGACCTCAAAAACAATGTCATGTGTAACAGCAGGCAGGGCTCATTAAAAAACCTTTGCTGCATATTGCTCTAAGTGCACTGCAAAGGTCAAAATTCCTGTCACTTCACCTATAGCAGGTGATGTCTCGATATGAGTGAAATATACATGACTGGGACATAAAAATCCCATTAAATGAATCAACAATGTTTTCCAAAACTCTACAAATAGACCTAGTCAAAAAGACATGACTTTACTTTGATGTTCATACACTAGATATATCTTCCTCATTGTCATAAACCACTGCGGTAGCTCAGTTGGTAGAGTGCTTGTTCTGTAAGTAGGAGGTCATCGGTTCAAATGCCAATTGGGTCTGACCCAAGACTTAAAAGTGGGTAGTGACTGTTTTTTTGCCAAGCACTCTGCATTATGAAATGAAAGTCACGGTTCTTTTACTCTATGTTTGAGTTAGCCAGTACAGATTTGATTTTCAAATGATTGCATACTAAATTGTTGCTAAAAATTCCATTAATCACAGAAACATTAAATTATTTACATAAATTTTTTAACAAACTGCAATTCTGGTTATAATCAGAAAAATCATAATTTCCACTGGGGTGGGAGGGAGGGAAAGAGAGAGGAAAAGGGAGAAAAAAGAGATTGAGAAAGAAGATTGAAAGAGAAAAAGAGATTTTGCGTGTGTGAGAGAGAGAGAGATATTTATATCTTACTTTCCATCTTTCCCAAAGAAATAGACAGAACCTTGACCAGTAGGGAACTTATACATTTGTGGCCCTATACCAATATCCACTTCCTTGGTCGTGCCGACATCCAAAATCTTGACGGATACTTCTGGTCTTTCTTCAGATAATGGAATCCCACCAACAAAGTAGCCATGCTCTGTCCCCTTACCGGTGTATCTGATAAATAAAATAAAATCACAGTCAAGTTCAAGGTATGCCTCATTCAGGTTCGCGATTCTCCTAGTTTAGGTGGCCTTAAGTGGTCCATGGGACACCCGTCTACAGTATATTCACGAGTTAAACAAGTCATGAAAATAAAAGTTTAGCAGAAAATAAACAGTAATTGAAATTAAAACTACAGAGTCGCGATCACGTGAAAATTAAAAGACGGGAATAAATATTAATGTGCGTTCACGCGAAAATTAGACGACGTGAAAATTTCCCAATCTACAGTAATTCTGTTAATACCTATCCGGTATTCATTTAGCAGTTTGGTTAACTTAAAAACATAATATGGGGTTTTTAGGCTTTTTCCACCTAAATATAGGTGTTATTTTTGTGAACTGAAAACAAATAAGACAATCTGATCATCAGAAAAGTGTTTTGTTTTTCATTAGTAAGATCTGGTGAACGATACATAGGGGAGACCAGTTTCCTATTACTTTACCCTACCCTACCAAAATTACAAATGTTTATTCCAGTGAAAACTTCATTAGCGAGATCTGGGGTTTAATGTTTAGGTGTGTCAAAGTTCAGACCACTTTACTCTACCAAAGCAACAAATATTTATTCCAATTAAAGCTTCATGTGTCAAATTTCCGATTACTGTATAGTTGCTTTTATTCACTGGGCATTTAATTGTTCGCAGTTTGACTTTGTAGCGCGAAATAAAAAAAAGGTGAATATTTTCATGTAGCATTCATTAATCATAGACTAATATATAGAGGATCTTAGACGAGTGGGGGTTTAATATGAAATTTATTAAACGAGTTTAATAATTAAATATGCCACGAGCCTTGGCGAGTGGCATATTTAATTATTGAATGAGTTTAATAAATTTCATCTTAAACCCTCACGAGTCTAAGATTCTATATATCACATAACTCAAAATACCGAGGCATAATGACATGTACATATTATTTGATGCCATATAGAAACAGCGGATTTCTATCTAGGTCAGACAAATCACCTTCAAATTAACTGTGCAAGAAGTAAATAGTTCTATTTAGTTATAGTAAAAGTAAATTAATCACCTAGAAAAAAAGACATAATCAGTATGTAAGTTTAAATCGTAATATTTTTCCGAATGCATCAAAGAATCGGAAAGTCTTCAAAAGTCTAAAAATAAACAACAGACTGACACATTTTTCATATGACGTCATTAGGCACGACCACTACGTAAATCAGAAGCGTGATAACTGATTACGTCACAATCAAGTGATATTACATGGGTACCTGTGTAATACGAAAAATATTACACCGTTTTATTCCATCAATAAACAGGAGAGTTATGTGATATATAGAGATAATTTGTACAGGAAATTGTCAACACTGTCCACTGCATCACAAAATTTTATACCTGTGAATAACTTTAAGTGTCTGAGACTCGAAATTTATTCCCCACCAAATTAAACAACTACTGTAAACGTATTTAATTTCACCTGTATTTATTTTCGCGGCATAAGAAATTTAGACATATCCACATAGTTAAATTTTCACGTTTTTTAAATATGCACTTTAACAAGATATGCAAAATATAATTTTGGCTTGGTATTAATTTTCGTGCAAAACAAACGACCATGAGATAGGCGAAAATTTGTACACCGCAAAAATCAATACGTTTACAGTATACAGTACTTTGCCCAACAAAATTACATATGTTTATTCCTGTCAAAAGTTTGACTCAATATGCAGTACAGTCCAACCTGTCTTAAAGGTCACCTCTGTATAGGGGCCACCTGCCTATAAAGGTCAGTAGAATTGTATCCCAATTGTTCTTTATTCATATTATTTGAACCTGTATATAAGGGCCATCTGCCTATAAAGGCCAGTAGAATTGTATCTCAATTGTTCTTTATTCATATTATTTGAACCTGTATATAAGGGCCACCTGCCTATAAAGACCAGTAGAATTGTATCCTAATTGGTCTTCATTCATATTATTTGAACCTGTATATAAGGGCCATCTGCCTATAAAGGCCAGTAGAATTGTATCTCAATTGTTCTTCATTCATATTATTTGAACCTGTATAAAAGGGCCACCTGCCCATAAAGGTCACTTTTACTGGTACCATTGGGTGGCCTTTATAGACAGGGTTGACTGTATATTTATACCACATACGTGATAAGACCATCATTATCACACAAAACTGAGTTTGTAAATGCTCTTGTCATCCATCGGTCTTCCGATTCCCATTGTTCTTGTAGTTTCTGTGGGGAAAAAAACAAGAAACTTCCATCATAATAAAAAATTCATAACAAAGCTAGGTTACAAGTATGTTTGGTTAATTGGGTTTATATTGCTCAGTCTGTTTCAATCGCTTCTTAATTGTAAGCCTCCTCTGTAGCAGCCACAGATGGCCTGCTCATTTTTATACCCCTCGCTTAAAAAGTGGGGGTATATAGTGATAGGTGTGTCTGTCCGTGTGTCTGTCCGTCCTTCCGTTACACCTTAGGGTACCTATCTCTTATCGGCAACTCCTCCTAAACCCTTTAATGGATTTTCATGAAACTTTTACACAATTTTTGTGATATAATGTAGATGTGCACCTCCTATTCAAAAATTTGATCCTATAGATTTTTTTTATGTGGGGGGAGCGGGGGGTATTTTTTGTGAGCTTGTAGCTCACAGTTTTTCTAGTTTAACTCTACAGAGGAGTCTTAAGTGTGCACTGAGGATTATACAAACAAACAAGAGGCTATAAGCCTTAACTTTCCATTACATTAATATTTTTGTGTTTATGTAATGTTAAATATGGCTCACTAAGATCTTAACAATGAGGTCATTTTGAAAACTAAGGGATCATTAGCCCCATGGTCCTTTCTAGCATGAACACTGCAAGTGCATGCTTTGAGCAGAAAATTCTCATATCAAAATTGTGTGACTGTATAAAAACAGGGCTTTTTAAGGGCCAAAATTGAGCCCCAATCCCCCATGGCAAAAACATTAATATTTTGCCAATTTTTCAGCTATTTTACCAAATTATCTTTAGGTACCTCACTTTTTACTGTTTGGCTCACCCAAAGTAATGGTACCAGTATAAATTCATGGAAACAGTATTTACATGATCTTTTAAATTAAACAAATTTATTTAAGAATTGACTGTCATTTTTTCCTGGTTCAGGAAGCAGTTCATTTTAGATTTGCTAGTTTTAAAATCTGGTTCATTACTTGATGAACCAGGAAAAAATGACAGTCAATTCTTATATTTACAATTTATTCTTTCTTTACGAGAGCAAAATTGCAAATTCCGTTGAATGAAATAAATTCCAATGTTTTGAAAAAGAATTTTTAACGGCGGACGTGACCTGGACATGGAACAGCTGTTCAGAAACATTAAGCCCCGCCCATTTGACGTCATGTCTGGAAGAAACAAAATAGGTCATCAATCTTGGATAATATTTTAAACAAATTTTATTTCAGTCAACGACATATATTCATATTTATGGTCAAGATACAGTTATTGAAGGTAGAGCTTGTTAAAAAATCAGACTTAATAGACGATCGAGTGCTCGACATCTGAACTTGCGGATTGGTATTCGACTCAGGATTATTGGTATTCATGCGCGATGTAAAAAAACGATGTTTATTCGAATCTTGAAAAAAGAAATCAAACTGGGTTCAACGTAGAAGTTATCTTTCTATTGTAAATATTGACACTTGAATTATATAAAAATACATTTATTTGGATATATTGCATGAAATAACTTGATTTTTAAATTTTAAATTTCCAATTTTCATGGACTTAATAGGGTTTGCTGCCGTACCACGTGATCAATACCTCTTAACGTTTGTGCAAAACATTTTGGATAACGTCAATGTTACAAATTCCCGGAATAACGTCATTTTTACGGGAAAGTGTCATAGTGTGCGATTCCATGTCCATTGGAAACAAGCGTTTCACAGACACATAAGAAGGTATCACGTGGTACAGCGGTGAACCCCATTGCACTAAATTCCCAAAATCATGGCCCTAACCACTTTTTAAAAATGTCAGAAAAAGCCAGAAAACAAAATAAATGGAGTTTAAACTTACCACTGGAGGTTGACGAAGATTACAAATCTGAATCTTTCCTTTCATATCACCAAGAAGTGAAATGATTGGATAACAGCAATTGAATTTTAAATTCTTTGTCACATTTAATTGGTCACTGCTAATCTGTAATAGAAATAAAAGAAGTAAAATGATTGGATAACAGAATTCATCGACTTATTTCATTGGCCACTGTTTATCTATAATAGAAATGAAAAATGTAAAATGATTGGATAACAGCAAAGGAATTCAAATTCTTTTGACACATTTAATTGGACATTGTTAATTTATGATCAAAATGAAAGAAGTGAAATGATTGGATATAAACAGTTCAGTTTCAAATTTTGAAGCATTTAATTGGTCACTGTTATATATAAAATAATAGAGATAAAAGAAGTGAGATGATTGGATAACAGCAATTTGACACATTTAATAATGAAGTCAATGTTAACCAATAATAGAAATAAATAGAGTAAATTGATTGGATGACAGCAAAGGAATTCAAATTCTTTGACACACTTATATTGTTCACTGACAACAACTCCCACAAGGGTCAGGTGGTGGTCTAAAAATAGTGACTTGGCTGCATGTTAGTTGTGGGAGTCCAGAAAGTGCTAGTTCTGAGTGTGGGACAGGTAAATTGGCTGTTTGTTAGTTGTGGGTGAGGAGATGATGCAAAAAACTAATTATCTGTTTTAATGGTTCTATTTCGAACAAGGAAATCATATAATTTACCCTTATAGAATTTTTAGTAACATAGAATTCTTTCTTCTCTCCAGGAACATATTCCGATTCCCATTCTGTATCCAAACCAATGCCATAAATTGTTCCTTCTTCACATTCAAAACTGTATAGAAAATAAATAAATAAAATAAATAAATAAATAAATAAATAAATAAATAAAATACCAACTGAATGTTTCAATATACCTATTGTGAAATAACAGGTTTTTTCTGACTTTTTTAAAAAGAGGTCATGACTTTGGAAATTTAGCACTCTATAAGTCCATGTAAATTTGGAATTTCAAATTTGATTATCAAGCTATTTGATTCTGCATGTCTGATGAAATACATATTTTTTAAATCCAAAATGTAAATAAAATTTTGTTATTTAAATGTAAATACTGTGTACATTGATTTATACTAGTAGTTTGGGTGAGATAAACGTTAAGAAGTAGAGTTCTTACTTGGGGAAAAATAGCTCAAACACTGGGGAAATATTGATGTTTTTGCCATTGGAAATGGGGCCCAATATTAGCCCTAAATTAAGGGTAGAATAAGCCCTGAATAAAGATGCTGAAAGCAGTTACGTTGGTATCAGTGTCTGCATGAATAATAGGTCCCAAAATCATTCCTTAACTAAGGTTTTCTAAGAAATCTGGCAAATTTAAAATTTTAATAATTTTGTTAGTTTCCAAAATATTCTTGGATTTAAGTTGTCATTTTGCAGATCACTCTAATTTTATTGCCATCCTATTTGTTATACCATAAAAAATTGACAAATAGTAAATTGTATACTGTATAAGAAAAAACATTAGCGGTAATCAACTTTTGCTGTTATGGTCTTCTAAACTATTTTCCGGTAAGAAATTTACAAGGTTCCGACTGAAGGAAAAGTGAACCAAGGATAATAATTTTTGCAGAGAAGACATATTTGCGGTACAAGTAAACCATGAAAATTGCAAAAATTTCTTCCTCGCGAAAGTTTCTTCTTATACAGAATATATTTCTTTGTCACCCTTCAAAGAAATTTCTCGCATAGAGATTGGTTAACTTGCCGGGGGTATAAAGAACTATGTTCCGAAATCTACCGGGGTACATAAAACGCACGCAACGTTTAGCGGTTAAAGTGAAGTCATTAGTACATAGCGGACGTCTAGTTATGGTAAACAAATTTGGTGACAAGATACACAAGTCACACAAAATATGAAATGGAAGTTAAAAAGATCCAACTGGTAACGCTTTATTGTATACCTGTGAACTTCTCCTCCGATGTCACTGGAGCTTTCCATTGGATTTCGTAATCCGAACAAATTGTCAAATAGAGCTCCTACAATTACTCCACCCTTTGCTGAGTCAGTAGGTGCTTCAAGGGATTTTATTTCAAAATAACTGTGTGAGCGAGTAAATGGTTGTCGAGAATAGTAACAACCTATATGTTCATCGCCTTCCTTTCCGACAAAGTTACTGAAAATGTAACAATAAAAAATGGTTATTGAGAGTAAATTATCAGTGACCATTCAGTATAATCAGAAACATTATTGGCTATCTTCAGTCAAATCAGCCTAAAACTCCACCTCTATATAGGGACCACCTGTTTTTAAAGACAAGTAAAATTTTACCCCAGTCGCTGTTTATTCAGATTATTTGAACTTGTATATAAAGGCCGCCTGTCCACGTGGACCACTTTTACAGGTGGCTTTTATAGAATGTATTTGTTTGACTGTATAAGGTCCACTAAAAGGTACTAACTCCAAACAACTATGTCCATACGTTGTGGGTAAGGGGTCTAAATCACCACCCACCCAGGCAGATCTAAAAAGTATCAAAAAGTTATTTATTCCACTTGCCTAAAAAAATTCTGGTTGGTTTCCTCTGTCAACAAAAACTGAGTGTCTCAATATAAGTGAAATACTGAGCTTAAACCAGTCCACTCAACCACTCATATAAAGAAATGGTAGAGGAAACTGGAGTTACTGGGTACTTGGAGAAAGAACAGTCACTACCTATTTTCAAGTGTTGGTCAGACCTGTCCAGGGTTCAAACATCTGCCAACAAAATCTGAATGTCTCAATATAAGTGAAATACTATTTACTTGGGCTTAAACCAGTCCACTCCACCACTCAGTTCAAGGAATGGTAGAGGAAACTGAAGTACTTGGAGAAAGAACAGTCACTACCTATTTTCAAGTGTTGGTTAAACTCTGGCCAGGGTTCAAACCCATGACCTCTCACTTACACATATATAAGAGGCTAATAAAAATCTACTCACGTTAATATGCCATCACTAGTCAGTCGTTGTAAAACCACTAAGTTAATGTCCATAAATTTCTTTTCATCTTCAATATCAACCGCCTCAATCTTCTGATAAATTGGATACTTGGGTGAATATTTAGTCTGAAAACAATGATTAACAGATAAAATAAAATAATTATAAGAAAAGCTTCTCACAAACTTGAACCATTTTACGGTGAAATTGTGAAATCATTAATTTTTTTGGTTTCCCAATTTTTTGTTGTTGCCATGGATACGCTGAGCTAAGAATTTACTTGTCCATGAAATAGAATAGTACAAATGTGTATAAATTACAAAATGGCCTTAAATTGAATTATTACACAAACCATGAATTTACAACCCAACAAAATGGTATTTTTTCTATGAACAAAAATTGGAGACCTTGTGAATAAATGATTACTGTACACAGTATATATAGCAGATAGCAGCTCAAGTTGTGGAGAGCTTGTTCTATGTGCAAGTGCATTTCATTTTCGCAATTTGACATGACTTTTCTGCTAAAAAATACTTCATTTCCAACATTTTAGATCTGCAATTTATCTTAAATTTTCCAGATTTTAATCTGTTGTTAAACTCACAATGACAGGGTACATGCATGTAGTTATTGTGCTTTGGTCTTTCTTTTGTCACTATTGTGAGAATTATTTTTATATTCAATGTTTCTTTAGAATCAAAAGCACCACCTAGTTTATGGGATTTAACAGAACTACGTCTAGACAATATCCCATTTTTTTCAAGGCAGAAAAATTTCTGCATATTACATAATAATAACATATCAGATTTACCTTGGAAACCACTCTTTCAACTGTGTCATAAATATGTTTGGAAACCTCCTGAACTTCTGCAGTTCCATCAAAGGGTATAATGACTTGGACTGGGTCATCTACCATCAAATCAAACAGTGGCTGAAAAAAATATTTAAATTTTAAAAAATGTATTAATAGAATTGATCTCATATGACCAGTAGCCATGGATTCTTTTTCTCACACCTTATTCCTTAAAAAAACTATAAAAGCTTCTATGATCACAGAAAAAAGCTGTTTATTCAGACGTAGTGTGTAGCCTGTCTCAACCCTTGGGTGAGACAAGGAAATCTGACATGTGTAAAAACAAGGGATTTTCATGTCAAAGGTATAAGAAAAATGATTCTTGCACCCCAGATAGAAAAATCCATAAAAAGATAGGTGCAAGATATCTCTATCTTTTACCCCCCTGTGCTAGATAGCCTACACGCTGTTTTTCCCGAAAAATTTTATCAACAAAATCAGAGGTGTATCGATAAGTTGAAATTGAATTTAAATTGAAAAATTATACTTTGTGATGCAAGAAATAGAATCAATCACTACTTGTAGTGCTAAATAAGGAAATTTCATTCCTCGTTCTAATATATTTGGTCCAGAACTTAGCAAGCCTCATTCTGTACCAAATATATTAGAACTAGGGTTGGGATTTCCCTATCTGGCACTACAAGTTGTGATGGATTCTTATACTCTTAAACTTCATTTTGACAGATATCACCCTATTGCCAATTGTGTCAGTTTAATTATCATTTCATTGGTATCTCGAAGTATGTAAACACCATGAACATGTCTAGGCAAAATCTTTGTCTTTAACAAAATAACTCAAAACCACTGTAAAATCATCTTGCAGGCTATAAATAAAAGTGGAAAATTTCTGCCGGTAATTTTTTCCAGATGTTCAGCACCAGAACTTCTGCATGAACAAACAACATAATTATGTAATATTAAAATCAAGTTGTTCCAAATGCTTAAAAAATAAAATCAAGTTGTTCTTATTGTTTAAAAATGGGGCCATAATTCAATGGTTTCACTGTAGCAAAGTTAGTACTATTACAAAAAAAAAGACCGAGGGTTTGAGAACTGGCTCCAGTTTCACAATCATTCCTTAGCTTAGATTTTCCTGAACTTAAATTTAGCCAATTTTTGTAATCTCTTTTTGGAACTACTGATAAATATTTTTGTTCAAACTAAATGCAGATGTGTTAATCATATTAAAATTGATCTTAAATTCCTGAATACCTTGAAAATGAACAAAATTATAAAAATTTGAAATTTTGCAAGATTTAAGTTAAAGAAAATATTAGCTAAGGAATGATTGTGTCAATTTGTGAAACTGGGGGCTGGTTCAGTCCAGCATTGGCGGAAGTTTGAGTAAAACTTTTTAGATGCTAGCCTAAAGAAAATTATCATAAAATGGGGTCTTTAATTTAATGGTCTTGGTATCTAAAGAATTGTAGAGCACTGGCCTATAGTGAGAAGGGTTCCATGTTGGAGCTTCAGTATAAACCTACATATATCAGAGCTACATCTAGACTACATCCTTTTTTCAAGGCAGAAAACTTTCTGCATATTACAGAATATATAAGGGCCACCTGCTCATAAAGGCAACTGTTACTGGTTCTCTTGGGTGGCCTTTATAGACAGGTTATACTGTACTTACATGTTCCAGTGGTATCTCTGACACAGTCATATTCCAGCCACCCATGCTAACATCTGTCCCATAATGAACAGATTCCCTGTGGGTGGCCTCTATAGACAGGTTATACTGTACTTACATGTTCCAGTGGTATCTCTGACACAGTCATATTCCAGCCACCCATGCTGATATCTGTCCCATAATGAACAGATTCCCTGTGGACTGATTTCTTCACTTTTAGATATTCAGTCACACTGTTTCTAACACTACTATGTGGAACAATGACTATATGTCCAAACTTCACTTCTTCTTCTTCAGCTGTAATTAATAGAAAAAAATATGTCACAAACATTTATATTACACAATCATGATTCCCACACTTCATTCAAAATTCCCTGACATTTAACTGACAGAAATAAAATTTTCAACCCTACATTTTAGCACACTTCAAAACAACAATGCATTACAGTCCAACCTCCCTTAAAGGTCACCTGTTTATAAAGGAAAGTAGAATTTTATCCCAATGGTCTTTATTCATATTATTTGAACCTGTATATAAGGGCCACTTGCCCATTAAGGCCATTTTTACTGGTTCCCTTGGGTGGCCTTTATAGACAAGTTTGACTGTATGTGCAGCAGGATACAACCATTTTCATATTTTTAATTAAGCTGGCAATGATGGCAAAGAATCAAGAGACAAAATATTTAAGTAATATTATGTTAAAGAGAAACAAAAACTAAGGTTCTAGTCCTTAAAATATCATGTTCTGTTCAATAGTGCAGAAAAAGTGTGCTGGATGAGAAAAACATTAATTAATATTCTAAAGGGACACAACTCTTGAGAAAGAAATATATAATTCCAAATAAACAGGGCTTCAAAAGGTCCAAGTCCAAGGTCCAGGACCTATTGATATGAAGTCTTGGGTCAGACCCGGTCAGGGTTCGAACCCACAACCTCCCACTTACGAAGTGAGCACTCTACCAACTGAGCTACAGCAGTGGTTAAAAGTACAAAGGGACATAAAGTATTTAAGTAGTATCATGTGGAAGAGAAACAAAAACTGAGGCTCTAGTCCATAATATGTCATGTTCTATTCAATGGCGTAGAAAAAGTAGGCTGGATGAGAAAAAACATAACTAATACTTTAAAGGGACACAACTCTTGAGAAAGAAATATATAATTCCCAATGAACAGGGGTTCAAAATTACCCAGGTCCAAGGTCCAGGAACTATTGATATTACATTGGGAGTTAAAAAATGGTGTTTAACAACTCAGTCAAGAATATTTCACTTATATCAAGACGTTGCAAGCTATAGGCGAAGGTGCAGAAATTTTGCCTGTGTGTTGCGCTGATGGAATTATACAGCAGGGTTCTTTAGTGTGCCAAGCCTACCATGACACAGGACCTCATTTATTTTAGGTTTCCATCCGAAAGAACTGTGACTTTCATTTTGTAATGCCGAGTGCTTGGCGAAAAAACAGTCCACTCCCACTTTCAAGTCTTGGGTCAGATCCGGCCGGAAATCGAACCCACGACCTCCAACTTATGGAGCGAGCAGTGGTTTTTGGTGTTACATTGGGACCCTTGATATTTAAACTGTAAAGACTAATGGACATACCATTTTTACGAGGATAATCTAACTTTTTTTCTACATAATAACATAATTGCACATGGAACTTTCAATGTTGATACTTGACTTTCAAAACTTTATGTGGGACCTGCCAAAAATGAAAAGGAAAGGTCCTGGACCTTCCATTATAAAACATAATTATGAACCTCTGAATAAATTGAGGTGTTACTGTATTATGCGATATAAAAAATACCTGGTGAGCCATTTAGTCTAGGTGTACCTCGACAAGACACAGTTTTCCCGAACAGGCGGTTGAGGTACGTCAATGATGTGGCATGCATGCTTATCCTTGATAGTGGCATTGTGGCCGTGTCTACTAGTGCCAAAGCCGAGTCTGTTAACTTTGAACAGCCATCCAGGCATATCTAAAATACGACAAAAATTAATTTACTGTAAATTGGGAAATTTTCGCGATAGTTTTATTTTTGCATAAATTCGAAAGAAGACCATGACATGAAAATACAAATATCACGAAAATTTAAATTAAAAAGAAAAATAATCTGACCCAAAAATTTCCCGATCTTTTCCCAGATCTAGTTTGAGAATGAATACCAAGTGCATTATAAGAGAGCATATGTTAATATGCTAGTAAAATATGTACACCATCACAAAACATGGTAGTTGGACATGAAAATTAAAATACAAGGTAACAAAGCAAAAATTAAGTGGTGTGAATAAATGCCAAGTGATGAACAAATGCTATTAGTAAAACATTGATTGACAGTATTACATCTAGAACAGAAGATAAGATTTTACCTGTGACAGTTTGCTTGCTCCTTCTAGAAACTCTGCCAGCCATTTTATACCAGTGTCTGTTAACTGACCACATCCTTTTAAATCAATTTCCGTTAAATTTGTAAAGTTCTTCTGCAAATACAAAAAAAATATATACATCTGATGTGTAACTTTTTCAGACAGGTTTCCGGGTTTACTTAGGGTTCAAAGTTTCTACTGTAGTTAAGTTAAAGCAGTTATTCAGTTTACTAATAGTTCAGATTTCACAGGTTCAACTGTATTAATTAACTATTTATTTAATACATAATCATTAAATTGAATTTGATCATTTGAACATAAATTCTCATAAACAGAATTGGACAATTTGCACATGTGATATAATTCACTACTCAAATTATTTGGTGTAAAATATGTCCAATTCTTTCATACTTCCATAACAAAAAGAAATATTAATTTTATTTCTATAAACATTCATAAATTATTATTCATAATCAGAACTTGTCATTTTTATATTTTTCCAAAAAAATTCCTAAAATTTACAAGAAAATTGTTTTTCAAGTTAAAATAATGGCTATATTTCAATTTCTTGGGATTGGAAATGATGATTACTATATAAACGTAATGGCAAATATAAATTTGTTTTATGGGTAGCAGTGTATATGACATTTAGATCTTTATGACAATTATTTATATGAAGATTAAGAAAATTACATGAGAATATCAAGTGTATCACTGCATATCAAACAAGAATGGTCACAGTACATCAATTTACTGTACTTTACATGCTTCAGAAGTCACATGACATGATTCAGAGGTCACATGACATAAAACATTTAGTGCTAGTCATGTGATTACATTTTATTTCCTGTTTTACTGTAACAAGATTGAACTGGTTTACCTGACCCTAAAAGTATATACTAGTATACATTACCTGTATTTTAGTTTTAAACTATCATATTTAGGAAAATAAATATATTATTTTATTTAATTATTTCCAAACTAATAAAAATACTATTTATAAAAAAATCATACAGACCTTGTCTAAATACAGGTTTTCGTCTAATATAACCTCAAAGGTTAAATAAACAGATTACACTTGTCATGATTTTAGAACCTGTAAGGAATGCATGTATTCTAATAACTGCACTATTTGACCTCGGTAGACTTAAACTCTAAAATGGCAGTGGAGTATAAAAGATACTTATAGGTGATGTACTGTGTTTACTCTGTGACTTATTTGACTCCAGTAGACTTGCAACTAATAATGTCAATTTGAGTAAAGATATATACTAGGTGATGTACTGTGTACATATGTGTAACTTCATGATAACTTAAAGACTTGAAGAGTACAAGAAGGTGGACCCTTTCAGAATTTTAGACAATAGTCTGCTGTCATGGCTGTTATTAACAGGGAGATTCACTGGATGCTGTCTATTGTGTAACCATCATGGACACTTAATAAAGTTAATTAAGGAATTTTAAAATAATGGTTTTTATAGACAGGTGGTCTATAACAATAACAGGATTTACTGTATATAGAGGACTGATATATTTATATGACAGTGAACACAGGTTGACAGGGACAAAAAAGTAATCAAATACCTGTGTGTTTAAGCCTCACATACAATAAGTTGATTAAAGGACACTTTGTGATAACCCTCACATGGATTTAGTTGATTAAAGGACACTTTGTGATAACCCTCACATGGATTTAGTTGATTAAAGGACACTTTGTGATAACCCTCACATGGATTTAGTTGATTAAAGGACACTTTGTGATAACCCTCACATGGATTTAGTTGATTAAAGGACACTTTGTGATAACCCTCACATGGATTTAGTTGATACAACTGACACTTTGTAATAACCCTCACATGGATTTAGTTCATTAAAGGACACTTTGTAATAACCCTCACATGGATTTAGTTCATTAAAGGACACTTTGTAATAACCCTCACATGGATTTAGTTGATTAAATGACACTTTGTGATAACCCTTACATGGATTAAGTTGATTAAAAGACACTTTGTAATAACCCTCACATGGATTTAGTTTATTTAATGACACTTTGTGATACCCTCACATGGATTAAGTTGATTAAAGGACACTTTGTGATAACCCTCACATGGATTTAAATGATTAAAGGACACTTTGTGATAACCCTCACATGGATTTAAATGATTAAAGGACACTTTGTGATAACCCTCACATGGATTTAGTTGATTAAAGGGCACTTTGTGATAACCCTCACATGGATTAAGTTGATTAAAGGACACTTTGTGATAACCCTCACATGGATTTAGTTGATTAAAGGACACTTTGTAATAACCCTCGCATGGATTTAGTTGATTAAAGGATACTTTGTGATAACCCTCACATGGATTAAGTTGATTAAAGGACACTTTGTGATAACCCTCACATGGATTTAATTGATTTAAGGATACACAATACATTTGGACCTTTTTCATCACCAAGATTGATAGTTTTGTATGAATACACAGTTTTCAACTCTAAAATGAATTCATTTTGGTAAAATTAACCTACGTTATAAAATGTCAGCTTTAACAAGTGGCTAGACATTGTGGAAGTCTCTTGTGTATTTAAATACTGTTAGTGCAGTTATTTTCACAGTTTACTAATTTTGGCTTATTTCATGGTCAGAAATTTTCTGCCTAAAAATTTTTACCACATGTAAAATAGTATATATTCTGGACCTTAAAGTCAGTTTTGTAAATCTGTGAATATTACACCCCATGTAAAGGTTGGAAATAACAAAACTGCGAAAATTTGAACCCGTAAAATTAAGTTCATTTACAATAAGTTAAGAAAGCACAGATGTACCATCTGTCCTTAAAAAGTGACAAGTACAGTCCAACCTGCCATAAAGGTCACCTCTATATAAGTACCACCTGCTTATAAAGGTCAGAAGAATTTATCCTAATGGTTCTTTATTCATGTTATTTGAACCTGTATATAAAGGTCACCTGCCTATAAAGGCCACTTTTACTGGTTCCCTTAGGAGGCCTTAATAGACAGATTTGACTGTACAAACATTCTGTATCATACACAAGACTGAAGGATTTTTATTGAATGAGATTTAAAACAATAATGGCTGCTTATGGAATGAACACAGATACTAAAAGAAACAAGGACCAATCTATAATGTGTAATAACCACAAGGACCAAGAACTAGTATTCTTCTGTATAGATTGTGATAGTTTGATTTGCATAGACTGTATAACATCGACACACCGAAGACACGACTGTGTCAAGGTCAAGGACATCATTGATTCCGAGAAACACAAACTGCAACAATTAGTTACACATCTTAATGAATCTGACATACCAAAAATAGAAGCAAAGGTCAAGGAAGTCAAACGCAAAAGGAAAGAAAACCAGATAAAAGGTGAAATAGTCGATAATGACATCAATAGTTACGCTTTCAAGGTCATCAATAAAATAAATGAGGTCAGAGAGAAGTACGAAACTCAAAATAAAACGCTGGTGGAAAAGAATGATAAAATTTTGAAACGAATGGAGGAAGATTTGCTGGAAGACTTGACATTACTAAAATCATTTTGTGAGGGAAAAGATAAAGATGACCTTGAAAAAAGTGAAGGTCAAAGTGAATTGAAAATGACGAAAGATACCAGTACATATATATTAGATCATAATAAAAAAGAGGATGAAGTTGCAAATCTGAGTGAAAAATTAAAGACTTCACAAGATTATAGTGACCCACTATTTAAAGATCAAGGTCAAGGTTGTATCCAAGGAACAGACAGTTACATAATCAAAACCAGGATCCAACTTTCTTCTCTTCTAGAGAAAATGAAATTGCCTAAAGATGAAGATACACTAAATATTAGGATGTTACAATTTATCCCTGGAGATATTGAAAATGATTTGGGAAAACTGCTTGGAAAACTTGAAGATGAACATGAAAAAAGTTCAGATTATGTTGGTGCTGAACCAAGCTCAGAGACCACATGGTTAACAAAAGTAATTTCATCATTCCAATTTGAAGAAAATAGAATTTTATCAATCCGCCCTTCATATGAATCCAAGACAGCATGGATTAACCATTACCATGGAAATGAAGAGGTCCTCCATCTTGTAGATAGTCTAGGGTCAAAGGTCAAGACATATAAACTTGATTTTTATGTACAAAATCTTTTTGTAGCATCCAGTAATGAGGTTTACATTTCAGCCTTTACGAAAAAAGCGATATTGAAAATTAAGCTGGATATTTCCAAAGAAGCTTTAGTTATGAGTACAGAACCATTATCACCACTCGGCATCCATGTTACAAAGGGCAAAGAAATTATTGTCTGTCTGGTTGACGAGAGGTCATACACCATCAAGCCGATGAGCCAAAGATGTATCAGGAAAATCTCAAAATCGGGGAAATTGATACAACAGAAAGAATTCTGTGCAGATAATTTACGACTTTTTACACAGCCGTATCGTGTTTATGAAAATCCAGTTACAAAAGACATTTGTGTGGTGGATAGGTTAGCTCATAGAAGTGGTCAGTTAACCATACTGGATGAGGCTGGTCACTTTAAGTTGTCCTACAAAGGTCAAACAGACAAGTGTTTTAACCCAATGGATGTTGTTTGTGATGACCAAGGACAGATAATCATAGCAGATGACAGAAGCAGGCTACACTTGTTAGACAGTACTGGTAGCTTTATAAGCTATCTGGTGACTGATAAGGGTGACCTTACAGAACCACATGCACTAGGACTAGACATTCAGGGGAATTTGTGGGTTGGCTGTTGGACGGGAAAGGTTGTAATCTTAGACTATAAATATTTGTGCACTTGAGCATGTGTGTGGGGGGATGTTGGTTGGGTTGGGTGGATGTGTGTGAGGAGTTGTGTTTTTAGCTTTACAGTACTTGAATTTTACTCCATGAAAACAAATTTACAGCTTTATTTGTAAGAATTGTAATTGTTAAGATAATTCAATGCTCAATAAACACTTTTTAAAGAAATAAAACACTTTTTGGGTATTTATTATTTTTTACATTTTTTATTTAATTTGAACTCCATTGATATTTTAGGAATAAATTGGAAAAATTGACAAAAAATTTAATAGAATGACTGGAGCTGATTTAGGATTTTTGACTTAGTACTGACCTTTTTAAATCAAATGCATCAAGTTATGTTACTATATTGACCCAATTTTTGAAATTATGACCCTTAATTCTGATTGGGTACAGTGCTTATTTGGATCATATGTGGGAGGTCATGGGCTCAAACCCCGGCCGGGTCTAACCAAGACTTGAAAATAGGTAGTGACTGTTCTTTTGCCAAAAACAGGGCATTTAGAAATGAAAATCACAGGTGTCCTTCAGAAGAGACCTTGAAAGCTCATGCCCTGTGTCATGACAGGCATAGCATGTTAAAAAAAACCTTCCTACACATTGCTCAGAGCACAATGCAAAGGTAAAAATTTCTGCCACTTTAGGCTGTGATATAAGTGAAATATTCTTAACTGGAATGTAAAACCCTATTCTATCAATCCATCGTTTCTGGAATGAACATTGTCAATAATCAATTGTCTAATGTTTTTAATAATAATTTCTTACCAGTGATCAGTGTTTTACTGTAATCAGATTTTTACTTTACGTGTATTTAAAATCAAAAACAAACATACTAATCCAGGTCCGAATCCCAATCCAGAAGCAAAGTAAAAACTTTGAAACTGACAAGTTAGGTTAAACATGTGAACTTCCACCAGGGAAGTGAGGTCAGGTGCTCTAGAAGGGTAAGCATCTCCTGTTTAGCTAGCTACACCCGCCACATGTGTGTAATCAAAATTAAGTATAAGGACCATGGAACTATGAGACGTCAAATATATCCAGGGCAATCCTGGACACAGAGACATCAAACTGATTTCTAGTATCAACTAACCTTCTTTTCTTTCAGTAGTATTTTAACAACTGCGTCATTAAATCCACCATTTCCCACAAAATCAATCTTTGTGATATTTTCAGGGTCGATTTCAGCCAATTGTTTCTAGAAAAATAAGACAAAAACGTACATTTTGTAAAATTCTTTTTTTTTTTTTTTTTTTGAGCTAGTTTCACAATAATTCCTTATTACTAAGATTTTCCTTAACATAAATTTAGCAAATTTTGGCAAGCTCTTTTTGGAACTACAAATCATTAACTTTGTCAAAACTAAATGCAGATGTCATAAGCTTGATATAATCTTTAAAATGACACCTTAAATTCCCTAATATCTTCACAAGTAACAAAATTATAAAGGTTTTTAATTTGCCAGATTTGAGTTAAGGAAAATCTTAAGTTAAGAAATGATTGTGAAACTGGGGCCAGTTATTTAACTTCAATAATCAATAATTACATTTTGTGAATACAGTCGAACCCATCTGAAAGGTCACCTCTAATAAAGGGCCACAGGAAATTTTAACATTGGGACCCTTAATATTTAAACTGTAAAGGCCTGATGGAAGTGTCATTTTTTGACAGGATAATACTGGTTTTTTTATATGATAGCATATTTGCACATAGACTTTTTAGTGACGATACTTTATTTTCTTTATGTGGGGCCTGCCAAAAAATAATGGAAAAAGATCCTGGTTCTTCCATTACAAAACATAATTTTCAACCCCTGATAACAACAGCATTGCTTACCCTGAATTTAAAAAAATAAAAAGAACGTGAAAATTCTCCCGATTTACTGTAATATTTTTGGATTGAGTAACAACAGCATTACTTCCCCTGAATTTAAAAAATTAAAAGTGAAAATTCCCCCGATTTACTGTAATATTTTTGGACTGAGTAACAACAGCATTACTTACCCTGAATTTAAAAAATCAAATGTGAAAATTCCCCGATTTACGGTAATATTTTTGGATTGAGTAACAACAGCATTACTTACCCTGAATTTAAAAAATCAAATGTGAAAATTCCCCGATTTACGGTAATATTTTTGAACGAGTAACAACAGCATTACTTACCCTGAATTTAAAAAATCAAATGTGAAAATTCCCCTGATTTACGGTAATATTTTTGAACGAGTAACAACAGCATTACTTACCCTGAATTTAAAAAATCAAATGTGAAAATTCCCCGATTTACGGTAATATTTTTGAACGAGTAACAACAGCATTACTTACCCTGAATTTAAAAAGTAAAAAGAATGCAAAAATTCCCCAGATTTACGGTAATATTTTTGGATTGAGTAACAACAGCATTACTTCCCCTGAATTTAAAAAATCAAATGTGAAAATTCCCCGATTTACGGTAATATTTTTGGATTGAGTAACAACAGCATTACTTACCCTGAATTTAAAAAATCAAATGTGAAAATTCCCCGATTTACGGTAATATTTTTGAACGAGTAACAACAGCATTACTTACCCTGAATTTAAAAAATCAAATGTGAAAATTCCCCGATTTACGGTAATATTTTTGAACGAGTAACAACAGCATTACTTACCCTGAATTTAAAAAGTAAAAAGAATGCAAAAATTCCCCCGATTTACGGTAATATTTTTGGACTGAGTAACAACAGCATTACTTACCCTAAATTTTAAGTAATGCAAGAATAGAAAGAACGCAAAAAAATACTAATACAGCAATAAATCAATGTTGTTTGATTGAATGACCAGGAGTTCAAAATTCCCTGGGTCCAAGGTCCAGGACCTATTGATTTTACATTGGGACCCTTGATATTTAAACTGTAAAAGTCTGATTGATGTGTCATTTTTTGACAGGATAATACTGCTTTTTCTATATGATAACATATTTGCACAAAGACCTTTCAGTGATGATACTTGAGGTCCAGGACCTATTGATTTTACAATGCTTACCCTGAATTTATCTAATGGTATATGTCCTCTTAGAAGCGCCTCCTCTTTATCAAATGTCAAGGTTGATGTTTGTTCATTTGCTTTTTCTTCCGTTTTATTTTCCTCTTTTCCATCTTTCTTGTTGTCGCCGTCTTTGTTAGAGCCAGTTAAATTTGACGATGCTGTGTTCATCTTGAGTCAATAATACTCAACTTCTCATAACAACACTAACACATGTGTTCTTTAATCTACAACAAAAAAATGAGTTTTCTTTTTAAAAAATTATTTGGATTGACTGAAAGACATTTTAACTAGGTATGGCAATGGTTAACTGATTAGCAAATCAATTGTTTTTTCTTCCATAAATCGACTCTTGGTTTTTACCATCAATAAAGCGGTGCTTTTTAGAGTGCACCCATATCTTGGATATACATGTACTTCACAGTCAGTTTATACAAGATTGATACCTTAATAACCCTTTGTCATCTGCATGTGGACTTACTTCCCTTCAGACAAAAGTAGGTTTTTTAGGATAGAACTCTAACATTATGCATTTAGCTTTTCTATTTCTTTATTTGAACAGTTGATGCCCAGCAGTGCTCAGCAACAGACAGAACTGCAACAGAAACTTTAACCCCTACCTTTGTGATGTGACATCTTTTTATACATGTTTGATTAAACACTAATAAGTTGTTTATTCATTAATTATAACCCAAAACTGTTGACTTCAAAATATACAACAGCTGACATATTCAAATGTTGGGAACCATTCAAATGGAAAACCGTAAAATGTTAGATCTTTAAATGATAAAGTTGCTGTAACAGTAACATATTTGGTACAGACATGTACTTTATTATAATCAAGGGTGGGAATCTGTTTACTTGAGAAACTTTTTGCTCTTTGGCTTCTTAAGTACATTAATCATTCATAGCAATAAGGATTATCATCCCTCATCTTTACATTACTAGTATAGGCCAAAAAATGAAATATTGTGGAATCATTAACATTCATAAGATTAAAATTTTGTGAATCTGTCATGTGAAAAAAAAACTGTTAGGAGAAAATCTGCAGAATTGTGAAAAAAATCATAAAAATCATAAAAAAGCCTGGTAATTAAAAAAAAATGTTGACATTAAATTTTGTGGTATTTCCTTATCCTTATGAAATTAATCTCCAATATATTTGTGTAAGTGGGAGGTTGTGGGTTTGAACCCCGTCCGGTCTGACCCAAGACTTGAAAGTGGGAAGTGACTGTTCTTTTGCCAAACACACGGCATTAATAAATGAAAGTCATGGTTCTTTCGGATGGGAACTTAAAATAAAGAGGTCTTGTGTTATGGTAGGCTTGGCAAGATAAAGAAAGCTGGCGATGTTTCGATATAAGTAAAATATTCTTGACTGGGACGTTAAACACCATTACTCAACTCAACTCCAATAAAAGTGAGCAGTGCATCACCCATGTTTTCTTCTTTTTTTTTAAATCAAGTTAGACAACTGTAGGAATCCTAATACAACGTACTTTAATTAGCATCTATGTGCAGTTAATTCTTTTTTAGTCAAATTCATTTAATGAAAGGTACGGGAAAATTCTTTTTCTTCTTTTCATGTGGAAATAAAGTGTTTTTATGTAGAAAAGTCAAATTGAATTGAAAAAAGAAAATTGCTGATAAATCTTTTTCTTTTAATGTGAAAATGGAATATTTTATGCAAAAAAGTCGTATATAATTTTGGAAATCAAATGCATCAAGTCATATCAAATTAAAAAAAAGAAAATTGCTGAAAAATCTGTTTCTTTTCATTTGCAAAATTGAATATTTTTATGCATAAAAGTCACATCAAATTGCAGAAATAAACTGCACCAAGTCGTACACCTTGGACCATTGAAACTTTAAACCCCTGTACTGATGGATTAAACATTGCACTGTCGTGCTGTTGTACAGCGTAGTTGGGAAAATTGTGTTGTGGCAAGACAGAATATAAAAATTCGGGGGTGTCGATCTATGCATAGTCCGACGGATGTTTTTTTTTTTGGAAAAGAGAAACAATGTACCAAACCATGTATTGCTGAATTAAATGGTAGAAAATAATAATTTCATAAAGATATGAAAAAGACAATCGGTAATTAAAATTTAAAATAGTTGTACCCGATCGTTTTGTCATTTCGGATAGAGAGAAAGTAGAGTTTTGCAGATCCTACCATCGCTATGAGGGGGTACATTCTAGCGGTTGTATGTAACTGGATCATTTGCTGTTAATCTGGGTTTTAATTAACTACTGATTATCACTCACAATATTCCCGTTTCATGTTAATGGTGAAGTACAGTTGTTTTACCAGTTCCGAATTTTTACTACCAAATAATCTAAAATTTCAATCCCGTTCAATTAAAGGAATCGCAAAATAACTTTCTAAATTTGCTTCTTCTTGAATGTATGGGCATTAATTGTTTAAATAATAAACTCCAACCGCTTCCTAAATGTATGTGCAGGACAGGTCGACAGATTGTTGGTGACCTAGTTAAACGATGTAAACAAATCGTGATACGGAAATGCTTTTACTACCACGCGTTTTTGAGGACAGGTGTCGATATTTTGGAATCAGTAAACATTTGTATTATTACACCACATAAATTTCATTTCCTCTGCTTGTGGATGACGTCTGCAGCAGCGCTTATATGAAACCCTGTTCGGAACTGGTAAAACGACTGTATTTAAAATTTGCTCACAACACTGTACGAATTATCTCCCTTTCACGAAAGTGAAATCTAATCGATAAACAGTTTTAAATATGACAATTGCCTCAACATCAAAATACATTATCATAACCTTCAAAATAAATTTAAATTTCCTTAGATTTCACGAAGAATTAACAGCCGCTGCTGTTCATTTCATAAAAAGTTATGATTTTACATCGTAGGAAGCAAACTTCTCGGACTACTTTTTATTGTAAACATGAGATCAGTTCGCCAAATTGCAGAAATTATTAGATGCAACCCGTCGCAATATTTTACTAGATTCCGAAATGTATTCCGAAAATTTATTCCAAATGCATTACCCGTCTCAGAATACATATCTCACAATAAAACAGATATACTTCTTTCACGCTCATTTACCAGGCGCACTATTTCCAGGTGTACTCATATCTTACAATTTCATAGCAAAGAAGCTCGATATTTTGAAGAAAGTGATAGCAATGTACACGTTCACTTTGTTCACGCTGTACAAAAAATCACTTTATGTATTAGAAGTATATATCTACATACCGGTACATAAATACATATATATTATATAAAACAAAGATAATAACTTTTACATATTATATAACACAAATACAAAGTATTTAAAATATTTAAAAACCAAAAAATATTCATTTTTAGTTTCTGAATTACAGGCATTTGCTTCTTTAATGGGACAAAAAAAACCGAGAAAACTTCCTACCCGCTTTAGTAGATACATTTGTAATTTAAATTATGTTTAAATAGCTTGTTTAGAATGGCTGTTTGAACACAGTTACCAACAACATAAATTACGTAATTGAGATATCTTAATCAAAAATAGACAACTGTGAATTTTAAATCAAACTAAACAGCAATCACTTGAGAGTGTGTTGGATATTCCGCTATAATGCTTATCTTTTCACGATATTTTATAAGTTCTGTGAGGAGGTGAGGAATGGAGTAATGGAGTTCTATGCCTCATTAAATATTTTTTCAGTAATTTTGAGGTACATGGTTAGTTTATGGATTGTCAAGGAAACCAAAGCCGTGAGAAAACCCTCGGCCTTTAGCAAAAGTAATCAAATTTTATGTCCCAATCAACATTTTAACTTATATCAAGGCAGTCAGTTTTGGAATCAAGAAGGAAACTGAGAAGTAAAGCAAAAAATATCTGACAAGCCTTCTAATGTTTAGCACTGGGATTTGTCCAAATGGAGTTGAATAATGGTGTTCCACATCCCAGTCAAGAATATTTCACTTTATTGAGACATTGCCCTATAATGCCTATCTTTTCACGACATTTAGTAAGTTCTGTGAAGAGGAAGTAATAGAGTTTTACACCCATTCAATATTCTTTCAGTAATTTGAGGTGCATGGTTAGTTCATGGATTATCAAGGAAAACCAAAGCCGAGAGAAAACCTCGTCTTTAGCAAGAGTAATAGTATTTTAATGTCCCAATCAACATTCTTTACTTATATCAAGGCAGTCAGTTTTGAAATCGTAAAGGAAACTGGAGAGTAGAAGGAAAAACCACTGACAAAGTTCTAGCACTGGGATTTGTCCAAATGGAGTCGAGTTGAGTAATAATGTTTCGCATCCCAGTCAAGGATATGTTCACTTATACTGAGACATTGCCAGCTATAGACTATTTGGTAATGCGAGGCTTGGCCAAAGGAACAGTCAATAACCACTGTCAAGTCTTGGTCAGACCCGGTCTGGGTTCAAAACCCACGACCTCCCACTTATGGAGCGAGCACTCTACCAAATGAGCTACTGCAGTAGGATTTGAATCTTGGTAGCAAAATGCACTATGACCTTTAAGTGGTTGTTTTACACATTTCCATGATACCAACTAGTGAAAGCCATTGACAAGGAAGAATTGTTCTCGTCTCACCACGTACTTAGTTAATAAACACTTTGACCTCTTTGCCACTAGAAGGCACAGTTGATTGTTTCACAGAAGTTTTGAAAAAAGGTGGACATTTAATGTGGCTTCAAGATTTGACCTAGTGACCTACTTATTGATCTAACATAGCTAATACATAGGAACTTAACTTTTGACAAGAGAATCATTTAGACAAGACAACTGGACAAAAATGCAGCTTCTATAGAGTTAATGAGTATTTTGCATGTTATGGCATAGTGACCTACAAATTGTTCTAACATGACCCATATATGCACTTAACTTTTATCAAGAAGATCAATCTAGAGTAACATACCCATTAAATTCTATGAACAAAATTTTCAAAAACCCTTTTTTCACGAAAATGCTAAAAATAGCTTGATTCTATCATTTTTGGCTTTTCAGTCAAAATAGAGGACAAATGAAAGTTTTTTTCCAAATTTTGCAAACTTTGAAGAAAATTGGACTAAGTTTGTGGCATCTAGTTATTTCTATGGTTTCACCTAATGACCTATTTATTGATCAAAAATGGCCCAAGTACACACTTAACTGTATTAAGACTCCAGTAATGACAATAGCTCAGTTGAGCACTCCGGAGTTACTCATGTGAGATAAAAAGTGTAAATATTCATTTATTAAAACAAATGTCAGCACTATAGCAGGGCATCAAGCAAAACAAGGGCAGAAAAATGGAATTTTGCTCTTTTAGATACTAAAAGATTGGAATTTCAGATCAAATAATAGCTATTCAGAATATCCATGAAAAATGGGAACTTTTTCTAAAAAAATAAGAAAAATTGGAATTTGAAATAAAACGAAAAAAAAATAGAAATTTTCAATAAAAAATAAAACAGAAATGCTTCATGGCTCGTACTGACATTTGGACTCCAAATTTAAGGACTTTTAAGGTCTTTTCAGGGTCTTATTTGCAAATTCAAGGCCTAATCAGAAAAACAATTTTAGCAAAAAAATTGGTACAAAGATAATTAAATCAATAAAACAATTACGTGTCCATTGTAACGACACTTGAAGTGGATAAGGTTGAAGTTTGGCATTCTAGAGGGCCAGATACCTTTAAATTTCTCATTTCGACGTTACTTATCAATTAAGTTATTTATTTATACAAGTCTATTTGTATCCACTTAATATTGAAATACAGACACCCAACTGGCCAAATTCAAGGGCTTTTTAGGGCCTTCAGAACAAATTTAACCCTAAAATTTAAGGACTTTTCCAAGCCTGTAGGAACCCTGTGCTTGGTGCCCTGCCATAAGTTTAAAAAACACAACCATTAAAACATGTGTTAAACAAGACACAAACAATAGCTTTAACTGACAGATAATTAATTATGTAATGAAACAGGTGGTGTAAAAATGGAAGAAATGAATAATTTACAAGATAAAAATGACAGGCATCAATGAATCTGGTATAAGAGGGAATAAATATAAAGTAAAAATCAATTGTGTACCATCCATGCTATAATAACATTACCAGTACACAGTAGAGTGGAATGGTGTGGAATGGAACATAACGTCCAAGTCAAAAATCTTTCACTTAACAGTCAAATCTGTCTATAAAGGCCACCTCGAGGGAACCAGTAAATGTGGCCTTTATATACAGGTTCAAATAATATGAATAAAGAACAATTGGGATACAATTCTACTGGCCTTTATAAGCAGGTGACCCTTATATAGAGGTGGCCTTTAAGGCAGTTTGGACTGTATATATAGAAGTGTTCAGTTTCTTGGATGGCGGAGGAAACCAGAGTGCCTGGAGAAAACTGCTTTTAGCAAGTAAACTGACAAACTTTCTCTCATTAGGATCATTCCTGAGTGAGATTCAAACCTTGGTGGGGTAAGTGGTGTTATGATCCATAATGACATTATGTATTTAGAACACTCGGCCACACAAGACCTCTCAAAAAAAAGAGTGGAGAGGAGTAAAACCAGTCATCCACCTTTTTTTCACATTATATTGAAGCAGTCATGTCAGAGATGATAGAGAAAACCTGAATACCAAGAGAGAACTACAAGCCTTTGTCAAGTGAACTGACATACAATATCTCTCTGTGGGTAAAATCTGTCTGGATATAACTTTTGGGATATAATCAGGTTGCCCCACAGGGTTAATATTTCCATCCCCTCAAAAACAGAAACCACAATAAGCAGCCCTTTGTTTCCCAGGGAATTCAGAGGCAAAAGTCAACTCAGTCTCTATAGTAAGCTCCTGACAAACTGGTCTGAAAGTCATACGCTTAAAAAGAGCAAGAATTCAGCAAGGTATGGATCATGCCTATTTGACATACAGATCTCCAATTTCCGAAGTTACCAAGAAGTATAACAACTAAATGCACTAAATCCAATGAAGCATGATATTATGAGATAAAAAACAGAATACTTGCATTTTTAGAATTTTGTACCGAATCAAAAACATGAAGAACAGATGTGATGCTTTGAATGTTAATGGTTACCATGGCAACAAACAAAGTATAGGTGAAAGCCTGATTATGTTGTATTAAGTGTAACAGTCTGGATAGCTCAGTTGGTAGAGTAATCACCTACATTGTGAGGGTCCTGGGTTTAGTCCCATGTCTGACCCTGCATTTTTTCTCCTTATTGATAGTATGATGGCCCTTGAGAGTGGTAAATTGGCAATTGTATGTCACAGAATATTTTCCTTTACACCTCACTCACATGAGAATTGTAGTGGACAAATTAAGTAATTTTATCCATTTTTCCCAGACCGGAAACTACCTGTCTTCAGTAGTAATTCCAGGCGAAAAAAAATCACTGCACGTTTTTATTAAATTTCCAACAATGTTGATTTATAAATCATTTATCATAACAATATATATATATAATATATTGAGAAATCAATTTATTTAACGATACATTAATTAATACCTAAATTATCAATACCATAACTCTAATGTTTTGTCTGGTTTCAAAGGGATGAAATTAAATCGATTAATGTAAATAATTCAATTCCGTTTTTTTAAAAAGCATATTATGTTATTAAGTATATGTATCTATTGTTTACTGATGTATCCAAGATGAGGCCATCACTATTATTTAGCGGATGAAGTTTATCTACAAACAATCAATACTGGTTTGTTCATACGAATAAAACCTCTATGGTAGCTCAGTTTGTAGAGTGCTTGCTTTGTATATAGGAGGTTATGGGCTCAAAGCCCAGTCGGGGAATGTCTGCCACTTGAAAATAGGTAGGGACTGTTCTTTCCCCAAGCACTCAGCAAGTCCTTCGGAAGAGAGCTTAAAAACTGATGCCCTGTGGCATGTTAAAGAACACTCCCTGCACACTGCCCTGAGAATGCACATTGAAAACATCAAAATTTCTTTGACTTCACCTATAGCTGGTGTAGTCTCGATATAAGTGAAATATTCATGGCTTGCCGAAAAACTCCATTCAATCAATCATGAGAATAAAAATTTGAAGGAACAAGTTATAGCTGAAATAGGATACCATTACAAGTGTCCCCAAAACAAACCCCAATTAGGAAATCCCCAACCATGATAAAAATATGAATAGCCAATGGCATATATATTTCCTCCAAAAACTGATCTTGTGAACTTTCAAAAAGATTGTTTCACAATTTTAGAGATAAATGGCAGAAAGTCAAAGAATAATCACTATTTGTGCCTCATGTGATTTGGGGGATATAATTAAGAGAATTGGAGTGAAGTAATGGTGTTTTATGCTCAAGTCAAGATTTTTTTAATTGGAAGGTTTTTGGATGGTGGAAGAAAGTAAGGTGTGCGAAAAAAATTGTCAACCTTGGGAAAGTGAACTGACACACTTACTCACATTAGGTACAGCCTAAGTTGGATTTGAACCCAGGCAAAGACAGGTACTATGATCTGTTAGCCAATGCTTTAGGCCACTTGGTCATTGAAGCCACACACGTTACTACACAGCCAGTGTACAACAATATAAATTTGTTATGTGACACATCATCTCATGTTGATATATATTTGTGTCAAGTTTGATCAAAATCCATCAATAAATGTTGAAGAATGGAGCAGACATTATATTGGGATAAACAGATTAGTTAGATGAACAACCAAACAGGGTGATTCCATAATAAAGAAAAGGTCACGTAAACGATGAATACTTGATAAATGTGATAGGTACATGGACCTTAATTAAAGGTGATGAAGACAAGAATGGAGTGTAGTGCAGTGGAGTGTAGTAAAGGAGTTGTACTCCCAAGTCAAGATTTTTAGCGGTTTTGTTCTGTTATTTGAAAACTTCCTTCTGCCTTAAAGATTGAAGTTCTGAGATCTAGTAAACTGCATAATGATATGTTGGCAATAGCTATTATATTCATTGCAAAGACACTATATTGTGTTAATATCTGATGTTTTGTGGGTAAAGACAACTGGATTTATGTTTTAAGTGCATTTTGGTAACTTTAGTGGACTAATTTGGAATTTTTAGTCATTTTTTTAGGGGAAACTATCTTTATTCGGTAGTAATTTTAAGTAAACAAAATCACTGGTTTTTTTTTTTCATATATATTGAAGTGGACATTTAAGTGAAAATGATGGAAACTAGAGTGTTAGGAGAAAACTACCAAACTTTGACAAGTGAATTGACAAATTTTCTCAGACTAGCATGTGTGGAATCAAGCCTAGGCACTGAGAGGCCCTGTGATCCACAAGTTCCCGCTTTAGACCATTTGGTCACCAAGATCCTGATAAATGTGAGAGGTACCAGTTCTATGTTGTCCGTTAGATGCCGGACAAAGCAGACGCCCCGAGAGACACCGCACATAGATCATAAATAAAAGTATTACATACATGGATCCTAAACAAAAATATACGAGTGACTGTTTATTTTTGATGATTATACCTGTTCTGAACACAAAGGTGAAAAATACGAGATGAATGTGAATCCTGAAAACACAGCTAGGTGTTTAAAGATAACCATGGCATATATATTATACCTCATAAATTTTGATTTATACTAAAATCCAGTGTAATTACTCCCGAGTCATATAAACGTATATAAGTCTGGAGCTGACCTGGCCAAACATTATATAAATGCTGTCCCCTGATTAGTCCGAAATAAGCTTCTTATTTTTTACAGTCTGTTTCAATTATTTCTAGTTGTAGGCATCCTCTGTAGCTGCCACAGGTGACCTACTCGTTTCAAATTCTACAAAGGACTACAAAAGACTACCAAAAGACTACATACCAGTATGCAGCTTTTTTACAAATCTAGTATGGACAAGAGGTGAAAAT